>CM053580.1:84919414-84973813 GCA_028627135.1 Pseudochirops cupreus
ATTTCTTATAGCACAATAGTATTCCATTACATTCATATACCATAGCTTGTTCAGCCATTCCCCAATTGATGGGCATCCCCTATATTTCCAGTTTTTTGCAACCACAAAGAGAGCTGCAATAAATATTTTTGCACATATGGGACAAAAGCATTGACTTCTAAAGTTCCTTCCATTTCCAAATTTATGATCCTATGAATCTGACCATGGCTGAAGGCAACAGATTAGATAAGGAAAAACCAAAGATGAGAGAAGGGAAGTGATCATAGAGTAAGCTCCCAGAGGAGAAGTGAGAGAATTAGATCAAGGAAACAAATCAAAGGATTGGCACATAGAAGGAGAAGAGCTATGTCTTGCCTAGATTCTAGGAAAAAAAGAATGTGGGATAATGTAGAAGAGTTTTGAGGTATAGAATAAGGTAGAAGAGAGAACTTTTGATGGATGGTTTCCATTCTGTCTATAAACTAGGAGACAAAGTCCTCTGAGAGTGAGGGGCAAAGGTATGGTAGAAAAGGCTTAAACTAAAAAGAAAAGACTTGGAATATGATAGAGAATCAATTTAGGAAAGAGTAAAATGATGCTTGGGAGTAGTGAAGACAAGTTGCAACCAAATAATATAAATTTTAATGGATCAAGTTATGTCATATTTTTTGTTTGTCAGATCAATGTCTTTTGTTTTTTTTATGCCACATCACTGTCCCTCTTCCCCCTGCTCTCTGTAGTCTCCTTTGCAACCAAGGAAAACAGTCAAGTAAAATCGGTTCACAAAATGACTGCATCCGACAATGGATGCAACATTCCACACTCAGAGTTCCCTATTTCTCTACTGTGAGGAAAGAGATATATTTTATAGCATCTCTTTTCTAGCACCAAAAATGGTCATTACAGTTAATCAGAGTCTGGTTGCCTTTCAGCATTGTTTTTAGTTACATTAATGGCAGTCATTGTTTTTAGGGTTGCTCTGGTTACTTTCCCTGCCTCATTTCATTTTCTTATATTTCTCTGAATTCCTCATATTTTTAAAATCTCTTTCTGTTTACTAGTATTCTATTATACTCATATACCCACAATTGGTTTCAACATTCTCCAGTTGATGGGCACCCATTTTGTTTGCAGGGTTTTGCTACCACAAAAAGTCCTACTATGGATATTTTGGTATAAATGTGATTTTTTTATGTCCATGACTATTTTAGGATATATGCCCACTAATGGAATCTCTGGTTCAACAATTTAGTTATTTTTTTCTCCCCTAATTTCAAGTTGTCTTCCAAAATAGTTGGACTAATTTAAAAGTATATTAGAGACTGAATGGTAAAGGGTGTCTATATACTGTATATGATATGGCACTCCAGATTGCATTATTTGCAGATGACATTGTGCTGATTGCATCAAACCCAAGAACATTGCAAATTACCCCAAATGAAACCATAAGCACTCAATCTTTACTAGACATCTAATTAGTCACACAAGTAAAGTTATTGTTTGAAGAATTCCTATTGTTAAGATTATGATATGCTATTGTATGACTAGCCCATAGAGCTTGTTTGTAAGTACATATATCTTGGAAAGACCTTGAAGATGAACAATGAACTAGGCCGAGAATTGAATAGGAAAGAGAGAGCATATTAAATTGCATTTGGGAAATTGTGCAGTACTTCTAATGATTCTAAGCATTTCCCTGAAACAAAGGCCTATTCTTTTATATTAATATGTATGCTGTACAGCTGTGAGTCACGGAATACCAGTCTCCAAAGAATTAAAGCTGTGAGTCACCCAAAGAAAAATGGTGAGACAAGTTATGGGTATGAGTAGGCTATAATACATTACCAACAAAATTTCTTAAGAGAAGCAGTGCAAAGAATATCAACAGAGTCAAATGACCACAAAAAAGAAGTGGGCTGTTCATATACTAAAAGAGAAGGATAACCAGTAGATGACATATGTCTTCTATTGGAATTAAAGCAATAACAAGAGATCTATGTGAAAGTCCACAGAAAACAGGATGGATCTCCTATGGAATATTTATTGGAGAACATAATCAGGAGTCACCCATAATGAGAAGCCACAGATGGGTTGTGATATATACCATTAAAGGGAGTTCCAACATCAATAAAAATCACAGATCCATCAAAATATAGCAGAAATAAGAACTGTGAGAGCAGTAACTATTTGTTTCTGTCTTTGCATCCCCAGTATCTTTCAGAGAGCAGGTACTTGTAACCCAAGATCCACAGCTCATTGGTATGGCACTGCCTCCTCGTTGGTGGATATCAGCGCTCCCCCTTTTATATGGGGAATAGGGAGGAGTTGGTAAGAACAAGGGAAGAGAGAAATCCTAGGTTTTTCTAGCTTCCAGCTTCAAGAAAGAAGATTTATGATGTCAACCTCTCTTCATGTTGTTGAAGGGAGAAAAAGACTAGGTCACTAGGAAGAAGTCAGTATGAGAGGAGCTGGGAGTCTTTATCATATTCCTGTCCTCGGATTTCTATATTAGTGACTTCAGGGAATTTTTCCCTTGGGTGAGATATGGGATTTTTTTGGTTGAGATGAGTTATCTCACTCTCAAGGGGAGAGCTCTTTCAGTCTGTATTGTCTGGCATATTTTCTCATATGTAAAGTTCCTCTGATTCTTGTTTTGCTATCAGCGTGAATAAATGGATTTCTTTCTTCCCTGTGAGCCATATTTAGACAGTTGTATTACATACTTAGCATTTGTAGAAATAAGTTGATTTTGATTTGTCTCAAAACACCTTGTCCCTAAAACTTTCAAGAATATTTGCTTTCTAAATACCTACATATTTAGCTGTAACAGTGATTGACCACACATGTCCCATAGTACAAACTAGTTACCAGTAACTCTGAACTCTATCTCTGAGATGACTTCAGAGGAGTGAGGTTTTGACAGAAAAAACACATTGCAGGGGTACTGAGATGTCAGCCCAGATATCTTGCACTACATTTTGTATTCTCTTCTTTGAAGTTCTAGATCAAAGTGCAAGAGAGAATAAAAAGATTTCTCCCTTTCTCCTCCTTCCCTCTTCCAACACCTGAAACAGAAAATGCAACTTGTAGATGAAGCACACAAGAGGTATGTGCTTACCCAGGTGAGACTGAGAGAGAAACTAATGTACCCTCAACTTTCTGGCTGCCTTCCCATTGCCTTTCTATTTACTTTCTTGAGAATAGCATAGAGACTAATGTTTCTGAGAATGGAGTTTCAATGTAAATTTAGGAGTTCCTGAACTTGAGTATCCAGGCACCAAATTTCCTGGAGAGAGAAAATTTCCCAGCAGCATATTCCATAGAGAAGCAAGAAGATTGCCAATGGAGGAAGGACTGGGAAGCCAAAGGACAAAAGCTACACCATGGGGGCAAGAGAGCTGGGTCTTACTGACCCCATTATTGTTATAAATTATCTCTAAAGTCTCTTACTAAGTGTGACGGGCAATTGTTTGCTCAGCATCTTCCTCCCAATCCTCACCCTGGAGAATTTATTTTCTGGGTAAAGTTTAATGAACCTAACAGACTATTTAAACGCTTGATATTTCTGTATTTGCTCATGGGCCTCTGTGACTACTTTGTGTTTTATGCATTTTCTGTAGTGGATGGAATAAGGGCTGTTCTGTTCCCAATACTCATTCTATTGGATATACACATCCTATTGGAATACATCCGTGACTGCAGAGCCCCTGTTTTCAACGTGTGAAACTAGGTGAAACCTAGGGTAGTTTTGGCTCAGACTCTGACCTTGTTTGTGGACACTGGGCAGGATCAGAGTCCCAGTCCTGGTTACAAAAGACATAGATAGACCACAACGAACTTTTATTTTAGAGATTTCACCAAGATAAAGCTCTTTTTATGAGGAAAAGTCAAAGAGAAAAACTGACCCTTTTGGGGACTGGGTTCCCAGCTTCTAGTTTGTGTAATCTCTGAGTTGTTTTGTCTTTTTTTGGGGGGGGGAGGGTATGTGAGGACTGTGTCTTCATTCAAATAGAAAAATATCTTTATTTATTTAATGAGGTTTCCCCTCAACACATGTAATGCGGATGTTTTATGTGGCTCTCTGGGAGGCAAGACTAGAAATCTCTAACATCTTCTATCTGTCCAAGGGAAACTTCAGTTCTTACTTAGAGAAGGAGCAAGAGGTTGGTGCCAGAGCCTGGACACTGCTATCCTTAAATAAAGGGACTCTCTGGCTAGAATGATATCTTTCTGTTTCCTTAAATATTGTTAGTCTAGGGAAGTGATTTTTAGGTTCAAACTATACTCTTAATCACTATTTCTTAGTGGGGAAAGGGGACCCTAAGCTTCACATCCAAGGCTTGATTCTCTTCCCACAAAATACGGTTCCACAATGAACATATATAGTAAATAGCAAAGAAACCTATTTATTCAAGTCAGTAGCCAAACAGAAAATGGAGAAAGTATAATTAAGAGAATATATACCAGCCAGTACAGATTGAAGGAGCTCTCCTATTGGGAGCAAAGTATCTCAGTTCAACCAAGAGAAAGTCCCTGATGTCACCCAAAGGAAAAATTTCCTGAAGTCTATAATGCAGCAAGCTGGAAATGAGAACATTATTAAAGTTCTATATGCTTGCTTCTTTGCTTCATGGAACTGAAGATTAGCTACCATCGTCCATCTTCTCTCAAAGCTACAAGTCAGAAGTACTTGAAGAGACCAAAAAGAAAACCAAATCTCTCCTCTTTCCAATTTTCACCAGCTCTTCTCCTGTCCCCGACCGCCACCCCAGGTTCCATGGGGCATTGATCTCTACCAATAAAGAGAGAGTCTCACGCTGAAAGACTTTGGAGCCCAGATTACATTTCTATTTGAAGACAAACCTAAATAGAAGAGAAAGTTAACCATGCTGTCCTCTCAGTTGCATACTGAACCTGTTTCTCTCTTTTATATTTGAATACCTAGAGCCTAGAACAGTGTTTGTCACATAATAGTGCTCAATCAATGCTTATCGATAGATTGATCTATACCTTCTGCTTGAGAAAGGCATAAGACAATATATTCATGATGGTAGGCACATTTTATTATGTATAGTTTGGAAGTGGGTGACTGTAAACAGTGCAAAAGCAATGATACAAATGAAAAGTCTGAGAGTTTCTGGATAATCAATAATCAATTTATTAATTAGACTAGCAGATAATAAATTTAGGCTAGTGGTTCTTTCAGAAACTAAAACCCCACATGGAAGTTGCTGAATATTTAAATTTAAAGGGGGGGAAACCTTGAGGGTGAAAATCAATTCCGATTGGTTAAAACTTAATGAGAGAATGAATATTATGATGAGAGGTGGGCTCTTTTCTCAGGAGGAGCCGGGGTGAAGAGGGAGGGAAGATAATGTGACAAAGAGATTCTCCACCCAGAACACTTAAATTGAACATAATGGGCCAGAATTTACCTAGATTAGATTATCTTTACCCTTTAATCCTAAACAAGCTCTCCTAGTTGACTGGAGTCCTGCCCAATATTAAAGAAAATGTCTTATTGTCAGCCCTCTTCTTCACAAGCAAAAAAAAAATGGGGGAGGGGAACCTACTAATAACCGACCTACTAATAATTGGTTACTAATCCAAAAGAGGATCTTTGGGTCTCATATATAGCTATTAACATAATGAGAAGTATTTCTTATTTTAATTAATTTTAATTAACATAATAAGAAAATAATCATTTTTCTCAGCAATAATCAGGAATGGAACCCACTGTCAAGGTGTTCCCTATTTATAAAATATAGGTAAATTTTCATAATAATTCTCCTGTTTCAAAATTATTTTTGGTTTTTACCCTATCTCACGTATTCCTTTTCTTAATTATTACCAGTAGTAGCAGGCAGATATTATTCTATTTTTCCAGAGTGGAGATATAGTTGCCCTAGTATGTCTATGCCATTTTTCCCTGGTTCTTTTCTGTGACCCACAGCAAGATGACCTGGATTAGTTAGAAAGACTCTCATTGTCCTATAGGGGAATCTAATAGTTGGACATACTGTCATTTGCACAATTTTATAAACAGGAATTGTACAAATGACTTAAAGGCCCAGAAATGAGTAAGTTTTTGGCATGGTATAGAA
This sequence comes from Pseudochirops cupreus, assembly GCA_028627135.1. Taxonomy (NCBI): domain Eukaryota; kingdom Metazoa; phylum Chordata; class Mammalia; order Diprotodontia; family Pseudocheiridae; genus Pseudochirops; species Pseudochirops cupreus. The sequence continues at coordinate 84,925,498 of CM053580.1, forward strand.
CTTATTTTCTTCTCCAACTTTCTATGTGTGATCAATTCTAGAATGTTGGAGCTAGAAGGTTTCTTAGAGATCAACTAATCCAACTAGTCAAATTCCACTCCATTCCTCCTTTCCAAACATCACTATTTTATAGATAGGAATACTAGGAACTTAAATGTCTTTCCTAAGGTCACATGACCCATTAATAGAAAAGTTAAGACCAGAATCCAGACCTCCTGCTGTTCTTTCCACTTTATCATAACCTTATATTCTGACTCGATGGACAAAAAGTAAATTATTAGAACACTGAAACTACTGTGAAAAGTGACTAAAAGAAAAAAAATAGTTCAAGAACAAGTTGGTTGCAGCAAAATTCATTAGCCTCCTCCAGGATGAAAGCCTGTCTCTGGGTGACATTCTGAGGTTACTAATGCTTGTCAGCCCAACAGCTTGCACACGGTACATGATGGGGAATCTTGGGGGTTTGGCATCAAAGGAGAAAAGACATAAAAATGGTCCTGATGGATGTTCTGAAGTTGTTTGATCTAAATCCAGAGAAAATAGCAGCTATCACAACTGATGGAGTACCAGCTATGACTGGGAAGATAAATAGTACGTAGGAAAAAAAATTAAAGTCAGAACGGCTTGAGCCAGATGCTTCATCCTATCTGGGTTTTTTTTTCCCCATTCCTGACAACTTAAAAATTCCTTTGTGTAGTTTATAAAATAGTGAATTCTAAATGAAGTCCTGGATTCACCAACAGACCAAGCAATCATGTAAACAATCCTGTTACTCAATATGGCTTCCTGTCACTTCACTTTCAAGTCTAATCACTTCTATGAAGTAGAGCAGTTATAGCCCACATAACGAATGGCTTTGAATTCTCTGCTATCAGACATGGGGTGATGCCATCTTCTTTGTGTCCAAATGACACAGGGAAGGTATACTCTGTATTATATCTTTACTTTTGATTTTTAGTCAGAGAAAGAAAAAAATATACTAAGATAACTTGTCTTCTTGGATCTTCCTTTCTCTGTTCAATAGCATTTCTTCCGATTTCATTCTAATGCCTTTTATTCTTTTATTCTGATTTTTATATGAATATTTATGTACCATGTGCTTATATAGCTATGTAATATAGATAGCTATTGTATAATAATATGAAATAATTATATGATCTATAGTATGATGTATATTATTTAGAGCAACTAGGTAGTGCAGTGGGTCCAGAGCACTGGACCCTGGAGTCAAGAAGACTCATCTTCCTGAGTTCAAGTCTGGCCTCAGACATTTACCAGCTATCTAACTCTAGACAAATCACTTAACCCTGTTTGCTTCAGTTTCCTCATCTATATAATGAGTTGGAGCAGGAAATGACAAACTAATCCAGTATATCTGCCAAGAAACCCTCAAATAAGGTCACAAAGAGTCAGATGGAACTGAAAAAGTGACTGAATATAATATTTATGTATTTATTCAGTTATAATTATTCATGTGGTTACTTATTCAAACCTGCTCTTAGTTGTTATATCCCTTGTTCCTATCATCATTGTCTCTCCTCCCCATCACACAATTAAGTTATCAGTTCTTGGAGAATGAAGACCAAGTCTATTATGTCCTTATAGTGAGCTTAGTAAATAATGTTTACTGACCCCCTCTACTTTTTTCTATTTGCTTCTTCCTTTTAGGATTAGTATTTTTTTTTAAATGGCAATATCTCCCCTACTCTCATCCTATTAGAAAGCTCTGCTCAGCCACTAGACATTTCTTTATGTTAGGTTTTCAACAATAGGCAAAATTCAAGTGGTGAGAAACAGGTGTGAAAAACCCATGTTTAATTGGAGTGTGATAGAAGTATCTCTAGGTTGACTGAAAGCTTCTTTTTTTTTTGTAGGAACAAGGCTCCGCTGCAGATCTCTGTTGAAGTAGCCATTAAAAAAGAAAAAAAAAACCCAACAAACCCTGAGCATCCCACACCTCTGAGCCCAACAAAGAATGCATTCAGGGCAGGGAGCTCTGCAGCACTATCTTTTTTCTGTTCTACAATGGCTCAGAGGAATAGGCTCTATTCTATATCTCTGTTTTTCCCTTAGAGAACTTACATTACTGATCCTTCTCTTGTTGAAAAAGAAGCCTAAGCCACAATTATTTTTTTAACCTTACCTAAGGAAAAATCCTGGTAGTTCAGTGATACCCAGAAATATGGACTTTTCAGGACACATTAAAGAGCATACTCTATCAAACTAAGTATTGTTTGATCTCACTAAGGCACAGTAATGTACCTTTATTACTGTTTGCTTTCTCCATTATTGCTATTATGGATTGTCCCATTGTAGAAAGATTGTTACAGGGAGATTACTCTCATGTCAGATTCTTACATTTATGTCAGCTTTGCTGGATAAAGTATATCAAGGAGAATTTAGATCTAATGTGGCACCTATCCTTCAGAGACCTTTATATAAACAGAAATTGCTTTAAAATAACATTATTCTTATACCATTTTTATATTTCCCTTCACTCTTCTTTAATACTTATTTGTTTGTTTGTTTTATTTGAGACTGGGTCTCCCTATCTTGCCCAGGTAGGAAGTGCATTGGCCACACACTGGCCCAATTCCAATGTTGATTGTCCCGGAAGTTTTAACCTGCTTGCTTTGCTTTTTTTTTTTTTTTAAACCTGGGCTGGTTTGCCCCTTTTAGGCAGTTTGATGGATGTCTGCTGCTGGGGCCTCACTGAACTAGACTTACTTCAGTTGCCTCATTGGTTTTAGCCTTCCTTCAGCTGAACAATCTCAGCAGCATGTGGCCCCCACACCTGACTCCTTAGATACTCAAATTTATTCACTCATTACATTAGTTAGTCATTGCACAATAATAGTATTTAGTGAAATAGTAATTTATAAGTTAAATTCATTGATGACTAATATAAGCAAACCAACATTGCATCATTTACAAGTCTACCTAACAGAACAATAGCAAAAAAAGATCTACTTATTGTTGTTGCTTATTGTTGGTGATGACATCTGTAATGGTAATAGGAATTTGAAGATTTTCTCTGACCCTTAATAAGCCTAAGGGAATTTGAAGACCTTTCCTGCTTCAAAGATCTTCCCTGCCCCCAACAGACCCAATGTAATCACATGGAGCCTATGGTGGGAGGAATTTTCTGAACAGTGGAGCAGAACCCACAGGAAGCTGGGAGTCAGAGCAGTTAGGCAGTGGGAGAAAGGGGATGGCAGGCAAGCAGACAGCTAGGCTTGTGGGTGTTGGTTTGTGTGAAGGCCAAAGGATGGTATGGCTCTCTGCTGTGTTGTGGTATATTAACTTCTATGTTGCTATGATGGATTCAGTTCCTGCTGTGGGGATTTGGTTTTCTGGTGTCTGCATAAATGTTTTATTTCTGTCTTCTATATGGAGAGTCAGTTATATTTTGCAATTGAGCACTATGCTGGCATATTTACAGTCACTGTCAGCACTATAACTATTGTGTTGGCACTACAACATCTTAATATCCAAAGCAATGTTAACCACAGGAAGATCTTAAACTGTATTTGGCACTAGGGATACTATTGTAGGGGTAAATGATTCCTGAGGAAAAAATGGTCTTGTCAGATAAGACAGGCTGGTTGGATTTGGTCCTTCTTCCCAGAGACAGAAACAACCAAAACAACTGATGAATGCAGAGGCTAACCTTTAAATACCAAAGAAATAATGTGAACCCAGGGGTACATTCTTATGTGGCTTACTTCTGATGGGTTAAGGATGGGGTTTACTTATCCTCATTTGGAAAGGGTGCCAACTCCTTTTGTTTACCCCTCAATAGAAACCATGAGGAATGAACCACTCACAGTCAGTGTGTAGTTCTAGAAGAACCACTGACTCCTGGTTGAAATCACAAGGACTGTGGCATTCCCAAAGTGAACAGACAAAGGAATTCTATTGACTATATCACAAACTGGCATTTTGACTGTAATTTGTTTGGGGCTCATTTTTATATTGTATGTAGGGTCATAGCTCTAAAACCAGAAGGGATCTTAGAAGTCTTCTAGTGTAAAACACCCTCATTTTACACATGGTGAAGTTGAAGCTCAGACCTGCCCAAGGTGACAGATGGACAGACAACAGAGATGGATTTTGAACCTAGATTTTCTCCAAATCTAGGGCTTTTCCCATTGCAGTATCAGATCATGAGTATTTACTACAAGATGAATTCCCTACAAGAGGCAGTGGGGTGTAGTAGAATCATAGAAAACATGGACTCAAATCCTGCTTCTGTTGCGTATTGACTGTCTGGCCCGAGGAAAGTCATTTACCTTCCCAGTAATCCAGACAATTATTAATAAGAATAACTGATTATCTACATTACCAGAAAAGGTTTCCTCACTGGGAATTCCCTTCTTATTGCTGTTCAGTCATCTCTGACTCTTTGTGACCCCAATTGGGTTTTTCTTGGCAGAGATATTGGAACAGGTTGCCATTTCCTTCTCTTAGGAATTCCATACACTAATGGAATTGTGGTCTTTAGTTTCCTCATCTTTAAAACAAGGGGCTTAGACTGGATAACCTCTAAGGTCCCTTACAGCTCAAAAATCTATAAACTATAAAATCACAGGACAAGGAGCAGCTAGGTGGTGCAGTGAACAGAGCACTGGCCCCAGAGTCTGGAGGACCTGAGTTGCAATCCGGCCTTGGACACTTCACACACTTACTAGCCATGTGACTTTGGGCAAGTCACTTAACCCCAATTGCCCTCCAAAAAGCAAAAAAAAAAAAAAAATCACAGGACAAAAAAAGAAAGAGGAAACAAAAAAGTCTATTCAAATCCCAAATGGACTAGAATGTTCAAAAAAGAGAGTAAGTTAAATGCCTACTATGTTTTCTACTACTCATCTGCGATCAAGCAAATTCATCTTTATAAACTGATTATACTTTTTAAAAATTCAGTTAGGTGGCTCAGTGAATAGAGTAGACTTAGGGTCAAGAACACCTGAGCTCAAATCTGGTCTAAGAAGCCTAACTGTGTGACCCTGGGCAAATCACTTTATCTCTCTTTGCCTCAGTTTCCTTTCTTAAAAAAAGTTTCTTTTTTTAATTACATGATTTTAAAAAGTTTATTTAAGAGAAGGAACTGGCAAGATAGGAAGATATTGAAAAGTTCCAAGGGCAAACCCAACCAGCTATATTCTGTCCTTCTCCTTCAGGCACTACAGCTTTGGTCCCAGTAATGGGACCAGAGATTCCAGGCAGAAGAAACAGTCCCTATGCCTAGCACTGTAAAATGGGGATCATAATAGGATCTACCTCCCAGGGATGTTGTGGGGATCAAATGAGATAATAATTATAAAGCACTTAACGTAATACCTGGCGTATAGTGAACACTATATACATATTAGTTATTATTATAGTAATCCCATGTAATCATGGCATTTTTTCTCATGGAAAAAATATGATTCATTTTAAGAAAATATATGTTAAATATATGCATATGTATTTATATGAGGGGATTTTGAAATAATGAAATATACATACATACAGACAGCCTCCTTATTAGAGTGTGTATGCCTATCTATGTGTGTTTGTATATAAAAACCTGTGTATGTAACATATATACATATATGTGTATAGGTATGTATGTATGTATGTATATCTATATAGATATAACTCCCTGATTAGGAAACTCCCTCTATCAATGCTGATCAGTACCTTTTCTCTAACTCAAATTTTAGTTAGTTTCCTGGAGCTCTGAGAGATTAAATGACTTGGCCCATAGCCAGTGGGCAGAGACAGGATTCAAACCCAGTTCTCACTATGTTCAAGGGGAACTCTCTACCATCCTATTTCTCCCTTTTCCTCTCCCCCTCTCTCTCCCTCCCTTTGCCCACTACCCCCACCTTTCTCACATGCACATTCACAAAAGGATAGTCGCTAGATCTGTAATTTCCTATCTATCATATATGGAAAAATAATTTCTACGAGTAATTTTCTAGATGGATGGACCTGTGTAATACTCTGGTAAACCATGGAAATAAGCATTTGAATCTTCTCATTTATGCACATCATTTTAGAATAGCTCTTATTTCCCATGTATTTTTGTTTTTATGTGGGATAGTGAACCTAAATTACATCTTCCCTGAATTGTAAGCGTCTTTGTGTTTCTGCAATCAGAAAAAAAGAGGACGATGAGCCACAGTGGCATGACAGGAGTATCCACTGCCAATAGGTCCTAACAGAGGTATCGACTCTTCCCTCAATCAAAGGCTGCTTATAGGCATCAGATAAAAGAAGAGAAAACCAGAGCATCTGGGGTGGTTTACTGAAGTTTCAGAACTAAGTATCTTAGAAGGTGACAGAGGAAGAACGTAATTTCATAACAGAGGGGTAGGGCTCCAGGGATCTTGTGTTCTGAATGACTTTCTCTGAGAGTCTGTATTTGTGTTCATCTCTACTGTGTGTGGCCTGAGGAAATTTGAGACCATGCTGAGAGTTGTCTGAGGTCTTGGACGTACAGAACACCAAAGGGCTGCATAATGATGACTCTGTGTCACAAAGTCATTGAAAGCTACATCCTTAACAAGGGCTTCTGCAGCTCCCCCTCTTCTCTCAAGCAAGTCTGTGTCAGTGATTTGGGAAATCTTGAAGTAAGAGGCTGCAGGACCTTGATGACTCCATTTTAGTGACAACCTCTTCTTGACTGGATGTATGTCTCTCAAAATGTTGCACAAATATATATGTATGCATGTATATTTATGTGCATTTAACATATGTATTTCATTTATATAGTTCATGTACATATTTCACAAAGTCTTGTGTACATATATATGAATACATGCATGCAAATAAAGGGATATGGCACATTTATTTGTCTATGATGTGGATTTTTCCCCAAGAATAAATTTTTTTTATAAGAATGCTAAGAGTAGTGTTTCGGTAAGAACTTGTCCTTCAGGTATCACTTTCCCAGTATTTGCCTTTTTAGTCTTTAGGCAATGATTAATTTAAGATTCCCCAATGAGCTGGCTGTAGCTGGGTCTCTACTGACAAAATAAAGAAGAGAATTAAAGCAGTCATTTAGGCAGCTCAGTTGAAAAAAAACTATTTTATTCATGCAGACATAGTCACTTTTCGAGCTATAAACTTTTAGATTTCCTACTTTTCTTTTTAAATTAACCACTTAAGTCTTTTTGAAACTTAATTTTTACTTTTTGGAATAAAATAAGCATTTACATAACATGGTATAATTTTTAAAAGATGATTGTACATGAAACTGCACAATGATTGTGTACAACTTGCTATTCCCTTTAAATATAAGATAAAGTCATCTTGTCAATTTCTTTTTTCCCTTTTTGTCTCCCCCTCTCCCCCCATGGCTACCATTACACACAAATGTGTGTGTGTGTGTGTGTGTGTGTGTGTGTGTGTGTGTGTGTGTATAAAATCATTCTATACATACTTCTATTTATCAGTTCTTTCTCTGGATGCAAGTACTCTTCCTTCAAATGTCCTTTGTAGTTAATTTGGGTATTTAGAATAGTCAAAATGACTTATTTGAGACTGATACTATAAGCCAAATAGGAGAGCAAGGAATAGTTTACCTGTCAGATCTGTAGAGAAGGGAAGAATTTATGACCAAACAAGATAGAGAACATTATGAAATGCAAAATGGATGATTTTGATTACATTAAATTGAAAAAGTTTTCTACAAATAAAGCAATGTAAACAAGATTGGAAGGAAAGCAGAAAGCTGGGAAACAATCTTTACAACTTTATCAGTGTCTCTGATAAAGGCATCATTTCTAAAATATATAGAGAACTGAGTCAAATTTATAAGAATACAAGTCATTGCACAATTGATAAATGTTCAAAGGATAGGAACAGGTAGTTTTCAGAGGAAGAAATTAAAGCTCTCTATAGTCATATGAAAAAAAAAAGCTCTAAATCAGTATTGAGTAGAGAAATGCAAGTTAAAACAACTCTGAGACACCACATCATACCTATCAGACTGACCATGACAAAACAAGAAAATTATAAATGTTGGAAAAGATGGGGAAAAATTGGAACACTAATGCATTATTGGTGGAGTTGTGAACTGATCTAACCATTCTGGAGAGCAATTTGGAACTATGTCCAAAGGGCTATAAAATCGTCCATACCCTTTGACCACTTCTAGGTCTGTATCCAAAAGAGATCATAAAAACAGGAAAAGGACCCACATGTACAAAAATATTTATAGCAGCTCTTTTTGTGGTGACAAAAAATTGGAAATTGAGGGAATGTCCATCAATTGGGGAATGGCTGAACAAGTTGTAGTATATGAATTATGTGGATATAATGGAATACTATTGTGCTATAAGAAATGATGAGCAGTTGGATTTTAGAAAGACCTGGAAAGACTTATATGAACTGATGCTGAGTGAAATGAGTAGAAGCAGGAGAACATTGGACATAGTAATAACCACATTGTGAGACGACTGACTTTGATAGACTTAGTTCTTCTCAGTAATACAAGGATTTAAGATAGCTCCAAAAGACTCATGATGGAAAATGTTATCCACATTCAGAGAAAGAATTTTGGAGTCTGAACGCAGATGGAAACATACTATTTGCTCTACTTTTGTTTTGTTTTGTTTCTTCTTTCTTATGGTTTCTCCCATTAGTTCTAATTCTTCTTTACATCATGACCAATGTAAAAACATGTTTAATATAAATGTATATGTAAAACATATATCAGATTGTGTACCATCTTGGGGAGGGGCAAAGGGAAGTGAATGTTAAACCAAAAATAATTACATATTAGAAAGAAAAAAGACACAATGACTTATTTGCTCAAAGTTGTTCTTAAAACAATATTGCTATTACTGTTACAATGATCTCTTGGTTCTACTCATTTCACTCTTCATTATTTCATGCAAGTCTGTGGAGGTTTTTCTGAGATCATTGAGCTCATCATTTCTTATAACACTGTAATATTCTATAACAATCATATTCCACAATTTGTTCAGCTGTTCAGTAGTTTTATTTATAGTATTCTAAGATGCTAATGCTTTATTAGCTTTTTGTTTACTGTTGCTAAATATTAACTCTTCAGTGGTACACTTCCTAGTAGCAGGTAGACTTGTTGAGCTATTAGTGTTCATTAGATAACAAGATCCTTTCAATTGGGACTGTGAGTTATGTTACCTCTATATTCCTTATAGTAGCTAACAGTGTGCTGGATATAAATATGATAGGCATTTTGCAAGTACTTGTGGGGGTGACTGATAGTGGCTATCAGGATCTGACTATCCCTGAGGGCAAATGAGCACCTCCAATTCCAATGCTTTCCCCCCTCTTAGTATCCCCTATAGCAGCAACAGCATTGCTGCTATTTTAGGGAATGAGATGTTTCACACTATAGAGTTCGTATATGTAGTATATAGTTCCAAATATGTGTGTATTTATGTAGTCATGTAAGTATCCACACAAAACACAATAAAAAACATGCCATGAAAGGATGTTGAAGGGAGTTGTTTAGCTTGGAGAAAAAGACTTAGTGGGAAGATGATAACTGTCTTCAAGTATTTGGAAGTTGTGTGTGAAAAGGGGATTAGATCTATTTGTTCCCAGAGGGGCAGACATGAGATGAAAGGGTAGAAGTTATAGGAAGGCAGATTTCAACTTACCATAAAGAAAAGCATTGTAAGATCAAATATTTAGAACTGGAAGTCTATCTCATCCAAACCCCTCACTTTACAGATGAGGAAATTTAAGTCCAGAAAAGCTAAAGGATTTCCCCATGACCTTATTGGCATTGAGTGGCAGAGCTGGGATTCAAACAGAAGGATTCTGATTCTAAGTCCAATATTCTTTCTACTGTACCACGCTGCCTCTCTGACTGGCCCAAAACAGAGGGGATTGCCCTGGGAAGCTATTAGTTCTCCCTCACTGGAGGATATCAGGCAGAGGCTAGATGATCAGTCATTGGAAATATTATAGACTGGATGATTTGGGTAGTAAATGGAACCTCCAATGTTTCATCTCCAAAGTCAATGGTAATTCTAATCCTACCATTGTAATAATTTGGCTTTATTTACATTTTCGAGCAGAAAAAAATAGTGTCTAGCTATGGTGAGAAGTGCCTAGCTCAAGATATTCTGAATCTGGCAGTTTGTGGTGAACATTTTGTTGCCACTTTTACTTTCTGGATAAGTGAGATCAGTATTTTCCGAGGAATCCTTTGCTCATGATAAGTTAGACGGTTCTATGCCTAGAAATGATCTCTTTGTTGGGACAAATCTTATCTTTATGCCCCCTTGTCCTTTTTCCCTTCTAACACAATTACTTTTTCTGCTCAAATCGTCCCTCTGAAGAAATTAACATCGTTCCTCTTTCCAAGAATGTGGTTGACAATCATACTTAATAGAAATTTAACCAGCATTTTCTTTTGGCAACTAGGTTGAGAAAATATTTTCCATTATACACTTAATAACACACACAAAGTTCTATTAAGCCCGGTCATGAGGGGCGGTCCCTATCCAGAGGGGTACAAGGTTCCTTTGTCAGCTTTTGCTTTCTACCAGTGGCTTCATGATGCCAAGTTCATCTACAACAGGTGTGATTACTAACAAATTGAGTCCCCTAGCATTCAGCTTATGCCTTAAGGCAGCAGTTCTCAACTTGTGGGTTACGTTCAATTTGTAACAGTGAAAATACATCCTGCATATCAGATATTTACATTATGATTCATAACAGTAGCAAAATTACAGTTATGAAGTAGCAACGAAAATAATTTTATGGTTGGGGGTCACCACAACATGAGGAACTGTATTAAAAGGTTGTGGCATTAGGAAGGTTGAGAACCACTGCCTTAAGGAAAGGGAATCCCATTTGGATCAGAGAGAACAAGCCTAGTCTTTGGACATTCATTGGGAAAGATCATGCTCTCAGCAAGCAGGGAATAATGCATCAATTACACTCAAGAACTCAAGAAAGAGATGGGGAAGGAAGAGAGGCAAACAGTCATTTACTTGACTTAGGACGGCAGATGGAAGTAGTTGGGTAATATAGACCGATAGCAGTTTGAGGTCCCCTTCTTACAGAGTATTATCAAGAGGGACAGATTAAGCCTGATATATACTATTTTACAATTGACTCATTAGCATATCAATATCATCTCAGAGATATCATTGCTACCTTAGGGTTCTCTTATTAGCATAACATTTCTCTGGTTTTACTGTGCATGTCTGATGCTTTTTTTCTTTTCTTTCTTTTTTGCAGCTTGCAGACTGAAGGCCATGTATTGGGGCCTAGATGGTTTTTCTTAATTTAGCACACAGTTTCTGAATGTAGCCTTAATTAATTTAGAGGCAGTTTTGGCAAGTGCCTGCTACGTTCTCCCTTATACTCTCAGTTCCTATTTCCTATTTATTGTTACCTTACACTGACTACTTACTTATCATACTAATTAGTGGGATGGTCATGGGAACCATAACAAGACAGAATTTTAAGACAACCTGGGTACATGTGTGCACGCATGTGTGTGTGTGTACTTATGGGGACTATAATATGATACAATTTTAACACTATATACATACATTTAAATATGTATGTCTATATACACAACAAAGAGAGAGAGATAATAAATAGATAAAACAAACATTTATTAAGTACTTATTATGTGTTAGGAGTCATGCTAAGCCCTGCATATACAAAAACAAGTATGCAGTATAGTCCTTGACCTCAAAGAACTTACATTCTAATGAGGGAAGACAATCTGTATCACAGTCCAGTTTCTTGGGGCAGAGTCCAAGGTTTTGGTGGGAAGGTGATGAAGACAACAGTCAAGTACGATGCAAGTTACGGAGGTGACTGGTAAGTGATATGGAGGCCTGGCATTCTATAAGATGAGACAAAAACTTACTTTTCAGAGCCCAGCATCCTGGGGCAGTCCCAGGACAGCAAGAAATTAATTTCACAATTTACTTTTATAAGCAAAATTTGCAATGATAATTCATAGAAACATACCAGAAATGTCATTGGTTTTCAAGGGATAATCCTGAAGCCATTTCCAAACGTCCTTTATAGCAATGTATAGTTACTACCTTCCACTCCATCATCAAGTCAATTAGCAGTTGCTCTTTATATGTTATATTCCTTATGCACCCATATGTCTTCAGAGTTTCATGACATTTGTTTATTCCCCATGGTGCTTGAAAGTTGTTTAAGCCCCTGATTATTGCTTTGCCATGAGCTCTGATCACTCTTCTGGATAGTAGGCACTCAGATGTCATCTTTAATTTGTGATATTAATATTGAACTCCATCACTGTTCAGTGGTTTTAGTGAAGAATTTACATATAGACTAGCAGAGTGTTGGTGCCACACACTGAAAGCTATCCAAGCTTAATTAGAACTGTAAGGTTTATCATAGCCTCTGTAAGATATGGATATGATTTCTGGTTAGAAAATGGCCTTGGAGGTATTGGTTGGAAAAACAAATGGAATGCATCCCCTTGGCACTCCATCTCCTCACCCACTCAGACCAATGACAATTGGCAGAGAAAGTATTCTGAGAATTTTTTTTTATCTGACCTTGTGCTCTTTTGAAAAAGATGAACTATCTCAATAATTTTTAAACCAGGAATTGTGTTAAAATTAATGAGCTAATTAGTTAAGAAAGATATTGCTTGGTTGTGGAATGAGAAACCTTGCACTGAAACAATAGCATGAAATGTCCTTTTATTATATGATGTTAGAAGAAGGTGGACTTGTCATGGAACATTTGGACGATTATTAATTATCTGATTTAAGGATCACCTCTGCAGGCTCAAAAGACTGATATCAATCAGCCCTTGGTCGAATCAGAGTGATGAAAGGGGAGACAGGGAGGAAATAAGAGTGAACATCTTCCTAGTTTTGTGGGTAGATGACCTTGTGCCCTGGTCTGTTTAAATTGCTTACTTCCTATAACTCTATAAACTTCTGTGTTTTCATTTGCTGGATTAGATTGAAGTGTCAACTCTTTTGATGAATGGCATTGGTAAAATATGTTCATGCTCTTCTTTGCTCTTTCTGTTCTTAGTTATAGAGTCAGGGTAATTTATTTTTCCTGCAAGAGCTTTCAGCAAAAAAAAAAGAAAGAAAAAAAGAAAGGAAAAAAAAAGATTTAAAAAAATCCAAATACTTTTTATTTGAGGGAGGATTTGGGGTATGAATTGATCAAGTCACTCATCTTTGCCCCTTCATATTTAATCAGTGTACACCTTTTTCTTGCTTCATTTACTTTTGAACCCTGTCTGGGAAGAGTCTTGTCCTGGCCCAACATGAGCAAGCTCAGCGGTAGCTTGTAAAAGTCAACGAAAAAATTTTTCACAATGGCCAGGTCATTAGCTACACAGGTATGTGTACATAAAGTTAAGTGGGAGAATAGATGCAATTATCTGGATAATTTAACCAAAAATACATGCTTGCTTCCCACACCACAGAAATGTTTCATTCTCTTGAATGACAGGTCAATGCATAAGGTATAGAAATATCTTGTTATTTAAAAAGACGCAAAGATAAACACCCATTTTTAGATTTGCTGATATTTGAGGACAAAGGGAATTGTTTCAGAATAATAATAGCTTACCTCTTTTCTCCTTCCTTTACATGCCTCTCTGACTTATGAATACACTATAGTCCTCTAAGGATATGGATTGTTGAGTTGCAAGTTCATGAGTGTTCTTATATCCAATCATGCTATCTCTATTAACTTCTCCATGCATGGCTATATTTTCTTGGAGTTTCCAAGTCTTTGCTTCTCTCTGAGATGTGCTTTTATAGAAGCATTACATCATACATAGCTTTAGATATGGAAGAGACTGCAAAGGTCAAGGTCCTCCCTTGATTTTATAGACAAGGAAACTGTAAAGCCAAGCACAAGCAGCTATCCAGAGGACTGCTGCTGTGAATAGCTCTAAGGTTCTGATCACATAGTATAGTGAAGTCTCTATTTATTCAGCAATAAACTAAAGCAAAACATTCACAGAAACCAAAGTACAGTATTCACAATGATATAACAAAACAACTTATCACTAAAGTGGCCACATAGTTTTCACTTAAAGTGGTCACATAGTTTTAAACAAAAGATATCATTCATTAAGTCCTTAACCCAATCATCCTTAAGGAGCAATCCTCTTTAAGGGACACAAAGTACAAAGGTCTAAGTTTTACACCTCTAGATCACATTGTCTTAATCACTCAGTCAAAAAGGCTTCTTTCTTCTTGACTGGAGATTAGTTTCTAATCATCCTTAACTCAATCATCCTTAAGGGGTACAAGGTACAGAGTACAAAGTTCTCCCACCCCTACATCACAGTAAATCATGATCTTGTCAGTCAGTACTAAGTATCCAAGGAGAAGTCTTTTCATCTGGGCTTGAAGCTGGCTCCCAGATTCCATGGTTCTTCTTCCATGGATCCAGCTCCCTGGATTTACAGGCAGGCAACTCTTAGCTCCTCCTCCAGCTCCTCATCCAGTTCCTCATCCAGTTCCCATTCCATATTGAAACTCACAATGTCCAGTCCACCTCAAGTCCTTCACTGTTTCTGTTTCTGGGAAGACAAAGCTTAACTAGAGCCAAAACAACATCCATGCACATTGCTGGCACCATCATCAATTCACTATCTGCCTGTGAAATCAACACAGACCCACAAACAAGGCCTGAGAACACAATAGAAATCCACAAAGAAGGTCTGAGAACTCAACACAAATTGTCAGTATAGTCCCAGGTCCTCTGAAACCCTCCTTCAGGACTACTGTAAACAGACAACAAGAAAATCCTCTTTCAGGGCCTCCAGTAAGGTCCCAGGGCTTCTGTACAAAGTATCACAACAGAACAGACAAACAGAGTGCATGACCTCCACAACCATTCCCCTTCTCAGCTCTGCTCTGCCCCAGTTGTGCTCCTTCTTATATATGGTGGTTCTCCTTCCTGTTCTGCCCCTTCCTGTTGCATCAGCAAGTTTCTCCCACCTTCAAATCACAAGGGGCTCAAACAACATGCTAAATACCTAAGTAGAGGAAACAAGGTGCTAAGTACTTCTTTGCTTGTCATTACAGAAACTGAGACTGAGAGAGATTATGTAGCCCAGTTGGAACAGTATGAATATTCACCCCATCTACTAACTCCAAGTCCAGTGACTTGACTCTATTTTGACTCTATTATATTATATGACTTTCAGAAGGAAAGAAGGAAGGAAGGAAAGAAAAAGGAAGGAAGGAAGGAATGAAAAAGAAAGGAAGAAAGAAAGGAAGGAAAGAAGGAAGGAAGACAAAAAGAAAGAAGTGCTGATAAAGCTTTTACTACATTCTAGCCACTATGTTCTCTATTCAACAAAGGTATATGTACAATAAAACTCCCATTTCAAAGCAATTGATGGGTTATTAGAAGAAAAAAAGGTAAAAGAACTGGAAAAACTCAAGTGGCAGGTTCAGCACAGAGACTGAATCTGAAATTCAGCTTGAATATTGGGTAGTGGGTAGTGAAGGGATATGCTGGAGAAAATTGGTATTAACAACATGTTGACTTTCATTTGGTTCCTGTTTCTTTTCAGGATGTAACCCTTCCCTAAACTAGTTTTATCCATTTCCCTATTTCTTCCTTGTTCTTTCTTCATCCTTACACTGAAGATACTTTATTTCTTTTGTTTCTGGAAATTCAAATTGTAAAATTGCCAAAGGTGGAGGCTAGGATTTAGAACTGGAAGAGACTTAGAGATCATCTAGCTCAGTGGTATCTAACTCAATTAGAAATGGAAGACACTCAGCCATGCATAAGGATCCTCGTAGGCTGCATATTGACTTAGAAAACCATATATTAACATTATCTGTGTTTTATTGTATTTTTATTTATTTTATGAAATATTTCCCAATTACAATTTAATCTGGCTTGGGCTGCATTTGGATGTATTATGGGTCACATGTGTGACACCTCTGTTCAATCTCATAATTTTTCATATAAGAAAAAACTAGGCCCAGAAAGACTTAGTGACTTCCCATAGGCATACAGATAGTAAGCAGTAGAGCCAGGATTTCTATTCTGCTACAACATACTGTCTATAACAAAGAATATATCTAGCAAAGGATCTGCCTTTTAAAGAACCTAATCATAACCAATTTATTCAAGGGAATAGCACTATTCATATAGCTACTGTGTTTCTGTTCTTCTTCTCCATTTTTGTTGGTCTATACTTGGTCAATAAGAATGAATAACACAATCCACTCTCCTTCTGATCCTTGGGTCTGAAAGCTCCATGCTTCAATCTTGGCTTTTCTAGTGCTCTGTGACATGGAAGGTGATGTGCTCCTTTTTAGAAAGTACTGGCTACATTTGCTCAGACAGTAGAGAGTCAAATAAGCTGAACTTTGAAAATGAAGAGCAGTTGTGAGCAGTAAATTACAGTTCAGGAGGGCACTGCTGAATGGAGGATATCCTAGATTCCCAGTGTAATCATGCTTTATAACCAGAGTTTCAAAAAGAGGCCAGAAGTTTAATTTATTTCCCATGTTCATGTGGTTGAGGCAAGATCAATAGTTTTAATTTTCATGGCACTGAAAACACAAATGGCTTTGGCAGTAAAATCAACATGAGCTGGAACAAGAGAATGATGTTTATCTTTTTTTTTAAGGTCCCCATATTGTGAAATTAATGTGCAAAACGATTTAGATCAAATTCTACCTTTGGCTATTTCTGTACAACTCCCATTGCTGTCAGCTGGAATTATTCCTGTTTATTTGAGAAAAGGATATACTCTGGGGCTTCAAATAACTGACTTTTCATTCTTTTCTATACAAAATGAAATAAAGTAGATTTTTAAAAAATCTAATATAGATATATTAGATTTAAAAAATATATATCTCATATATATGTATGATTTATATGGTATATATTTGATTGAGGGGAGGGGCAGTGTCAGACTTGTGACTTCATCAGTGGAAGGAGCTAGTGTTGTGAAAACTTCTATCCAGGCAGAATGGCAACTGGCCTATAACTTTTAGTCTTAGAGAGCTGCCTGGGGCATTAATATGTGAAATGATTTGCCCCTGATCACATAGCTAATAAGTGCAAGAAGCAAGACTTGAACCTAGGTATTCCTTACCCTAAGGTTAGTCCTCTAGCTAACATACCATACTGCCTTTCATATGTTAATTATACAATATTAAGAATATATTAAAATTAAATACTATTGTACTGTAAGAAATGAGGGAGATAGTTTCAGAGACATAGGAAGACTTGTATGAACAGATACAGCGTGAAGTGAACAGAACAATTTATAAAACAACAACTTTGAAAGATTTAGGAACTCTGATTAACACAATGACCACCTACAATTCCAGAGGATTCATAATGAAACATGCTACCCACCTCCTGGTGATGGTTTCAGAGTACAAAAATATATACATATATGATTTTTTTTTTACATGACTGATGTAGGAATTTGTTTTGCTTGACAACACATGTTTATAACAGGGGTTTTATTTTTCTTGTTTTCTCAGTGGGGATAGAGGAAGTTGGAAGGAGATGATGTGGATCTGAAGATAAAATAAATTTGAATTTTAAAAAAGAGAAGTAAGCTGGAATATACTAAAATAGATCATTGGTCATTTTTATGATCTAGAAAAAATGATAAACAGAACAAAATATTCTTGATCTCACTACTCACTTGAATGAAAGGTTACATTACTCTGGACTTCTGTTGCTTATTTTTTCCTTGAGGTGAGGTAAGTATATCCATGTAAATTATAGTTGAAGTCATATCAAATCACTTATGTTCTGTAGGTTTCATATTCCTTTACTCTGCCTAGCTTTTACCTTTCTTTTTCCCTTTCTCATTCCCTAGCCATACATTTCAACTTAACCTGCTTTAGGGGCCATATATAGGCACTCATCAATGCTTTTTACCACTATTCTATTGAAAGGTGATACATTGACATCAATGTGGTTCTTCTATTCTCTCTTCATTTATATTCCTGCTAGTATCATCGCCACATCTGTCACATGCACACACATAAACTGAACAGTTATCAGTGATGTCAGGTGTCTGATATTTGATGTGGTTATGGCTTTCATTGACAGGACTTCCCCTACATACCCCTGCATTCCAGGAATAGCAGCCATGGTTGCTACGATAAATCTTTAAGAACCACTCACTACCATGGGGTTCATATTTACTGCTATACAACTCTAATGGCCATATGTATTTGACCAAAAGATCTGAAGCAGATATGGATAGATTATGAGGAAAAAAAAATTGATCATTTACAGTTGGGCAGAAGCTAAGGTTTTTAGGTTTACTTATTGGACATTTTGGGAGTGGAGAGATTTGGGTCAGGGAGAACAATTAATAAATTATTTCCAGAGAGGATAATAACCCAAATAAGTTGGTAGCATTTAAAAACATGCGTGCCTGGTTCTAATCTACCTTTCTAGTCTCTTCTCACACTCAGTGGTCCAAGAAAGCCTGGCTTTCTTGATATTCCTCACATAATACACGCCATATTCCTTCTCCATACCTTTGCATAGGCTGTCTTTCATGCTTAGAATGTACTACCTCCTGACCTCTACCTCTTAGAATATTCAGTTGCCTTCAAAGCTCAGCTCAAATTCCATTTATTCATCAAACTTCTCCTTATCTTTTCACCTGCTAGTGCCTTTCCCCCCAAATTACCTTTTTTGTAAATACTTTGTAAATATCTGTACGTGTTGTCCCCACCAATAAAATGTAAGGGCAGGTACTATTTCATCTTTATCATTATATTCCTAATACTTGGCACATAAAAGGCCAATAAATACTTAATACATACTTGTCGATTAATTGGTTAAAGTTCACCAAAGCATAGCTTCTAAATCCAAGGCATAAACATGGATTGAATGGAAACCATAGCAGCAAAGTAGACTAGTCCGGCCATGAAGCATTAAGAACGTGATCACTCTTTTTCAAGCCCATGTCTTTAGGGCTAGTCACAAAGGCACAAGGTTCTACAATCGGGACTATAGTGACTAACCTAAAGGCACTCTAGTTTTGTGCATGTTCCATATGGGAAAAACAAAAAACAAAAACAAAAACCCTAGGTCAAATTCTAGCCTTCTCAGCCATATCTGTACACATCACTATCTTCAAAAACAAAGGACAAAAATATATGTGCATATATTAGCAGATTATTACAAAATTAGAATTAACCTATTAACTATTCACTCTCTAAAAATTCAGTAGCCTGTCCTACCAGTTTGTCCTATTGCTACTCAGATTGAACTTTCTCTCCACACCAGTTTCTTTACTTCCCAGTTGTAGCAGTGGTGATCCAGGAAGCAACTGGCAAAGATTAGTCCATCAAGCAATTGATAAAAAGGGACATTTTGGTTTGTTTACAGGTGACAGAAAAAGTGACAGGTCTAAAATGGAAGCAAATCTTTGTGCTTTTATACAACACGTTATCTTCATATACCTGCTGATCTATCTAGCAATCTATCTCCAGTCTGCTTCTGAAGCAGGAAAGGAAAAGGGTACCTATATTTACTTAGGAGATCTTTAATGTACTTCACCTAGTTATACAATCCTCTTGTACATTATCAGAAGTTAGAGATAGATTGACTGTTAGATTGACAGATTGTTAGATTGACAGATACACAAAATTAAATTCTTCTGTAGAGAAACAAAAATCAGCTTACATTTTTTATTTGTTCCTTTTGCTGTCACTTGTAAACAAAACAAAATGTCTCTTCATATTATTAGCTCATCTCCTTTCCTCACCTATCCCACAACTTTCTGGTCAATAGACTGTAGTTCTATAAAGGGATGGATTATTGAGTTTTAAGCTAACAAGCACTGCTAAATCAAAATCTACTAACTATCTTTAATTCTCCAAAGGTGTTTACACTTCCCCAAGGTCCCCAGATCTAGTTTGCTTTCTGAGATGTGTTATTTTCAAATTAACTCATGATTTGAAACTTGGATAGATAAGACATATGTAAGTCCAGCAATGACAGCAGCCCTTCTATTTGTTGATTCCTAGTAGAAATCATGGGCTGTACTCTTAATTAGCTGAACTCTTAGTTGTTGTTGTTTTTATACCAAACTAAGATTTTTCTTGGGGCATCATGCAGCTTCATTTCCTTTCTCCCAGTCCTCTATGTAAGGTTTTATTTTTGCAATCTGAAACACCCATAAATTTGATTTTCTGTATGAATTGGCCTCAGATGGAGTTGGGAACTGCAACTGTGCTTTCAATATGGATTGTGCTTGAGAGGCACATGTCCTTCTATTTTCCTCCTCCATGTACAGTATTTAACTTTAATAGTTCCATATATAACCAAGTCTTAGTTTTCCAAAGCCCTTCTTGCACCAGCTGTTTTGAACAACTGTCCCTGTCAGCTGCTCCGGGACTTCATGCTGATAAATCAAAGTAACAAGGACCCAAGTAGTAGAAATGGCATTAGTCTTCTCTCTTGGAAGTTCTACTGACTTGTCTGTTGAGAGCACTGCCATCCAATCAAAAGTCTGAGGATAATTTCAAGGGGTCACATAGAAATAGCCTAGGGATTCTTTAAGGGTACTTCCATGAGGTATTGGTGTCTTGCAATATATATGCTATATATTTTTGTTTGCATGTTCTAGTACATTGTAATTTGACTCATTAATTCAACAAATATTGATGAGCCCCTATCATGTGTGAGGTGGAGACATAGCTGGTGAAATGTGGACAACTAGATGCTGGGATTCTGGTTTCCAAAAAGAGAAAATGGTAAATGTCATTTTTGTACCTCTGAATTTTCAAATGAATAATAATGGATTTCATTTATAAGCACTTTAATGTTTACTTAAAAGCACTTTAAATTCATTATTTCCTTTCAGAAAACACTATTGGAGGTTAGGTATTATTATTATCTCCATTTTGCTGATAAAGAACTGGAAATTCAAAGAGTTGAGTGATTTCTCTGTGACTACACAGCTATCAGAAGCAGGATTCAAATCCACATGACACATAAATTCAAGTCTCCTGCTTTTTCCACTATACCATGCCAAATTTTTCTTTTTGTCCAAGAAGTAAAGGGTTAACCTCGTATTTTTCTGGGTCTGGACATGGGCATTATGTCAAACCCAAGTTTTACAATAGGTAACACTTAACCATCCTGTTTTATAGGTAATACTTAACCATACTTAGTTGCTGAAGTAGAATAATTCTGGTGAAAGGCAAACTTTATGTGATGGTAGGCATTGAAGGCACATAGTATCTAATAGCTGCTGGGCTTTGCACATGTTTAGGAAGTATTGAATTACTACTCCCCTGATGCTGGTTGTCAGACATGTCTTGCTGGAAACCAGACCCCAGGAGCAGTGGTAGAGAATATAAACAGAGAGCTTTAGCTTAGCTTTAGTTTCTATAGATTGAGTCAGCTGTTGATCAGAAAGCCAGAATTAAGGTGTATTGAAGACAAAGAATGATTTTAGAGAACATGAAAGCTATGGATTCAGTGAAGCTGTGTGTATGGAAGAAAGAGTGAGTGCTAGGGCAAATTTAGAGGCTAACCTGTCTCTTCATTGAACCCTGAAGAGCAAGGGGAAGTATACGGGATTCTGTGCATTGCTACCTCTGTATTAATAGCACACTGAGGGAGCAATGAAAGATCTCTAATCACAGCTGGTCTTGTACTACTTATCTGAATCAGAACTTCATGAGCCCCCTGTACTTTACTCACGAGAAAAAAGAATACCAGGGGCAGGAATGAGCATAGAACTCACAAGTCAAAGCTCACAGCATGAGTAAGAGTTGTTCCATGTTCTTGCCAGTGTTAGAGAGTCACATTTTGAGACCAAGACACTCAGAATTTTTCAGTACCTAATTATCTGGTTTAAAATGGAATAATACATCTGGATGTTGAAGAAATAGCTTCCTGGCAAACTGAAGAGTCAAGACCATGTTTTATACAAACAGGAGAATCTATGCTGTTTCCCACAATTTGTCATGGAGTAGAAAGATTCTTCCATGAAGTTGCAGCTGAGACTTGGGAAGGTGAGGTAGCATCTTTCAGAATGAAGCAATCTCAGTGCATCATGGGTAAGCAAAAAGGGCAGGTCAGATGAATAGGAAAGATTGCTACTATTCAATCCCAGCTCTAGAAAAAGTCCAAAAGCAAGAGGAATATTCAAGTACTAGGAAACAAGACTCAAAAATAACATGTCTACAGGATCCAAGGAAACAATCAATGTCTACAGAATGAAGCCAACTGAGGCACAAAAGAACTCAAAGCCCCAAACCCAGATCAAACAAAAGTAGATCAAGGGCCCAAGCTTGAGCAAAGAGATTCTTCTGTTCTGTCAGACACAGTCTGTCAACAATTTATTCAGCATCTACTATATCACAAGTACTACACTAAGTGTTGAGGATAGGAAGAAAGGCAAAAACATTGCCCCTGACCTCAAGGAGTTCACATTCTAATGAGGAAAAAAACTTGCTAATAATCATGTACGTACAAGAGAAGGACAAGGTAGGTGGAAGATACTAGAACGGGCCTGGGGAAGGCCTCCTGAAGAAAGTGGGATTTGATTTGAGTCTTGAGGGAAGCCAGGAAAGCTAGGAAGTGAAAATGAAGAAACTGTATTCCATGACTGGAAACACATTTCAGGTAGGGCACACAGTCTGTGGAAAAGTACTGAGCTGGAAAATGGATTTTTTTTTGAGTGAAGAACAGAAAGTATTCTAAAATAGATGAATCATAGAGTACAGAAAGGAGGGGAAAAAATATATTGCATGTATTTAATATATGTAGGCTTACCTATATTGTGCCCCCTACCCTCCACCCACCCACCCAAACACACCAATCCCAGTCCCAACCTCTCTACTTTGTAGTTCAGATAAGGCACAGTTTGGACAGCTCCTTCTCTTCTGTTGTCTCTTGAACGGATGATGACTTCTGTGAATAGCAGCAAACAACAACGCTTCAAATTGGGCTTCATCAGAACATCAGTCCCGATATCATGGTCCTTAAGAATGAAGGACAAACAACAAAAACAGAAGGGATAGCTAGGTGGCACAGTGAATAAAGTACTGGCCTGGAGTGAGGAAAATTCATCCTTGTGAGTTCAAATCCAACCCCAGATATTTCAAGGCACTTAACCTAGTTTGCCTCAGTTTTTCACCTGTCAAAAGGAGCTGGAGAAGGAAATGACAAACCATTCCATTATCTTTGCCAAGAAAATCCCACATGTGGTCACGAAGAGTCTGCCATGACTCTTCAACAACAATAGAACTTTAGAATGACTGATGTAATTAAGGGTCAGATGTATTTCCTTGGTATATATGGTCATGAGAGATCAGATTGAGTGGGAAATGTACCATCATATTGATGGCAATGCTAAGAAATGGTCACATACATTGGAGGGATCCCATAGGCAATAGCCATTGCCCTTATTCAAAATATGACCTCTTCATGCACCCAAGCATGGACATCCCTGTTGTAGCCATGGATGTATCTGAAATGCCTTGGTTTTTCAGTCACAGTATAATAAAGAAAAGCACATCATTGGCAGTTTCACAGATATGAACAAGATCCACATAGAAAAGGGTGGAACCAATAGGAAAAGAAACAGGATGATACAATGGTCATGCTTAAAATGTATGCCTCTCCGTTCATGAAATCTTGGAAAGCAATAAACAACAACACTTAATAAACGGCCTAATCATTTTTATTGATAACAAAAGTCTTTGTGACTAAAAATGAACTTGATTAAAATGAAAAGCAAAAGCTTCTCCTACTTTTGCTCTTAGTTGTTTTTTTTTTCAGGATCCTGCTCAATGAAGCAGTATTGCATAGTGGAGACTACTAGACTCAAAAGGCCAGAGTTTTAGTACCAACTCTTTGCCTTTGAGAAAGCTATCTAACCTCTCTGAGTCAGTTTGCTGCTCTGTAATACCAAGAGGTTGGATTAGAAAAGGAATTCTTAACACTTTTCATCCCATGGACCCCTTTGGCAATCTGGTGAAGTCAATGGATCCCTTCTCAGAATGATTTTTAAAATTTATTTTTTTAATTAAAAAAATTCATAATTGAAGGAGATTCTAAATTTCAGTTAGAGGTTGGTAAAGGTGCAATTTTTCCCATCCAAGTTCATAACATCCTCCCCCCCCCATACACACACATGCACTTCCCCCAGGTTAAAGACCCTTGGATTCTTCTAAAGTTCCTTCTGGCTCTAAAATCCTCCACATAGCTTCCAAATGGGTTTTCTTGAAGCATAGTGACTGTCATTCCTCTACTCACTAAATCCAGTAGCTTCCTCTTGCCTCTAGGATCAAATATAAATCCTCAATTCAGCCAAACTTACTATTCCTTACACAAGATGACACTCTATTTCCAATCTCTGTACTTTTGCCCTGCAATTCCCCATTCCTGGAATGTACTGTACCTATTTATCTCCACCTCCTAGAATCCTTGGTTTCCTTCAAAACTTGATTCAAGTAGTAACTGAAGCCTTTCCTGGTCCCCTCCAGCTCACAGTGTCCCCTCCCTTTCAAAATTACCTGATATTTATTTTGTATGTATTCTTATTCACATATATGTTTCCTTATGTAAATATATCTTCCTACAGAATTCAAGCTCCTTGAAGAAAAAACTTTCATTTTTGTCTTTGTATCACCAGTGTTAAGTACATAATAGGCATTTAAAAAATTCCTCCTGGCTTATTGATGAAAATTCTATGATTTTATGACTCTTTTGAGGGGGTTAAGATACAGAATATCTGAATTCTTGATCATTTATGTTAACCACCAATTCTTCCAATTCTATTTCTGTAAATACATGAAAGCATTGTTGTCTGGAAGGAGCTAGGTCACCCAGTGAATAGGGCTCTGGGACTGGAGTCATGAGGAACTGAATTAAAATCTGTATTCAAACACTTGACTATATGACCTTGGGCAGGTCATGTAACCTCTGCTTGCCTCAGTTTCTTCAACTGTAAAATAGGGATAATGATAACACATATCTGCCAGGGTTGTTGTGAGGATCAAGTTAGATAATATTTGAGAAGCACTTAACACAATGCCTTAAACATAGCAGGTACTTAATAAATGTTTATTTCCTTCCTTCCTTCCTAAAGTATAATTGTTCCAAAACTAATTTCCTACAGAAGGATCTAAAAAATTAATTAGTAAAATACCTACATTCAACTCAAGATTTTGAGGATTGAATTTTTCCCATTTTGCTTTGCAAGTTCCTAATTCCCGTCCTAGACTGACAGGAAAACTTTCAAATCTCTCTCTTTAGTCAAGACTATTTAACACAGATGTGGAGGATTCTCAGAAATTTTCTTGGATAGGAAAAATTGCACCTTTACCAACCTCTAACTGAAATTTAGAATCTCCTTCAATTATGAATTTTTTTAACTAAAAAAATAAATTTTAAAAATCATTCGGAGAAGGGATCCAATGACTTCACCAGATTGCCAAAGGGGTCCATGGGATGAAAATTTCCTGGTGCCTAGGAACTACTAAATGACTATAAATAATAAATGAGATTTTATAGGAATAGGCGACACATAGGAAATCTCATTAATTAATTTAATTAATCTCATTAATGTGGAAAATAGTCCCCAATAGCTAACAAAAGCTTTTATTCCAAATGAAATTATCATGGCTAAAATTTATGCTAATTAAATATAATGTTGTTGAAAATTTCATTCATTTCATTTCTTGACAATATGCATAAAGAGATTTCCTATGTGTCCAGACTTTAGGGACACCCTGTAGACAACAAGGTGGTGGGTATATTGACTTAGGTTCACCATTAATAAAGCTTATATCCTGATTCACATCCTAATTCCCATTGTTATTCCTTTGTCTCTTGATTCCTTGAAAAATGATCCCACTCTGTTTTCCCTCAGGAGATATTGTGACTCAATATCCCATTCACTCACCCAGCTCTAGTCTAGGAATCCTTGTCCCAATATCCCCAGATTGACCTTCCCTCCTTACCCTTTGCCCAAACACCAAGATCTTCTCTTCCCAACAGTGGTTGGTTTCAGTATCTTCAGACCCCTGGATGTGGGATGGACATAACAACACACACTCCTTCAGTGAGTATGGTACCACCAACTATTCTTCCAGTAAGGAGGAGGAACAATAGGACTTTCCATCCACCTGCCACCAGAGCCAAAGGACAATTTGGCCTTATCATCTACCCTGCCATTATGCCCTATAGACACCTAAGCACTGCCTGATTCACCATGAAACTTAACCCATCTGTGTGTATTGTTTTCCCGATTAGAATGTGAGAGAGCAGGGACTATTATCCTTTTCTTTCTGTATTCTCAGCACTTAGTGCTTGTGCTTGACATATAACCCTTTATAAATAAATGCTTTTCCACTTCATAACAGATTTCCAGGTATAACATGACCTGGTGAAAGACACCATTCTGTCTTGACTGGCTGATGCCCTCAGAGCTGCCCTGTGGTGGTCTGGCCTTGGCTCCACTGGCCCAGATGCCTGCAATATGTTGAAAAGGCAAATTTAAATGGATGTTCTTCTTTTAGAGCCTTTTAAAAATGCACATATTCGATACATATGGAAAAGCAATTAGAATGCAATTAGAATCAATCTTCTATAAACAAAAAAGCATCCCTCCTTAATTGTGACTCAAAACCTCTGTTGATTTAAGTAGATAGGTTCTTTTTTATTTAAACACCTGGTTTTTATGAGAGGACACATTTTTATATGCAGACATTTTTGTAATTAGCATTAATTATACTGGACTAATTTCTATTTACAGCACTCTACTAAATGCACCTTTCCTCTCTTGGGCAAGAAGATACTATTTTAATAAAATATAGTACTTAATCAAAAGAAAATTCTCAAGGGCAAAAGTGAAGTTTGCCATTTTCTCACTTTGGAAATCAGAGCCATGGAGTCTACTCTCAAACTCCTCATTTAGAATATCTCTGCAAAACCAAAGTTTCTCATATTGAATGGCTTAAACCACACAGTACTTTTTTTTTTCCATTTTGTTTGTCAATCCAGAAAAAGAAAAGAAAAAAGCTTTTGTTTCAAAAACTTCACTCAATAGAATAAACCACTTGTCATTATTTTACTTAGTGGCTTAATATGTACCCAGGAATTAGAAGGGGGGAAAAAAAAGAAAAGAAAAGCTAAGAACTAAAATCTAAGGGGAGGAGAGGTGTTCCCAGCAATTGAGGAATGCCAAAATAAAATGCAGCATATGAATGTAATGGAATGTTGTGTTGTAAGAGATGAGAGAATCCTGTGTAGTATGCATTGACTGATGCAAAGTGAAGTGAGCAGAACCAGAAAAACTTATATAAGAACAACACTGTAACCAGGAAATACAACTTTGTGAAAAACTAAAGGACTCTGGTCAATTTAATGATCAACCATATCTTTAAGAAAATATACAACAAAACATGTTATCTAGTCTCTGAACAGGAAGTAATGATCTCAAGATACAAAAAGAAATATGTTTTTAGACATGGACACTGTATGGATTTGTTTTGCTTGACTATGCTTGTTAGAAAATCTTTTTCTTCTTTCACTTCTTTTTAATTGAGGAGGGTAATTAAGAGAGCAGAAGGGTTCATAACAACCATGGCAAAAGAAAAAGAGAGAGCCATTGAAATTTTTTTTTTATGCATGGAAAGAAAGAAGGAAATTCTGAAGGAAGCACAGAGAAGTAGGATAGTTCTGAAAGTAGCATACAATTTATTATATACTTTTAAAAATAGTAAAAAATGGAGATTCACAGTTTCATATAAAATCTTTTTATATTCTTCTGTGTATATGGAATTTTTTTGTTTTTAAGTCCAGGATAAATATATACGTTTACTTTTGTTAAGCCTAATAAATAAATGCCTCCACATAGTCTTTTCTGTCAAAGTAGCTAAACTAGTTAATGCATATAGATGTAGCCCAAAAAACATTTACGTCCATAGGAGTAGAGATGGCAAGTGGATCTGGTGGCATAGGGACCTCTCAGGTAAGAAAATTACTTCTATGAATTCAGATTGGCACTTTGCCTGTTATTCAAGAGTTTCTAAAAGCTCTGGTTTGTTTGCCTAGGGTCACATAGCTAATGTGTGTCTCAAGTCTCACTGGTTTTCTGTCCATAGAACCCATTAATTCCTGCTCTAATTATTTTTTTTGCATGGACTATTTGTTGACATTTCAATGATTTTCCTCCAAATTAATGGTGTTTTTTTCCCTCCAGGAAACAATATTTTCTGCTCTGGTTTCTGTTACTCCTCCCTTCCTCCTTTTTTAAAAATTCCTTTGAAATTTTAGCGAGAGAAACTTTGTGACCATGGTTACTCAGTAATTGCCAGTAACTAATTTTCTATTCTTTTGTTCAGATAAAATGGAAGTTTTTTTGAATTGTTTCTTCTGTGAATAATATTCCTATCTTTGGCACTCATTCACCTTCCTTATCTGGATTCTTGAAGACTGGAGCCAAAAATTCATTTAAGTTTTTGATAATGCCATTGCTCCTTTAACAGCATTACAATTCTCCCTCCTTCTCTCTCTCTTCCCCCTCCTCACACTCACACACAACATACACACACACACACAACACACACAACACACACAACACACACACAACACACATACACACACCACACACACCACACAACACACACACAACACACACACAACACACACACACACACACACAAAACACACACCTTGCTGCTTTCTCCAGTGAGCTTGCACACCATCACCTTGCATCATTTTCATAATATTTGTGAACAGTCCCTCTGCAGTCCTCGATTATTTCTTGGCTTTAGCTTTTTTTTTTTCCTCATTGTACAATGTCTTTTAAATTCAGGCTGTAAACTTTCCCATCCTCCCTCTCTATTGAATGTCTTGTACCTCTGATATTTCTTCTTCTTATCTTTGATTACTTTCTTCAGTTCCTCATTCATCTGCAGTGGTCTTTTTCTGCACCTCATGTACTTACTGCTGGATGTCACACATAACCCTTGAATGTACAGTAATTGCTTCTGAACACTTTCCATTTCTTCCTGGAGTCCTTTTTGTTTCCCATTTTATACCCTTAACCCACTGGATTGTACTCAAGATGTCCATTCTTCCAAATTGGTTTTTCCTTCTTTTGAAATTAATTTAGTTCAATCATTAAAATTGTTTGAAACACCTGTATCATGCCTTCTGTACAGCTCAAAAGCTAATATATATGTTCTTTTCTAGTTCTTTTTTATACAAGGAAACAATCTGTTCTATTTCCCCAAACCAAATTGCAGTCAGACTCTTTATTTCTTGTGTAATAAAATCTCATTAATTCAGGTGCCACTAATTTGGAATTCCTGATAACTGACCAGAGATAGACTGATGTTTACCTTGGCATTACCCTTGAAAAGAGGCTTTACTAAGTAAATCTAGAGTGTAAACAAGACAGAGAGGGCATATTTAACCAACTTAAGTGAACAAATTATTTTCATCTTCTTTAATACCATTTATTTGTATATAAGCAATGAATTTACCAACCATAAATGAGTCATTTGTTCATAAAAGAAGGCCCAGTAGGACCTCTACTGGTCAGTTAGCTCAAGTAAGAGGTTACATTGAAAGAAATGCAATAAAACAAAATTGTCAGAATACTATGACTGTAATCATTCATTTATTCATTGCACCAGAACTTCCTTTTAGTTTTAATTAAGAAGGATTTATTTTATTTATCTTTCTGTGGAAATTTGGAGATCTCGTTGTGTCCTTTATTCCAATTAGTTTTATTGTTTCCTGATTTTTGTTCTGATCTAGTCATTTAAAAAATTTACATCACAATTTTCTTATCCTTTGTTTTCCCTTTTCCCTCCCAGTTTCAGCATCCTTTATTCCTTATTCCTTATTTTTTTTTAGTACTACACAGATTATAACAGTTTGTCTTTTTATTGAGTACCTTAACAAATTATGACTCAACAGCGAATTTCCAAAGGCATTCCTTCCTCTGCTGTTTTTTGGTCTTCAGGTTTTCCTAAAGCTTATCAAACCTGCAGTGCCTGGCATGGGTCTTTTGGGGCTGAAGGTCTGGGGGCTTGTATCTCTTGCCTTTTTAGAATTTCCTGAGGTTCACTTTCTCTGTCTGGTTGATGACAGTCAGAACTCAGGCAATAGATTTTCAGATGAGTAAGATCTTAGATAACTTGGATGCATCTCCTCCAGTGACCTTGGCCAATCTCAATTGGGAAAGTTCCACCTTTAAATCATCTAACGGTTTGACTAGCTCCTCCTTCTTCTTCCCATGAAGATCCCTGGCCTTGATTTTTTGCCATTATCAAAAAATGAGACACACTGATTCCTTATTCTTAAACTTCACCACTTTCATAAGTCTTAATATTCTAGAATTTTATATCCCTGAAAGTCAATGTCATTTGAATGGCAATTTTTTTCTTCTACATAGATCTGCTGAATTATTTTAGAGCCTGATTATTTCTTTGAATAAGTATGTCTGTTCTTTCCAGTGAAATCTAAGATGAAGTTTCAGTATATTCGACCATATAATAGATATATCAGGGTGAAAGAACCTGTTCATTGTTGACTTTCTTTGGGGGACATCAAAATAAACATTAGTCTGATGACATACCAAAGAGGAAAGAGAGACCAAGAGTTGGTTGACAGCCAGAAAATAGAACAAAAAAAAGATGAGGTGATACAGACTTAGAGCTGGAAACCTTAAAAGTCATTATGTCCAACACCTTGCTTTTGCAGATGAGGAGACTGTGTACTAGGAAGGTTAAATAAGTTGCCAAAGGTCACACAGCAAGTAAGTGGCAGAACCAGAGATTCAAGCCCATGTCTATGCCCATTCTTCTGTACATTCCCCAAAAATCATTATTCAAAATCACAGAGAAGGCTACAGTAATGAATTTGCTGTTTCCCCAGGCAAAGCAAAGTAGTTAATTGAAGCAATTCAGATCATTTGAGACAAAAAGAAAAAAAAAAACCTATTGCAATACTAAGGAAAAGGTTTCTAAAAAGGACAACTTCAGTTGTCTTTCAGATTTCCGGTTGTCTTTTTGTTTCATTTAGTTGACCACACTGGGGCGGCTAGGTGGGTCAGTGAATAGAGCAGTGGCCCTGGAGTCAGGAGTATCTGAGTTCAAATCTGGCCTCACACACTTAACACAAACACACAAAAACTAGCTGTGTGTGACCTTGAGCAAGTCACTTAAACTCAATTGCCCTACCTTCCCCTCTCCAAAAAAAAAAGCAGTTGTCCACACTAAGAGATACTGAGTTAGGAAACACCATTTTTGGTGAATACTCCCTTATTTCTTAGGTCTGCTCATTTCTTATTTCCCACTACTGATATTCATTGTCCCACTATATATATTTTTTCTTTCTTTGGAGAGAATTGCTACATCCAAATATAAGACCTTTAAGTCAAATAATAATCTCCCAAGCTTCTCTTTTTCTCTCAAATTTTTATATGTCAAACTGGGCATTTAAAATTGCAAGGTAGTGAAATTACAGATGAGTTGCACAAATAGAGTCTTATCCCATTGTTTTTCAGTGGAAGGGAAAGTTTTTTCCAAATTAATATCCTTTCTGTGTGAGGATATTTATTTTAATCTTGTCTCTTGTAGTTTTCCATAACGTTTTAAGGAAAATTAAATCACCTTTGAGAATCGAATCCCCAGGGTGAAATTACATATTACAATGGCCGTGCTACGTTGCATTCATTTTGCTAAAAATGAATGTATCTGTTGAGATTTATTTTCAAATGGCTTATGCCTTCAGAATCCAAGTCTTAAAGGTTCACACTGTATAGTAATACTTCAGTAAGATACATCACGCTAGACTGCTGGATCTCATTTAGAAGCTACTCTCACCTTCTGCTTCGTGCTGTAATAAACGTTCTTGCCTGCAAGATTTTAGATGAGATATTGTGCTTCCCCTCTTATCCTGCTTTCAACCTGGTGCCCTGTAAGAAGGGTGTTTCTTTTTCTTGCCCTTTAAAGGGAGAAAACTCACTTGACTCATTTTTCCAAAGCAGATCTTTTAATGTATTTGGAATTACTTTCTGAATACTGTCTCTTATGTTGTTGAGTTGTTTTGTTATATAAGAAATAGAAAATAAGAAAAACCACTTAGATGACTCATCTGCTTCTTCTGAAGGAAAAAATACAACTTCGATTCAATCAAAAATGTTTTTCTCAGGTTTCCATGTCTTTCAGCCTTTTGATGTTCAAACAACTTAGGTAACAATTGAGAAAAAAAATTAAGTTTAAGCATGCATAGGAAAGCATGCTCCCAAAGTAAAATGGCTAAAAGGAAAAACCCAACCATCCAAATCCCACTATTACTTGAAATACTTTTCAGAAAGGAAATGTTGTACTTGATTTCCTTATTTATCTAAGATGTTGCTAATATGATTCTATTAATATAAAGGGCAGAAACATCTTCTTTTGTTCTTATTTAAATCTCTTCCCCACTGGCCAGAGGACAACTGCTCTCCAGCAGTCACTACCAGAATATACAAAGATGTTAAATGCAAACTTCCCAGTTGAAATATAATCTTGGTGCTTGCTTCCTAGCTTCCCTTGTAGTACCCAAGGCAGGACACTAGACAGAGAGTCAGGAATCCTGGGCACTTATACACTCTCCACCTCTTAAGGGCTGGGTTACTTTTGGCAAGTTATTTCACTGTGTGTTTCAGATTCCTTATTTGTACAATGAAAGCTTTGGGCTGGATGAACTCTAAGGTCCATCTCTCTACCCTTCCCTCCCTGCCTCCCCCAAACTCAA
The DNA here is from genome assembly GCA_028627135.1 of Pseudochirops cupreus. Classification (NCBI taxonomy): domain Eukaryota; kingdom Metazoa; phylum Chordata; class Mammalia; order Diprotodontia; family Pseudocheiridae; genus Pseudochirops; species Pseudochirops cupreus. The sequence goes on from CM053580.1 coordinate 84,958,258, forward strand.
ACACAGTATGATCATCCAGAGATCCTTTGGATGTCTCAGTTAGGGTTTATAACAGGTACAATGGTTATGAGGGACCATAAAAGGCCCATAGCATTTATAAGGCTATAGATTGAATGGTTCACAGTATAACAAAATCTAGGAAGCTCCGAATTGGAAAGGATCTCAGAGGCTGTTTGGTGACCCTCAGCTAGATTTTTTTTATCCCCCAGAGGTCACTTGAACAAAATCTTTTCTACCGCTTCCCTGACAAGTGATCATTTAACCTCTATGGGAAGACTTCTTGTGATGGGAAGCTCACTACCTTATAAGATAGCTCATTCTACTTTTGGAAAACTCTAATCAGGATTACAGGATCACAAAATGTAAACCTAGAAGGGAATTTGGACATCATCTAGTTAGTCTGGTCCCCACATTTTACAGATGAAAAACTCAAGCCCAGAGAGAAATCATTTACCCAAGGTCACACAAGCAGGACTGAGATTTGAACCTAAGTCCTCTAAAACTCCCAACCCTATTGCTGTTTCTACCATACCCTGGCAGTTAGAAAGGTTTTTTTAGACTCTAAGAATGCCTCTACAACTTGAACTTACTGACTTCTAGCTTTTTCAACTGAGCCCAAGCAAAAACAAACACAATCTCTCTTCTCCATAATAGCCCTTTAAATACTTGAAAGCAGTTATCTTTCACCAACTCTTTTTTCCTCTGAGTCTAAACATCTCCCTTTCACCCAAGAGATTCTCTCTACCAAAGTTGACCATGACAGTAGACATTCATGCTTAGGATTTCTCACTAGACTAAACAAGTTGTATGGGGAGATAGTTTTAAAAGTTAACCTAACATTAGCGAGAAAGAGTTCTGCTATCTAGCCAGAGGGTGCATCCAGGTCAGGTTGGGAAACCTACCTTAACTTGAAAAGCTGATGGGAACAAATTTTACTACCAGAAAGACTAAAGAAAGTACTGTGGACTCTGCTGATTTGTGAGTCCCTGACTGGGACTGCCATTTCTTGAGGGGCCTCAGTCAGGCTCACTGCACTCCAAGCTCAACTCTCTGGCCTACTCTTTGGCAGCCTTGCTCTCATATAGGTCCCCTCCACCTACCCTGCTTTCCAACTCCCTTTTATGTTTTGTTTTCCTCTCGTTAGATGTAAGCTCTTTGTTTTCTTGTATTTGTATGCTCAGTGCTTAGCATGGTGTCTGACATATGTATAGTAAGTACTTAATATATGACACACCTAGCTGGCTATGAAGTTCTAAGGTCAGCAAAGTGGGCCTAAGAAGCACAGGGAGTGTTTTTTTCACTATTGCTGATTGAAGATAAGAATTTCAAATGAATGAGGTAGATTTGGGAACTAAAAGGCTGGTTAAGAAAATAACATTTGAGAGTGGGATTTAGATTGCTGTATCACAGCTTAAAAAACTAAGAATGATATACTTTTGTCCAGGAGTGGAATACAGTCATTAAGAGCTTGCAAATTTAATTAAAAAGGCTTTAAGCTGAAAAAGATGTATGAAGGAGAAAACGGGCTATGAATATTTCCCAAGTGAGAGACCTCAGAGGGTATCTAGCCATAATATAGGATGAATACAAATAAACATCCTGGTAATCCACAAACAAAATCCAAAAAGAGACCATCAGTGCAACCCACAGGCTCAACAATCTATAGACAAATGTATTATGGGTAACAAGCAGGTGAACTAGAGATAGAAATTCAAGAAAGCACATTTGATGTTATAAGCATCACCAACACCCATAACACATAGCACTCACAACTAGCATATGGCTCTCAAAACCTGTGATTTCATCAGTGAAATTAAATCCTGACATAGGAACTCCCTCCACTACAGTATCAACAATTTATTTTAGGAAGAACTGACTAAGTGGAGAACACAGCCATAACTAGAATAAAGCAAGTGGAGCTTTATACCTCAGGGTGTTAAAGTCAGAAGGTACCAATAGCACCTACGATCCTTTGCAACAGCAAAGCCTGGTAGCTACTTAGGAAAAATAATTAATTAAAACAGGAATCTATTAGATGGCTTGCTGGATGTGCTTCTCACTTGTCCTACACTGCTCTTCTATCTCCACATGCTGATCTTCCTAGAAGCTACTTCATGCTGTTGTCTTACACTTTCCTTTCAACTGAGATTGTGTTTCATGTCCCTTTTTTTCCAGTACAATTTGTGGCACATGCCCCAGGTGTAAAAATTCTGGGTTGCATTGTTGGAGGCCATCCAGCAGAGGCTGTCAAGATTATGACAGCTTCCATAAAAGAGAAAACAATCTCTATTGAAATCCTGTTATTACATAGTTCCATTATTAGGAGCCCTTTGCCTTTGCTGTGAAGTAGTCAGAGTTCATCTTCAAGAGAGCCCTTCCTTGAGTTCATTTCATGGGATGATAGGTTGAAAGAACTGGGGAAGTTTAGCCTAGAGAATAGATGACTTATGGGATACACAATAGCTGTGTTTGAATATGTGAAGGACTATGATGTATAAGAGGGAAAATGTGCTCTTTTTCACAAGAGGTCCTCCTCAAACTCTGGGTGACCATATATAATACAATACAATACATGTTCCTCAAAGGCCTGTTATCTGCCAGGCACTGTGCTCATGGCTAGAGATATATATAAGGAAAAGAAAAACAGTCTGTGCCCTCAAGAAGCTTGCAAAAGGAAGCTGAAAAAAGGAAGGATAACACAGGGTAACAAGCTCAGAGCCTTAACATTGTAGAATTGAAGCCAAGCACAGCAGCTGGTGTGAAATGCAATGTCATCAGTGATATTAGTTAGATGGACTCGGGTGGGTAGGTGGTGCAGTGAATAAAGCACTGGCCCAGGAGTGAAGAGGGCCTGAGTTCAAACCTGGCCTTGGACACTTGATACTCACTAGCCGTGTGACCTTGGGTAAATTGTTTAACCACAACTGACTTGCTTTCCCGCTTCCAAAAAGCAAAAAAAAAATTAGATAGATGGACTCTAAGGTGATTTGGGGATTGCATAAATGACAATTCACTTTAAGCTGGTAGAGATGACTTAGAAAAGAAGTGATAATTATATTACACAGTAGAAAGGACAAGATAAGGTTAAATATCAAGAACAATATTTCATGACACTGAAACTGAAAGGTGCTGAGAGTATGTCTAAAGCTAGCTTGATTGATTCTGTCCATGGTACCAAGAAAAACTAAACAACTTCCATGGATTACATCTCTAGATCATGATGGGCTTTGAGAGGTTCCCTAATATGCTCCTTTAAGACTGTTACTCCTATGGACTTCATAATTACCTGGAGAGGCTTATAGGGACTGATGCTAAGTGAGAAGAGCAGAACCAGGCAAAACCTGTACACAATCACAGACACATCGCACATAAGATGACCAACCCCGATAAACTGGGCTATCCTCAACAACGCACAGCTAAAGACAACTCTACAAGCCTCAGGATGGAAGGAGATACCTAAACTCAGAGAAAGATATAGAAAGACTATAGTTTAAATGGAGACTGAAGCAAAACACGTTATCGTTCTCTTTCATGTCTGGTTTTGCTTTTTTTTTTCTTTTCCCAGTGACCACTCTTTGGTTACAACCCTTCTATATAACCAAACTGTTGTACAATGTGAAAGTATTTGCAGATCCTATACATGATTGCACGCCACCATGGTGGGGGGGGGGGAAGGCAGGGGAGAAAATCTGAAACTCAAGTGATTGTGGAACTGAATCTTGTAAATTAAAAGTAAATGCGTAAATAAAAAAAATTTAAAAATAAAAAATAAAAAATTAGAAGGGGCTTGAAGGAAAAAAAAAAAGACTGTCACTCCTGTGGAAGTCAGTGTAGTATTTGTGATTTTGAGCATGTCACTCAATCTTGGGACTCAGTTTCTTCATCTGTAAAATAGGAGGCAGACTAGATGGTTTCTGAGGTCCTTTGCAGTTCTAGATCTATAATTCTACACTTGAATACTTTAGGACTATGGGACTTAGGAGTGGAAGGGAATTTAGAGGTCATTAAGTCCAACCATCTAGCTTTACAAGTAAGCTCTCCATCAAGTGATAAAATAAAAATTTTTGGTTGTGGATGGAGCACTGGACCTAGAATTAGGTAGAGTCAAGTTCAAATCCTGCCTTAGACACTTACTTAGCTGTGTGACTGTACGAGGTGCTTTGCTTCAGCCTCAGTTTCCTCATCATGGGGATAATAGCACTTCCTTCATAGGATTGTCAAGACCAAATGAAATAATTATGTGAAGTTCTTTAAAAACATAAATGGTATATAAGTGTTAGTCACACAAACTATGCAAGAGCTATACAAGCTCTTCAACACAAAAAGAGAATTTATTGTCTGTCCTACTTTGGCACTGAACACACACAGTTTTGTTGGAGGCCATCCAGCAGAGACTGTCAGGATTATGAGAGCTCTTCCTTGAACTCATTTCATAGGAACATAGGTTGAAAGAACTGGGGAAGTTTAGTCTAGAGAAGAGATGACTTATGGGATACATAATAGCTGTGTTTGAATATTTGAAGGACTATGATGTGCAAGTCTTTTTGTTACATTTATAGGTATGTGTTTATGTGTGTCAATTGCTTGACAAACAGCCCCTGAGCAATTAGAGTTTTTCCCTCAAATGTAAATTATGCAAGAGAAATAAAAAATGATCTTTCATTCTCCTAGCCCTAATGGAGAAGAAATGGAAAACATTAAGAAGTACTTGCAAACTCTAGGTACTCTTAAACTCCATGCACTTCAAAACAAACTAACCCATTCTCATAATGACCCCCCGGATACTAGTTGACTTCTAAGGATCTTTCCAGTTCTACCATCCTCTAAAGTACATATAAGCTTCCATAAAAGAGAAAACAATCTCTATTGAAATCCTGTTATTACATAGTTCCATTATTAGGAGCCCTTTGCCTTTGCTGTGAAGTAGTCAGAGTTCATCTTCAAGGTGCCTTTCTTCCATCTTTATATAATAACTCTTTGCCACCTTTCAGGATTCCCTTACTCCCAGATGCCCAGGAAATGTGATCTGAAAAATTCGTTCACACTAAGATGCTAGCAAATGTATGTTATCCTTACCGAGAGGTTTGTCACTTAAAGGGGGATCTCAATGCCTAGCACAAAGGCATTCATTGCTAAAAATGAAATTGTTGAACCACTGAAAAAGCCCTTGAACCCCCAAGGATTCAGAAGACCTGGATTATTGTCCTGTTTCTGTTGCTAACTAGCTAGTCTTATATGTACCTCTGAGTAAGTCACTTCTCTAGACTTCCCTTTCTTCATCCTTAAAATGGACTACATTTTTCAAAGATTTCTCCTATCTCTCATATTCCATCATTCTCTGAATTTCGATGATTGGTTTGGAAGATGTGGCTTTTAAAAAGGTTCAAGAGACATAGTTTCTGGGTAATTTATTCATTTTATTAATAAGGCCAGAACATTATTAATAAAAGGATGGTCATTTGGCAGCCTCCCTCTTAGACCAAAGATAATCATGGTGATGGGCTCACAGTTTATATTCCCTTCAAAGAGTAGGTATTCCTCAGATTAGGAATCAACCCTGATTGGTTAACAATTAGAGAGAGAAGGAATATTACAATGAGGGGCTGAGAGTGACATCAAGTCCCTCCAGGACAGCCTTATCTGTCTACTGAAACCACCCACAGCCTTAGGCAATCTGTTCAAAGAGTTTATGCCCCACCGAAGCCTGAGCAGAACACAATGGCTAACCTACTGGGTTGGGGTCCTAGTCCAATCTCATTATCAGCAATGTCTTTCAAGAGATTAAACTTTTTAAAAATCAAGACTTCAGAAAAAGGGTGGAACTCTGAATCTCTCCAAATCTTTGGTTCTTATTAATCATTTCTCTCAAAGATATTTTTGATTCAGTTACCCTAAAATGACATATTATACCAGCATACACCACTAACACGAGCATAAAACCTGCAGACATCTGCGTAAAGTTAACTCTGTATTACAAACATAATCAGTTTCCTCACAACATAACAATCCTATGCAGAAATCTTATCTCAGTAGCTCATATAACAGAAATTAGACAACACTTGTAGAATAACCAAATAAATAGATGATTGAATATTTAGTAGCTTATTAGCTCTTTGAGGGTTGAGATTGTTTCATTTCTTGTCTTTGTACATCCAGAACCTAGTACAAGACCTAGTAGTAGCAACAGTAGGCACTTCATAAATGCTCATTATTTATCACATGAGTGTTCATCTTGTTCTCTGACACCAGCATTATTAAATGAATAGCACTGTAGGGAGCACTGTAAAGAAAGGTATACCTACCTTTCTTTAAAACTGGCATTGAAAATAAAATTAAATCTTTCAGAGCACATAGCACAAAAAATATAAAATCTATAACAGTGTTCCATTCACCTCATCTACCCTTAAATCCCTATCCACAGTTGGATTTCTCTCTCTCGTGACCTATTTTCCCCCTTTTAGCCATCTCAATTTATGCAACTCAGTGTCATACTCATATGTAACCTTTTTAAAAGTTTGGCTGAGGCATTTTTGCAGGTCATTTTCCAATATACACCTCTTCTGGAACTCTCCTTTGTATAAGGGAGGTAGGTGGCCAGGGCTGTTACAATTCCCCTCAAGGAAAAGTCTGGGGAGCCTACTTGTAAGTAGGCATAATGGCCTATAGCAGACCTTCTGCAACTAGTTTTAGTCTGTAAATCCTGGAAGTTTCTTGAGAATAGGGACTATTTCATTTCTTGTATTTATATTCCACACCCACAGCGCCTGACACATAATGAGTATCTAATAAATGATTGGAGCCTATTTTTGTTAGCACTTCAATTATTCCATGTGTTATAGTGCTCTTTTCCTGCCCTGTATTGGCATGGTATGTCTGGAGATTTTTAAAAAGTATTTCTGAAATGTTAAGTGCTTCTTAATTTATTCTATAGTGTTAATAATTTTTAAAGGAAGTGGAGTTAAGGAGTTGGGCATTCCGCAGTTTCACTCACAAAAATCTCTTTGGCTTGGTTTTCTTAGTTGCATTCTATTTCAACCACACAGTTTAAATATAAATGAAAAATCGTGCTCTCTTTCTTTTCCATGTTTGGTTGTGTTTCCCCTTTCCCATTGTTGATTCCATTGGTTACACCCCTTCTTTACAACCAGATAACGTCCAGTGTGAAAGTGTTTGCAGATCCTATACATGAGTGCACGCCACCATGAGGGTGGGGGAGGGAGGGGAGAAAATCTGAAACTCAAGGGATTGTGGAACTGAATCTTGTAAACTAAAAGTAAACAAACAAATCAATAAAAAAAATTAAAACGAGAAAATATAAATGAAAAATATGAAGAGAAAATGAATGCACAAAGGGCCAAAAGGCATAATAGTTGGCTGCTATTTGTTCACTCTAACCCATATAAGAAAAACAATTGGGAGAAAGAAAGATTATACTGTTATGCTAACATAAAGTAACTAATGGCAAGGTATAACCAAACTTTTCAAATAAATATGTAGTGAAGATGGTCAAGGAAAAATTGCCCTCCTGTCCACTTGGTAAGAGTACAAGGTATGGATACAAAAAAAACCAACTCACATTTATACCGTGCTCTAAGGTTTTACGAAACACTTTTCTCTCAACAACCTTTACAGTGACTTGTCCAGGGTCATATAGCTTGTAAATTTCAGAGCTGGGATTCAAATCTAACTTGGCTGACACCAAGAGCAACGCTCCTTCAGGGACACCATTGACTATTTTCCCTAGGATCCTAATGATGTGCCATTTTCCCCTCCATATTAAAAGAAGAATCCATGAACTTCATTTGTCCTATAAAATTAATAGCAGCCCTTTTATAACTTATACTAATTTGCTTTATCATTTTCTCTTAAGAGGTGAAATCATACTCTAACATTTTCCCCTATAACAGTTGTGAACACCATTAGTAACTAAGAGAGACAACTCCTCTAATGGGGTCTTTTACTCCAGCTGAGGGGAATGAACAGCCTAAAAGGAACAAATTGCCTTCAACTAAGATCTTGGCAAGTATCAAAAGGAATAACTGACTTTTAAAAGACTGTATTAGTTAATTGATTTTGTCATTGATGCCATATGGTTGGATTAAGGGAGGCCTTCTGGTTTCCCCAGAACAGAAAAAAATCTCAAAACCTGATTCTGATTCTGATATCAATATGCTCAGCGACCCTGGTTAAGTGATAATACTTTGATATACATAACTGTGTTTTTCAAAGTGCTCTTATATACATGATCTCACTTGACCTTTATAGATTATAAATTTTTTTTTATTACATATTACAATTGTTGCACTTCTTCTGGGCCTGATCCAGTTTGTGCTGAGTCTCCAGAGGGGCAAGTGCAAAATTGTGGGTAACTACTTCTGATACTGTAACTTACAAACAAACCCCCACTGGTGCGCCTCCCCCATTAACAATTAGCCAGCACATTTAATTAGCTCTTAGGAAAGACATTTACTCAAATGGCATAATAACAATAGTTACAAAATAGTTCCAACAACCCCTCCCCCCTAAAAAGACATGGTTTCCCACAAATACACTCAGGACATCCTGAGTGGGGAGAATAACTTAAAAGTATAATGACAACCAAGCACCTGTCTCCATTAGAGATACTCTGGTAGCTGCAGGTTCCGACTCCTCAGTAGTCACAGCTACTAAAGTTACCATCACCAAAGTCCTTTCTTTGCATTATCAAATAGTTCAACATCTGATGGAACAGATATAGTTTCATCAAAGCGACCAAGGAAGATGTCTTTGTACATCTGCCTTATCTCTCCTTTATACGCAGCCAAACTGCAGTATTTGCCATCTAGACCACTAAGCCTTACCCTTCTGTTGCCCTAAGGACTATGGTTCCTTTCCTGGTTGTTGCAGAACCTGTTTATTTATGTTTGTCTTATCCTATTAGAATGTGACCTCTTTGAGGGCAGGGGCTCCCACTTTCAGCACTTTGCAAAGGGCTTTGAACGTAGTAAGCACTTAATAAATGCTTTTTCATTAATTCATTCAAAAACTATTTACTAAACAAAACTAACCACACAGCCATAAACTTTAAATTGGTTTCATATCCATTTATTATATAAAGGAGGGGAGATTTGGTTCCCCCCTAAGCTCAGTTGATGTAGTAACATGATGTAGTCACAGATAATGAGGAGTTAACAAGGTATTTAATACCCTGTTATTCCTTTAGAAGTCTGAATATCAGTCATAAGGTGACAACACTTTTGGACAAACCATCCCCCAGATGACCTTTAAAAGGCAGTCATTTCAGGGCATCCAGGCTCAGAGCAGTTGTGGAGTATGACATTTGCACCTATAGGAGAGTGCAATGAAACGTTGATGGACTTTTGGCCTCCCTTCTCCTGCCTCAAACGCCACCCACCACTGGCCATGGCACTGGGCAGCAGTGCTATTTGCCCAGAAGGAGACACTCCATCTAGTGAATGGAGAGTCACTTTAAGAGTTCAAGGAGTAGTTGAAGGAACAGAGACACACTCTCCTGACAGATACAGAAAGCTAAGTCTTGGTGAAGGCAGTAGTCACCTGGGGCCAGAAGCAGCCTTAAGGAAATGTTCTCCAGTAACAAAGAGGAGAGGCAGTATTGGACTCAAGAAAGCTAGCCCAGGCGATTGAGTTAAACTGTGAAGACAAACCCAATTTAGGAACCCAACTGAGCCATCCATAAAGCAGAGGCACCACATTTTTAAAAATATTTTTTCCTTTAAAAAAAAATTTTTTTTGGAGGGGGGAAGGCAGGGCAATGAGGGGTAAGTGACTTGCCCAAAGTCACACAGCTAGTAAGTTTCAAGTGTTTGAGGCCCAATTTGAACTCAGGTTCTCCTCACTTCAGGACTGGTGCTCTACTCACTGTGCCACCTAGTTGCACAATATTTTTAAAATTAAGACCCCTCCCAATTCTTTCTTCATAACTGTAGTTGGCTCATTTATTGATCATGCCTTGCCTGCCTTTGTCTCCTCATAAATCTGACAATTAGTTCCAGAAGTTTTATGGCGTTGTGTATTCAGACATTATTTGATTGTCGGCAGGCCTTTTCCCTAACTCCTCCCTTTGGCGCAGGTGTTGTCTTTCTCGCCCATGAACTTTATGTTAGTTCTCATCAGAGTTTGTTATGTAAAGCATTGCACATAACAGTGCTTTGTCCTAATTCTTCTCCTTCCTGCAGCCTCAAAGATCTTTTTAATGTCTCTGTCCTCTAATCCATCAATTTCTGTTCTATGTGAAAATAGGCTTTGATATTTCTTTGTATATGACTTTCTGGTTTTCGCATTTCAATCTTTGGCCTTTATCCTTTACTTTGCCAACGACTTTACCCTGTCCTTTTTGTAGGTGCCCCTTTCCATTTTGAAAAGTCTTTTCTCTTCATTGAAGCAATCGCTTCTCACCAGCCTTTTAACACGGACAAGGAGAATTTCAAACTTGTTCTCTGACTGTTGCTTGCTTCTGCCTTCTTACCTTTGAAACATAAAAATTCTCAATGATTAAAATATTCTATACTGATCATGCCTTGCCCCTCCTTCTCTAGCAAAAGATTTTTTTATTAACTAGAAATCCAAATATTTATTAGATGTCTGCTAAATATAAGGGGCTGTGGAAAGCATTGAATACAAAAAACATATAGTCCTTTCCCTTTGTTTCACATCTATCTCATAGCAGGGTGAGAAATGTAAAAATATACATATACCTACATGCATACATATATAGTATATGTAATGACACACCTCAGAATGCTTTAGGTGAGAGGAGAAGACAGGGAGGCTGGAGAAATTTGGGGAAGAGAGCAATAGAATTAAGCCAGGTTTCCTGACTAAGTTCCCTGACTTGTTCCATAAGATTACAGAAGTCCTGGGGCAGCTAGGTGGCACAGTGAATAGAACACCAGCCCTGGAGTCAGGAGGACCTGAGTTCAAATTTGACCTCAGACATTTGACACTTACCTAGCTGTGTGACCTTGGGCAAGTCACTTAACCTCAATTTTCTTACCTTCCACCTCCAAAAAAAAAATAAGATTATAGAGGTCCAAAGTCAGAAAGGTCATTAGAGATCACATGTACAAGAGGCATCACACATGTAGCCAGGCGGGCAGCTGCAACACGCTTGAGTGCAGCCCAAACCAGATTAAAGAGTAATTGGGAAATATTGAACAAAATAAATAAAATTAAAATGAAACATAGACGCCATTCTATTTTAAAGCCGTCAATATGCAGCCTATATGAATTAGCGGCCCCTATTTCTATTTGAGTTTGATATCACTCGAGATAAGTCAACCCCTCCTCTTAGAGATGAAGAAAACCAAGGCCTAAAGAGAAATGATTCAGCCAAGAGCACACAGGCCTTTCCTAATTTCCTAATTCCCAAATTACTTCATGTCTCTCATGTATCTATCTGTGTACACATTGCGTCCCCACGTAAGTTCCTTGGGGGTAGACGGTTTTCATTTTTGTCTTTTTGTCTCTAGATGTCAGCAAAATCATTAGCACATAGTTGTTGCTTAATAAATACTAACAGAATTGGATTGATTAGCTAGTTCATGACTTGAGTTCTAGAAAAGGCACTATAATGTGATGGAAAGGGTCTTGAACCAGGCTTCTGTCTTCTAGTCCCAGTTCTAGTAGCCAAGCTGGAATTAGAAGTCTGGTCTCATTCCTAGTTCAATGCTTTCCCCTACTACATGCTTGTTTACTTGTTTGTCTAATCACTATCTTCCTCCATCTACTTTCTCTGGTAAATCATGATTTCTCATAGGTTCACCAGTCAATACTAGTTGTCCTTATATTGCCAAGTCTTCTCCAAAAATAATTTAATCTCTCTGAATCAGTATTTGAGCCAGTACCAGATTAAATGAGATTTTACAGCAAGACTTCTGCAAGAATTTTGCATCAGTATTTAATAATGCCTCTAGTTTCCAATATCCTCCCTTCATCCCTGAGTTAATATCCTGATTTCATTTTACTGATCATTTCACCTTTTACTGGTGTCATTGAAAATTGTAGCCAAGGGTTGACCCCAATAGTTCTGAAAACTCTTATCTAAGCCAGTAGTAAGATCAAACCATGAGACACTTTACCTTTTCAATAGCTGGCCACCCAATTCCACTGAATCCTTTGTGTCTTCATTGTTTGAAAGGAACCGGAGCATTAGTTTTTCTTCTTGTTACTTTCTTTCTCAACCTTCTCTTGCTTCTGAAATGGGTTCCTTAAATAAACTTCTCCATTATTCAGAGTTTCTCATTTGATGACATCAGTCCACTTTTCTGTTATGGCCTTCATCAACTTCTTTTCTTACATACTCTAGAGGGCTTGTAAAGAGTCTCTTTTTTCTTGCTTGCCCTCTTCATGCTGCTATGACCTTAACAAAATGCAGACTTCTCAGTTGTTCTTTGATTTTTATTATTTCTGTTCCAATTTCTTGACCCTTTAAAAGGAAAAAAAAAATCTATGTACTCCATTCACTTTTTCCACAGATAGAGATATTTTGCTCTTAAAAATTTTTGCTCTTTAAAATCTTTCCTCTTTCCCTTGAGAACTTTCTTCATATTTTTATAAAAATGAACTCCTACCACTCTCTGGGTAATTGGGTGGTGCAGTAGGTAGAGCACCAAGGCCAAGAGTTGGATAAGATCTGAGTTCAAATCTGGCCTCAGACACTTACTAGTTGTGTGACCCTGGACAAGTCACTTAACTCTGCCTCAGTTTCCTCATATATAAAATGAACTGGAGAAGGAAATGGCAAACCATTCTAGTATCTTGTCCAAGAAAATCCCAAATGGGGTGACAAAGAGTCAAAAGTGATTGAAACAACTGAACAACAAAAACCATTCTCTAGCATTGCAAAAGAGGAGCAAGACTTCCTTCTCACATTATTAATTTCTTCCTCTTCCAACAAGAAAATTGCTTATCTTATAAATTACCTCCATCAAAGATCCCATCTGTACAATTCCACCTGGCCCTATTGAATGAACGGGGGATGTGATTATCTTCCAGGAGCTGGGGACATGAGGGGAGAGGAAGTGGGACTATACCCAGTAAACAAGTCTTGTTAGAGGAGGCAAAGCAGAGACCTCACAATACATAGAACCATGACTCAAAAGCCAGATGTCAACTACCATCCAAGGGTAAAAAGAAAGATGCTGATCCACAAGACTTATTAGCAAGTCCAGTCTCTGATCAGCAAACGACATTCAAAAGGGCAGAGGCAAGAGATATGTTCAAATACAGAAACATGCCAGTAAATCAAGTGAACAGAAAATCACAGAATCAGAGATTTTCATAGAGAAGAAACCTTTTAGATTCAAGTCCCTCATTCTACAGACTGGGTTTTAAGAAAGTAAAGTGACTTCCCTAGAGTCACGCAGGCAACAATTAAGATTAAAAAAACACAACAATCTGACTACAAATTCAAAGCTCTTTCCAAGGGGTCAAAAGTAAATCAGGGGACAGCTAGGTGGCCCAGTGAATAGAGCACTGGCCCTGAAGACAGAAGGACTTGAGTTCGAATCCGACCTCAGACACTTGATAGACTTACTAGCTGTGTGACCTTGGGTAAGTCACTTAACCCCAAATGCTTTGCCTCCTCCCTTCCTCCTACTCCCCTCAAAAAGTAAGTTAGGATATAGACCAGAAGATGAGGAGATAATCAGGTTCAAAGGCAGGAATTCCCAAGTGTCATCAGTCAAAAAACAATTTGCTTCATTCAGGCAACTAAGACAGGTTTTAGACTGTGGTTCCAAACCTGGGAGTCTGTAAATAAATTTCAGGGGTCCATGAACTATATTTGGATAGCTAAATTTCAATATAATTGGTTTCCTTTGTAATTTTATGTATTTTATTTTATGCATTTAAAAATAACATTCTGAGGAGTCCACGGGTTCCACCAGACTGCCAAAGGGATACATAACAAAATGAAGTCTAAAGATAGTGGCATTCACCATTCCCCTTGATGTGGGGCAGCTGTGTCATGACAATTCCTGAATGAGACAGCTGATGCTCATTTACAAATGAGTGTCATATGAGCAGAGCCAATTGCCCTAAGTACTCAGTGAGCATTCAAAGCTTCATTACCACGGCTGCCAACTTTGTAGTAGGGAATATTCTCAAGTCTTCAAATAAAGGAAGTATCCAAGGGTAAATGAAAAATGCTTATTCATAAGACTTAGCAGTAAGTCTAGTCCCTATTCAGCAAACAACATTGAAAAGGGCAGAGGCAGGAAATCTATTCAAGTACAGAACCAGACCAGTAAATCAAATGAATAAACAGAAGAATTATAGAATCAGAGATTCCACTAAAGAACAAAGATTTTGAAGAACAGTTGAATGAAGTTGAAAGAGCTACATAACAATTATTTTTAAAAATGACTAAAATCTTTCTGGAAAATTATAAAGCAGAAATTGCCAAGAAATGGTAAAAAAAAAAAAAAAATCAAAGCCTATAAAATTATGGGATATATTATGACACTTAAAAATATTTCTTGGGATAACTTTAAGAAAACCCAGGTGATAAAATTTGCATCACAATGGGAACCACAATGGGAAAGTGATATAGAAAGGCAAAAGGAATCCCAACATGTTAACTGTCTACTGTAGGATAGGAGGTGATACTGACAAAATACAACAAGAAAACCATCAATAATGACATTTTAGGTGAGGTACATAAAACAGGAGTCTAGTAAGCAAGCACACACAGTATGTGTGGCTGATGTGATCCTAGTGTGGAAGAGGCTAGAGTGCCTGCTTCTAGAAAGGCATGATAATGTATAATGGAGGGTCAGGAGAGTGAACCACCAAAAGCTGAAGACTATGATGAGATTTGCCCAAAGCTAATGAGGAGCAAAATTCTTCTGAGTGATGTTTGACCCAGCATAGATCAAGGATAGCCAATAGGGAACTAATGCTGTTCTTCTAACAGACAATATCATATTTGGAAGTGAACTTGATGGGGGTGAAACTGCTTTAAATTTGAGCCCATTCTCTCCAAGAACTGAGGTGGTAAAAGAAAAAATGTGCCTTGAGATATTGGGTAGAGGTAGAGAATGTGTGTATACTTCTATTCTTGCTCTATCTTTTCAATAAACATTCCTTTGTAAAGGCTAATTGGTGTTAATTGATTAAATGAAACTGGGATACTAATGACTATGGCAGTTAACCTTGGGGAGAACACAAAGGCATGGGGCCCAAAGCTCATTTATCCCTAGGACATGAAGAAAGAGAGAAAGAAAGAGTGCACTTTACTTGGAGTGGGGAAACTGAAAGAAATTGGGATAATGCTCTTTAGAGATGAACTAGACTATGTAAACCAACACAATTTTGTTTAGCAAATAATTATTTTAAAAATATAAAACTATGACTCTCATCAAGAGAGTAGGAGACAAGCAAAACTTGAAACACAGAAACATATCATGATTTACCTATTTTTTAAAAATTTTGTTTATTTTTAGTTTACATCATTCATTTCCAAGAGATTTTGATTTACAAATTTTCTCCCCATCTTTCCCCTACCCACCACCCCAAAACAGTGATCCCACTGTAT
>CM053580.1:84974313-85004033 GCA_028627135.1 Pseudochirops cupreus
GGGCGGGGGAAAGACGGGGAGAAAATATGTAACTCAAAATCTTGTGGAAATGAATGATGCAAACTATAATAAAATTTAAAAAAAAAAAAAAGAAAGTAATGTCGGACTCAAACAGAACCTGGACGCATTGAATTCCTTTTAGAGAAAGGGGAAAAGAGGCCAAGAAAAGATAGTTACTTACTCAATGTTAAACAGCTCATTATTGACAAAATTGTTATTAAATGCAGGTTCCCTGGCACCCTATTCAACATTCTGCTATTGCCCTATACTGTCATTCATATAGCTGATATATGTTGACTTCAACTTGAATTGGCATTATATCATTTTACTTCATTTCCAAATTTCCTAAAAAGTATTAAACTTCTTGAATTGGCATTATATCATTTTACTTCATTTCCAAATTTCCTAAAAAGTATTAAACTTCTGCCTATCAGTTACAATAAAGAGGTTTAATTCCATGTGTTCGCCTATGAAATTATTAGATGAGATGGATTAGGAAAGCAGATGGAAGCCATACAGTCTGGCACCTTTACACCAATGGAAATGCCAATCTGACATCAAGAAGGAGAAAACTTTCTCCAGTAATATGGATATCAAAACAAGGGAATGGTTTAGAAAGCACATTTCCCCAGATATTGTGAGAAAACAGCTTGGCAAACCCTAAAGTGATATATAAAATGTGAATTGTTATTTTTTTTAAAAGAGATCAGCTTATCTTGAGAGCAAATTGTCACCATGAAACATTTTTGCCATTATGTTAACTTGAATATTAAAATACTATTTATGTAATTTGAATTAGAATTCTTAGAATGTCATGGTGTTTCCTTCCATGAGTCAATATGGAAACTTTTAGTGCCACCTAGTGACAAAAACATGAAATTACATAAGATCTATTCAGATGAGCAAAATTTTAGACTGGGAAAATTTATAGAGCAAAGAAAAGTTGTGTATAATAAAGATTAAATAAAACACTATTCCTGACCTTCTTAGGTTTAAATTTAAATTTAATAGGATCTAGGATGTATTTGTTGTTTTTTCCTTGGAGGTAAGGTGAGAGATTTCTATGGCATTCCTAAGAGTTTTAGAATTAACTTCAGGAAGAAAAATGTGAATTTTTGAGGTAATATTGTATAATTGTATGGAGGGAACGACCATCTTTCAGCATCATCATTGAAGATGAGAAAAGTAAAGATGCTGCTGGATACTTAGAATTAGGGGCTGAGTAGTACTAAGAAATGAGCACTGAACTTGGAGGTAAATTCTCTTCTGTTCCTACTTTACCACTGACTGGCTAGCTTTTGGCACGTCGTTTCTTTTTCCTGGACCTCAGGTTTTTCTCATCTTAAAAGATAAATGGGTCGAACCAGGCAATCTCTAAGGTCCCTTCAAGTTCCAAATTTCTATAACCATCAAGTAGATTAGTACTTAGTGCAGTACCCGGCACATAATAAACAACAAAATCTTATTCTTTATTGACTGGCACAATAGGTATAGTGCTAAGCTTGAAGTCAGGAAGAATGAAGTTCAAATCCTGTCTTAGATATTTGCTAGCTCTGTGGACCTGGGCAAATCTAACCTCTCAAGCTCACCTTCCTCCTCTATAAAGTAAAGGAGTTGCCCTCCATGGCCTCCAAGATCCTTTTCAGCTGTAAATCTGTAATACTACGAATTACAAAATCTGAACACATTCTTGAAACTGACAGTGTTGATAAGCACACAAAAAAGGGGGAAGCTATTATTGTTTTTGCTTATAGTGGTCTCTCATTTGCCCCTCTCACATTCTGTCTTGCATCTTACTTATTTTCATGCATTATATACCCCCTTTTAGTTCCTTGAAGTCAGGGTCTATGTCATTCTTCATCTTTGTATTGTTGTTGTTCAGTCATTTCAATTGTCTCCTTTTCTAAGGAAAGAAATGGAGCATCATGAGGTTGTCACTGCTCAGTTGTGTTCAACTCCTCGTGACCCCATTTGGAGTTTTCTTGGCAAAGATACTGGAGTGGTTTGCCATTTCCTTCTCCGGCTCATTTTACAGATGAAGAAACTGAGGCAAACAGGGTTAAGTGACTTGTCCAGGATCACACAGCTAGTACGTGTCTGAGGCCAGATTTGAACTCACAAAGAGAAGTCTTCCTCACTCTAGGGTCAGCACTCTGTCCATTGTGCCACCTAGCTGCCCCTTGTCTTTGTATAGTCTCTCTCTGCATTCTGGGGATACTCATTCCAACTTCTATTCTCATCAAAAACTTGGGTTTTCAAAGCAAGGCTACATATTCATCTCCGTATTCAAGAGATACTCCTAAAAGTTTACTGTCATTCAGTCAATAAGCATTTATTAAATGCCAGTTATGTACCAGGTTGAGCCCCAAGGATACAGAGAAGGCAAAAGATAGTACGTCCCTCCAAGGGGCTCACATTCTAATGAGGGACACAACACGTGTGTCTTTCTAATGCTACTGGTTCACATCCCCTGATATATTCTCCCAATCATCAATTATAGTATCTCCCTTTTATCAATTGACCCAGTGATTAGCTTTCTTTATCAATTAACCCAACTAACATCAATTAGCTCGTACGAAGACATTTATTGAGAATTATAGCAAGAGCAGAAGTATTAAACAGCCCATCAAAACAAAGGCAGTATCTTCAAAACAACCTCAGTCTCTGGAGAGAGTGGACTCAATTTAAAGCAGATGCTAGAAAGCATTTGTCTCAACCAGTTTATTTCAGAATGCAGCCCTGACAATGGATGAGAAGCTTTCTGGCTTGAAGAAACCAGCATTTTGATGTTGATCCACTGCTTGGCTGGTTCAACCAGGTCATTCAGGGGTTTCACTCCTCACCAGTCTTGGCTGCCCACAAACTCTGGCATCTCTTGGACCTCTGGTACCAGGAATATGTTGGAACCAACTCAAACTGACTCTTAAGAACTGATTGTTAAATTTCCAGCGTGTACATTTATATCTGGGAAATCAGTGAATGCTAGAAATTAGGTCTTTGCTTATTGTTTTGTTGATTATCTAGACTTAAGAAAATGGAGAAAATGTTAGTAATGCAAATTAAACTTAAAAGTGTGTCCTATACACATTCCTCTCACCTCCCCAAGAAAGCCACTTGTTAAACATTCATCATCCAATGACTTCCTGGTAGCCTCCCAACCTTTAGAAGTTCATACAGCCACAACAGGCTGGTACATCCTGTCTCTGATACTATGTTTATTTGAGGCAAGGAGGAACGGACACAGCAGAGACAGAGGCAAAAACAGGGGCCTCATGTTGTGTTCATGGCTCATGGTTTCATGTTAGCCCAGGTGGGACAGGAGGCCATTGGTGCTTTCTTCACTTGAAAGTTTACAGCACTGATTTCCTCCCACTCCATGCAGACAGGCAAAAAAGAACAAGGCTAAACTGGTTGGATCTTTTGTTGGCATATTCTTTTCTGATTCTGAAGTCAATGAAGAAACTTTTGTTATATAGTAAGTAGACAAGAAACAGTCATGGACTACTTGTCATGTTCTGAAGTCTATGTGGGGGATTGCATCAGGCCACACACACTACATATGCTCATAAAATTGAAAGCTCCTTCAGGGCAGGGATCCTCTCATCTCTTTTTGTATCCCCATATTTCCCACAGTGCCTGGTATATGGCAGGCACTTAATAGATGTTTATCGATTTATTGATAAAGACTAGGCCAATTGGCCAATCATTTTTTTGCCTGTATCCCCAGAACCTCCCAATATGCCTTGCCTATAATAGGCGCTTAATAAATGATTATTAAATTTGTTGTTAAAGTGTCAGGAGACGTTGACACCCATGAATATGGGGAAAGAGGAGGAAAAAAGAGCCAAAGATAATGCTAATAACTGAAATTCTAGAGAAAATCTCAGGAGGGAAAGAAGTCACAGAATTATCTCTGCTTGCGAGGTTTCGTTGCTATCCCATGGAATGAACGAATGAGTGAATGAATGAAAATAATCTTCCTAGCATTTGTTGCCCTTTTTACCTTAGACCATGTTTCCTCCTAATCTTTACTCTATTAACTTAAACTTGGAGCACTTTGCTGATCCAAAAGTGCTTAAGAGATGACATCAGCTGTATAATTTAATTGCCTCATCTTCCCACATCTATTTTTTTAGGCAATGGTCTTGTACATGCAGAGAAGCGTGAAACTGAAGGAATCTTAGTCTTAAAACCTTGCTTTGAATTTTCTTGCTTTCATGGGTTTAACTTAGATCCTTTAATGCTATAATAATTTGGTTTCATTTTGGGGCAGTGGGTGGGGGAAAGACGGGGAGAAAATATGTAACTCAAAATCTTGTGGAAATGAATGATGCAAACTATAATAAACTTAAAAAAATAATAATAATTTGGCTTCATATTGAATGTCCTTTGGGCTTTCATTGCCATTTTTAAAAAAATAAAGAAGTTCAGTGAGTTCAAAATAATCCTTTTGGAGGGAGGTGTTTCAATTACACTGATAGCATAAAAGGAATCTAACATGCTGCAATCCTTTATTGAGATCAGATTCACAGATAAAATCAGAAGGTTTTACAAAACCAAAATTGGTACTTGGATCTTAAGATCTTACATAGATAAGCTTGATCTTACTGTGTCTGAACTACCAAATAGGAACAAACACATCCATACAAAGCGTTTTGTTGAATTGCTCAACTGTATCCTTCACAGGATGAAATTCTAAGTCAAACAGATTTAGAATTATAAAAGATTTTAGAAGTTATCTTGCCCAAACTCCTCATTTTAAAGTTGAGGAAACTGAGGCCCTAGATTCAGCTAGCAATTTGCCCAAGGTCATTTTATTAACAAGTACCCTAGCACACCTAAGATGGCCTACTAGCATAGGTTTTTTTGATCAGCTTTATAAAGGAAAGACAGCTTTAAAGGGGTTAACAATCCTACTTTAATTACAGATAAAGAAGTGAATATAGAAAATACAAGCAGAGAAATTAACACAAAGACCAACAGACAGGGTTCCAGCTATCTGAACAAAGAAATATTACTATACACTTTACACACATCATTAGATAGAGGGAGCACAGACATCTAAGCAGTGGTGGATTGGGGGGTTGGAAGGGGGGTGGTGGTGGAAGGGGGCGGTGCTCTGAACATATAGCTATTCAGAATCTTGACCAGGAAATCAAAAGATCCTTCTCATGAGCAAACCCCTAAAGTAAAACACCAGCCTCCCAGAATATATAACAAAGACTTGGCCCCTGATTAGTTCAGAGCCAGAAAGCAAGAAATGTACTTGATTCAGCAGAGCTGTGAATTATCAAGGTTCAAAGGAGATTAATCCTGCAGATGTTTACAATTTAGCCCAAACCTGGAAAACTGAACTGCAACAATAATAAGAAAACAACAACAAAAAACCCACCTTGCTTGCGTTTACAGTCATCCAAGTATCTAATGGCAGAACCAGTTTTGGAACTCCAGTCATTTGACTCCATATCTAGCATTTTTTCCCCACTAAAACTACACTGGGTACCAGATTACCTCAGCACAGTCACATAAGGAGCTTTAAAAACATGTTTGCTCACTACCTCCTCTGCTTTCTCCCTCCCCAATATTCTTACACACTTTCCCACCTACATGGGAGAGAACAATCTTTTATTCCCTCTACAAAATAAACAAGTGTGTGGCAAAGTCCACTTCCCCCAAAGTATATTCAGATTTAATTGTAACAGGACTGATTAGAGGAAAGTTACAAAATATGAATGTGGGATTTAAACATACTAGCTTCTGCTAAAAAGACTGTCAATCCAGGAGATATGTATCTTGAAGTTGTGACTGCCTGAGAGGGAATGATAACCCCAGAAAGACAGAATGAGAGGCTAAGTTATGGGGACCATTCCATAATTAAGATGAAACAATTTATGGAATTTTAGAGGAGAGGAAAAGAAACAGCAAAATCGTGAGAAGCAAGGAAAAGCTGTGATAGAGACAATGAAAATAGCCATTGTTAATTGACTGCAGAGGTATAAGATTGAATAGCTAATTAGAAAAGCTTTGGAACCAAAGATTTTTTTTAAATGCTTACTTCTATTAGAAAAAGAAAGCAGAAGCTAGTTTACTAGAGTTAACCGAATGGGATTATATATCTAAGAAGTAAATGTGTGGAAAGTGTTTTTGATTGGGGCAATTTCATGGAAGCCTCAAAATCAGGTTGGTTATGGAAAGAATAGTTTTATATTAGAAGTGAGGAATAGACCTGGGCAGATAACTAAAAGGCCCTTGCTTCCTTGGTGACCAAGGCAGCTGAGACAATTCTGATTTATGCTATGGGTAGCTTAGCACAGTGGATAGAGTGCCAGCCCTGTAGTCAAAAAGACTGATCTTGCTGAGTTCAGATCTGACCTCAGACACTTACTAGTTGTGTGACCCTGGGCAAATCACTTAACCCTGTTTGCCTCAGTTCTTCATCTGTAAAAATGAGTTGGAGAAAGATATGGTAAGCTGCTCCAGTATTTTTGCCAAGAAAACCTCAAATGGGGTCACAGAGAGCCGGGCATAACTGAAACAAGTAAACAACAAGAACTAAGAGTTGATTTAGTTCTAGGAAGGATCAAGGAAAGATGGTACGTTCCAAAGATCAGGAGTACAGAAGCGTGCCAGCAGACCTTGGGAATGAAATGTAAAGAAAATTGCCTGTAAGAGTCTTGAGTAATGAGCTGAGTCAATTTGAGGTGAATAATGACAGCCTCGATACCTGAAACATCCATTCTGTAAGTAGTTTATACCTCAAAATTCCTTCACATGTACTTTGGTGGATCAACAATTTCATCATTGTGGGTATTCTGTGCCAATGTGAATTATAAGCCCTTTAGGTCACAGCTCCTGAAGACCCAGAAGAGAAAGTTCTTGCTACCAAAGTCCTTGGCATTATCAAATAGTTCAATATCATTAAAGGATATTTCATCAGTGGGAATTACATTAGAGAAAATAGGTTAGCTATCATCTGCTTTGCCTTTGCACCCTAAGGACTATCTAACTTGCAGCTGAAATCTTGTATTTACATCTGTTCTCCCTAAGAATGGGAGTTTCTAGAGAGCAAAGACTATATCAGCTTTTCTGTTTGTATCCCCAATGGTTAACATAATGCTTTGTGCATAGTAAGTGCTTTTTCATTCATTCATCTGTATCCTTTCAATATTTTTCCCATAGAAATCCTCTCCAGAATATCAGCCAATACACCGGAGGCCTTTTCCAATGTGCCACTCAGACTATTCAGCTGCTGTCTCATTTTCAGTATATAACCAGCCTATTCATTCTTATCCTCAATAATGTCTTTTATGACACTTTTCATATTCATCATGGATTAGAGCATATTGCAACTTGATTGGACCTACCACGTATGCTCCAGTTGCCTTTCTATGATTGTCTAGTTCTAAGATTGGAAGCCATGTAACATTACTAAAAAGATTATAAGTGTTAAAGAGATGAATTTTGCACCAGAGAGCAGTTTGTAAACAGCATGTAATTTTCCAAAAGTAATCCAGCCTCTGTATCGGCCTATAAGTGCAATTCAGAATTCCTTCTGCTATTCAGTTCAAGACCCAGCTTATTATCTATCTACAGTATCTACTCAATATGTACTTATTGCTAGACTACTTCTATGGGATTTCATCTAGATAATTTGTGTTTTCCATTCACTTTGTTTTTCTAGTATAGATGGTGTAATGTAGTGAATAGAGCACTTGATTGGGGTTGGGAAACCTGAGTTCAAATCCCATCTCAGACACACTATGTGGTGATGGGCAATTTACTTATACTATCAGAGTCTCAGTTTCCTCAATAATTCAATGCAAGGTCATCTATGAATAGGAACATTTCAATCAGGGTGAAATCTTTTTTTTCTTTTGGATTTTATGTAATGCATGAATTATGACCATTGGTGAATACGATGTCACCATTTAATCCCTTGTCTGATATCAATAACTTTTCTTGTAAGATAGTCATTCTGTAATATACCCCAACACCATAAAAAACCTTCCTTATAACCTATAAAAACAGTTAGACAGAAATAGACAACAACGATGACTACATCTGAGTGTATTCAAGATTTTACACTTGTAGGTCTGCACTTTCCTACTGTAAAGAAAATGGTGCTTCCTTATCTCTTCTTGGGACCATGACTGGTCATTAAAATCACATTGAGGTTGGCTTTGTTTTTTTGTGATTTTTAAAAATTTACTTTATTTTATTGATTGTGAATACTATTTTTCTGCTTACATGCTGTAGTGCCAGTGCAATATATGCCAAGTGCCTTCCCTAGTTGTCCTCTGTCTTTCCTCTTGCCCTTCCTGGGACCGCCAAGAATCCATCCAGAATACTTAACTGATCACAGGGCTTAGAGGAGATGGGATTTACCAACTTTATCCCCTCCAGTGAGGTAGAGGATTATCAGACCTTACCTTCTGCCCTGCCACTGTAGCATAAAGTCCTCCAGTCCTTACCATCTGCTCTGCATCTATGAACTTCAGACGTCCAACATGATCATCTGACCTTCTGATGTAACCAAAGGACCCCTGGGCATTGCTATCTCCCTTCTACTGTATCCTTAGGACTTCCAGGTTTTTCTATCTACCCTACAGCTGAACTTTCTTTTATATGTCCCCCACCTCAATTAAAATGTGAGCTTCTTGAGAGCAAGAACTGTTTGGCTTTTTCTACTTGTATTCCTAGTGCATAGTGAAGAGTAGCAGCTTAATAAATGCTCTTTCATTAATTCATTCATTGATTCTGCATTAGTTTGTTCAAGTTTTCTATTCTACAATAATATTCCATTACATTCATATATCACCATTTGCTTAGCCATCCCCAATCAATAGGAATTCATTTTACTTTCTGGTTTTAGACAATCACAAAAAGTCCTGCCGTATATATTTTGATATATAAGACCTTTTTGTCTTTTAACTCCTTGGGGTATATGTAGGGCTGGATCTGTAGATTTGGGATATCGTCATCTACTCAGAACTGATCATTGAAATCGTGGGAAAGATGAACCATTAAGAAAGATAGTGTAACAAATGAAGCCAAAAGGACTAAAGACAGAGCCTCCACACATAGTGGAAGGAAATAAATGATGAGCCAATAAACAAGAAAGGAAAACCAAGGTGGATAATTGTCATGGAAGAATTGAATGGGAGATGAGGACTTTGACTGTGAAAGAGAAAAGAGAGTATAGTATGAATAAATGGCAAAATATAATCAAGGTCCTTTTTTAATGACAGGAAAGATCTGGGAGTGCTTTGGGGCAGCAAAAAAGGAGCCAGTACATAAGTAGATATTTGACAATGAGAAAGAGGGAATGATTCAGGAAGAAAAATCTTGGAGGAGAAAGGATGAACCTATCCTAATTCTCCCAGTTACTAGTTCCTACAACCCAAGACATTACTTTCTATATACGTTGTATATTGCATTTCCTTGTGTGTATTTGTGTTGTTTCCATATGTGTGTGTGTGTATTTCTTAAGGACAAGGACTGTTCTGTTTTTGTATTTATATCTTAAGTGCTACTACAGTGTTTGGCACTTAGTAGGTGAATAATAAGTGCTTTTTTAAAAATAAAGGAATAGATGAATGTGATCTAAAACACAGATAGAAGGTTCATCTTGATGGGGATAGTATCTGCCTCTTTATCTGGAACGAAGAAAGAGAAAATGGTTAATAATGTGGAGGGGTTTTGAGGAAGAAGAAACAGCTCAGAGGAGATGTCCTTGATTTTTTGTTTAACTTTTTAAATTCTGAATTTAGTTAATATCTAAAAGAGAGAGAACATTTTCATATGTAAAGTGGAACGGAAAAAAAGGTTATATGAGAATGTAAAGCTCTATTATATAGAGCTGGCCTTTTTAAACTATACATACATACATATACATATACACATACATATATGTAACATGTTACTATCCAGATTCTCAGAACTTTTCAGTTTTTTCATGCATTTAAAAATGCTTAAATAGCCTTATTTTTTTCCTCTTCTTCTTTTTTTAAGCTAGCTTCCTTACTCTTAATCTCCCTGTCCCCAAAGAAAACATTACCCTTGAAACAAATAAACATAGTCAAGCAAAACAAACACACATATTTGTCATGTCTAAAAATGTATATCTAACTTTTCCCCTTGAGTCTATTACCACTCTGTTAAGAAGTGAGTAGCATGCTTCCTTCTCAGATCTTTGACATTAACCTTGATTTTTTTCAATAAGTGTCAGGCAATGCCCTCCACTGAGAGGGAGGGAAGAGGAGATAGTGTGGTGGATCTGAAAATAGAAATGAAAGGGGAATGATTGTAACAGAATTAAATAAGGAAGAATAAAAGAATGCCATGCAGTATCAAGGGAGTAAATGAGATTAAATTCCTTAAGTTTTCAGTAGATCTCTTCTGGTGTGTGTGTGTGTGTGTGTGTGTGTGTGTGTGTGTGTGTGTGTGTGTGTGTGTGTGTGTGAGAGAGAGAGAGAGAGAGAGAGTGAGAGAGAGACAGAGACATTACAACGGTATTCAATAGCAACTTAGCAGGAGTAGTGAAGGCTGATCATGGCAATTACCCAGAGTTGGGGATTTGGCAAGACGTAGGTGACAATAAAAACAAAGAAGAAAATTAGTGTAGAGGATAGCATATAATTGATTAATTCAATTATAAGGTCAAGATTGTGAGGCAATGAAATGATAGCCAGAGAAAAGATTACTTTTAGACTATAAGAAAAGGGTGGGATGGAAGGACGGGAAGTTCCAGTGAGTAGAATGAATAGATTTAGGAGGAGTCAGGAAAAAGGGGAAATGGAAGGATAGGAGGTTACAAATAGAGAAAGGAAATTTAGAGTTCAAGGTCTTAGAAAAAGCATAGTTATGGGTGATGGTGAGATCTAGGTGATAATCATCCCTGGCTAAGGATGGGGTTAGGGTAAAATAAAGACATGAGTCATGAGAGTTTAGAAGCTTGATGAAATGGGAAGCCAAGGTATTGGAGTATATGTTTTGTATGTTGAATGAGAAGAGAGTCTGGGATGGAGAGCAAAACTATGAGTCTGATACTAAGATCCTTGGGAAAGGAAGAAGAGTGATTTGGTGGCTGGAAAATAAATGCAAAAGGGATATGGACAGGACAATATAGATAGAAGGAATCTTATGGGGGAGAAGGTTGCTGAGTAATGATGGCAGAAGGGAGGTCTGGCAGTGGACATGAGAAGCAAAGAGTAAGCACTCCTATTCCTCCCTCTGCCCAATGAGAATAGAAACGCCCACTACTACAGAAGGCATGCAAGAATAGAATGTCTTCTTGGAAAGAGAGCCAGATTTCTAGAAGTATAAGGAAATAGACAGAAAGACAGACAGTTGCAGACAGCAAGACAGCAAGACAGAAACAGAAAGAGACAGAAATGGAGTCAGAGATGGAGAGATATCTAGGACAAAGGGTGTAGAGCGGGGATGAAGAGGTATGTGGTCTGTTCATTTCAGAACAAGGATTCCAGAGGACTCAATAGAAGATAAGGTCAGAAGAGGATAGGGACCACTCTATAAATAACTAATATTTATATGGCACTTTAAGGTTTGTAAGGCACTTCACAGATTTATTTTATTTTTTCCTCACAACAACCAGGGTTACATAGAATATAAGTGTCTGGGGCTGGATTTGAACTCAAGTCTTTCTGAGTCCAGGTCCAGTTTTCCATTCATTGTGCCCCCTAGTGGCCTGGAAAAGCATGTTTTGCACTGGCAGAGAGTGACTGAATCAGGGATTAGAGGGGGAAGAGATGTAAGTTTATTGTAGAATAAAATGAAATATCAGTTGATTGGTGCTTCTACCCAACGGTGTCCTGGAATCAATATGTGCAATGTTAGTGTTTTCTCTCCAAACACCAAAGAAACCTAGATTGCATGATCAGGGAAAATGGGTTAGGCTTCTGAGTCCGTAAAGTAATTGACTCTATAGAGAGGGAACTTACTGAAATTACACTTGATTCCCATTTCTTTACCTAGTCCCAAAATGATGGGAAATGAAACATACCCAGGAGATATCCTCAATGGATAACCTACAGTTGGCTCCTGCCTAGCTCTGTTTTCTGAAGCCCTGGATAGAGTCCTAGTTGCAAGTAGCCTTCTATCTAGATGCTCTGTGGTTAAAGAAAACTAAGATGCTGCCGGTATTGAGGCTTATTCGTTGGGTTTTGTTTGTTTGTTTATTTTGCTTTACTATGGTGATTCATTCAGGCAGAATGGAGTGCTACCTTCATGAGTCCAGTGTTGCCAAACACAGTAGCACAACACAGTAGATAGATGTTATGAATATCAACTGTAATTCCCACTTACCTAAGTGTTTAGTGTTTATGGAGGGCTGAGGCATTGTTGTTTTCTCAGACAGCTCTGAGATTCAGGACAAACTAAGCAGTCCCTTCATATCTAAAGAGAATTTGCTGAAATAAATCTATGCTGCCAACCTGGTCATCCATCTGAGCCAGTCCTTCCCCTTTCAGTAGGGGCTACCACTAGGGGCTGATTACATTAAATTTTTTTTATTATTCTCCATGACTACTATTTTAATTTTTCCTCTACTTAATGCTCATTTTTCTATTAGCAAAGTGATAAAATGGTAAGTAAAGTGTGTTAAAATATCTATTGGTGGTAGAGAAATGTACCTTTTAATTTTAAATAGATTGTCACACATTATTCAGATTAATCCAATGAGAATAAATGATATGAATTTTTGTACAGTAGGTGTGGTAAAATACTTTTCTAACTAAATTGAATCAGCTGTCTAAAACTTATGGAAAATTGAAAAAATCGGCTTAGGAGTAATGGATTAAGTATTTCACTTCTCTAACTAGGAGGATGAATATATGTGTGTGTGTATATACATATATATATATATATTTCAAATTAATGTCTTCTCTAGATTCCAGTCATGTTTTTAATATTAAAACCTCACTGAAAACTTAATATTTTAGACTCTCATATGGTATGAAAATGCAAATATTGAAAGTCTGTATCTCATCCTTCTATCAGTACTGAATAATTGTAGGGATTAGAAATTAGGTCTATGGAAAGAACACCTTGAATATTAAATATGCAAAATAGCTCCAAAATGGGGAAATATTTACACAAATGCCGATGGTGTGGTTGGATATATTGATATTACCATTTTTCTTAGAAAATTGCTCCATCCAAAACTGAGACAAACATAGTCCTTTGAAATTAAATGTATTGGCTTTTGAAGCCCAGGGGCAGCTGTAGCACAATGGAATGACTAGTGGACTGGGAGGTAGGAGACCTGAATTTGAGCCCCAGCTGTGTCACTAAGGAGTTATGGGAACCAAATCAGTGAGTTTACCTCCTGGGGCCTCAGCCCTTCATCTTCATCAAAAGGAGGGGGTTGGATAGATGATCTTTTAAATTCTCTTCCTGCACTAAATTTCTATAATAAATTCTGTCAAACTGCTAATGTAAAAATAATTATATATACAAGCACACTTTATCTCCTATATTTCTAATTCCAAGTTGGTAATTGCTTCCAATTCATAACCTTTCTACTGAAATCTCTTACTAAGAGCAGGTAGGAGGATTTGAAATGGAAGAATTTTTAAAAATAGCTATGTTGTTATTCACGACCCAGTTTTCAAAGAGTCAGGCACAAAGTACACAAATAGGCTATTAATGACCTGTTCCACCTGGCCCCACCCAGGAATGAGTCTCATTTGTTGACCTTGTCCTATCTTCCCAGATTCATTATATATTATTCACCCTCTAAAAATCTGTGATCTAGCCAAACTGGCCTTCTCTGTTTCTTATACACACAGTATCTATCTAAATGCCCCAGATACACACCCCAGGCACCACCTTCCACCTGAAACCTTCCTGCTCCTCCAATTACTCCTGCCCTACCTCTGTAACTACCTTTTATTTATTCTGTATATATTTACATAAATGCTTGTTGATTCCCTGACAGAATGCAAGTTCATTGAGAGTAGAGATTGTTTCATTGTTTATGCTTGTATCCCCTGTGCCAAGCACATAATTGATTGATTAACTGATTGAGAACCAGTTGTCCTTCAAAGAACCTCAAATTTGTGGTGGGAGAAGAAGAGGCAGGGCTTGAGATTTTGAGAAAAGTTGATAGAATAGACCTCGAATACCTATTAGGCACAGGCTGAGCCTTCTCTGTGACAGTGCCACATAACAGGTAATAGAAGAATGACAAATGTCCAGGGTTTGGATATAAACTTGCCTGAAGTGTAGTGCTAAACCAGATGCATATGGGCCTGACATACTTAATAAATTCATGCTGATGTTGTTGATGATACTGAGTTATCAACCCCATCTGAGGAATCAGAAGCAAAGGATTTTAGTAATGGATAAAAGTAATTAAGTGCAATTAATATTATTAATAATTAATAAAATATTATTAATAATTAAACCATCAAGTTATATGGAGAGAGAAGAGATGAACACAAGATTAAGGCTAAGCAACCCAACAACTAGAAATTAAAGGTGATCAAGATAAAATTTCAAAGAAAGCAATTTTCTTTGCTTAAATGGACCAAGTATATACCACCTTGGAAACTAAGGGACTCAGAATCACCCCATCTTTCTGTGTGATGGGCCATTCCTGTTCTGCAGAGCAGACCAGTCTTCTCATTTATACATATGAAAGGTAGTAGTGTTATCTGTGGAAGTGGGCACTTCTAGTGAAGGAAGAAAACGTGAATTATCTAAATTGTGGTCATCACATTCAGGATTAAAATTACTCAAGGTAGCAAAACTCAACAGTGCAGTCCTTAGAAAATCTCTGACATAATAATTTGCATTGGTCTGATTCAAAGATGATGTAGCCAAAAGCAGGATTGTAACCTGTGGTCTAGTGCCCTAAGAGCTGAGTTTTTACATGGACTGGTTTCAGTTTTGCGACTTCCTCCCCAAACTCTCTTTAGTTCATTTTATTTCCACCCAGAATCTCTTCTTGGAACATTAGAAAATGGTTCATGCTATAGGTCACCACAGATATAGGGTAAAAGGTCCCATCTCCCATATAAGCATTAGAAATAACTATGTGTATCAGGACAGCCTTTATCTCACCATACAAAGAAGATGAAAAATAACACAGTGGATCCAGTAGGCCATAAACAGTTGATAGAGTTTCTCTCTTTTTTTCTTGTGAGTCCCATTTTTATCACTCAGAGACTTGTACAGTCCTTCAACTGATGGTACTACCCTAAGGACTTTAAATTTCCTCTGGAAGGAAATGAACCTGGGGATGCTGGAAAGGCATCCTTAACATTGGGCCTGCAACATCCAAAAATCATAGTCTTGGCATATAGTAAAGGAAAAGTTCCTCAGTCTAACACTGTCCAGGAGTTCCCCTTCTCCTCTCTAGGAAGCTTGTGTTAGGAACTCAGCATTGTTCAGTAGATATCTCCTTCTCTTTCCAAGAAATTGGGTCATTGGGCTCTATTTTCTCCAAAGGCTATGTGCTTGAGAGTCCCTACTACTGCCTCTCACAAGTTCTTCTCTAAAACATGTAAATGAGAACACATGCATCTATAGCTTGCCTCTTCTTCTGTCTATGTATATCTAATATTAACTGTTCCTGATGGGGAGTTTGTATAGATAACACAACCTTTGTCTCCCTCCCTCCTTCATAGGGACCTAATTCTGTTATTAGCTCTGCTATGGTTCTCTCTCTCTCTCTCTCTTTCTCTCTCTCTCTCTGTCTCTCTGTCTCTCTCTGTCTCTCTCTCTCACTGTCCTCTCTCTGTCTCTCTCTCTCTCTCCTCTCTCTGTCTCTGTCTCTCCCCTCCTCTTCACTCCCTCTTTTTCTCTCTCACCCTCCCCTACTCTGATCCTCTAACATAGGTGACTGACATTGTAACATGCTTATAAGCTTGATATAAAGGGCTCTCTCCTACCTACAATAACCTGAGTCAATCAAATTATCCCTGGATGCTGAGACATGGCTGTTCAATGAGGAATAAATAGGTCAACAGGATTTCTAAGCTTAGGATTTTCTTAACCTGTTCAATAGAAATGCCAGCAGGTATGTCTATATCCTCCAAAGGGAGATGCCATCAATGTACCAAACACAAATTCACCTCTCCCAAACACCATGAAGCTGATCAGGCTCCTGTGATCATTTCTCTACTATTCTAGAATTAATGACACATTTATATAGAACTTTAGGTTACTCAATGCCTTGGATACATCATTTTATTTTATCTCTCCTATTAGAGAGTCAAGTATAATTACACCCATTTTAAAAATGATGAAATCAAAATTCAGGAGAGGTTAAGTGACTTGAATAAGGTGACCCAGCTAAGAAGTGGTAGATCATCATGTTCTAATTCACAGTCCAGAGCTCTTTCTGTTATTTTGTGATACATTCTTCTCACAGCTGGAATGTTGTGGTGGTTATGGATAGAAAAACTTGGAAAGACAGCTAACAAGGTTCATAAATAGTCTGAATACAAAAGCAAAAGTTCTCAACAGGCCAGATGGACGGACTAAATCAAATAAATTGAAATTTACTGGGGTAAACTGCAATTCAGAAGTCACTTTCACAAACTTCAGATGAGAAAA
This sequence comes from Pseudochirops cupreus, assembly GCA_028627135.1. Classification (NCBI taxonomy): domain Eukaryota; kingdom Metazoa; phylum Chordata; class Mammalia; order Diprotodontia; family Pseudocheiridae; genus Pseudochirops; species Pseudochirops cupreus. The sequence continues at coordinate 84,990,895 of CM053580.1, forward strand.
AGCATAACTGGATGACAGTTTTGATGAAAAAGTATCTGGGAGGCCTTATTGGACTACAACTTCAATATAACTTGTCAGCTATGTGGTACGGTAGCCAAACAATCGGATGTTATTTTAGGCTTCATTAAGAGAGACCTAGTGTCCAAAAGGGAGAAAGTGATAGTCTATTATACCCCACCCTGATCTAGGCCACATCTAGGGTTCAGTTCTGGGCCCTACATTTTAGAAAAGACCTAGACAAATTTAGCATATGCAGAAGAGAATGTCAAGGATAGTGAAAGAGAACTGCAGAATGACTAGTTAAAGGAACTGGGCGTATTGTCTGGAAAAGAGAAGGCTCAGAGGGGATGGGGTAGCTACATGAAGTATTAGAAGGTGTTTCATATGGAAGAGGGAAGATAATTCTGCTTCGCTAAAGGTGACATGTGGAGGTTGCAGAGAGGTAGATGTAGGCTTGGGATGTACCAGGCCCCCTTGACAACAAAATCATTGCTTGATTGAATTGTCACAAGTAAACATTTATGCCTTGGAATTCCTACAAATTAGAGCTTTATTTATTGTTTTGTTGCTTGTCTAGACTTAATAAAGTGATGGAGAAAGCATTAATAATGAAAACTAAATTTAAAAGTGTGTCCTCCACCACACTTTTTCTTTTGGAGAGTCAGTTGTTAAATATTTGCCAGCACACCCCCTTGGCGAACAGGACAATTAAAGCCAAACTAAATTGTAACAGGTTTGGTTTGGTTTGGTTTTTTTTAATCTCAGAAGGTAGTGGGTTGCCTAGACTCAGGACATAAATCTCTACTCCCTACTCCTGGGGAGGCTGAGGGTGGTGGATTGACTGAGTTTGGCAACTGCAGTTGGGCTTCAGCCAATTTTGCTTATTCCCCAGGAACAGAGGCTGCCAAGATGACTCAGGAGGGGCAAACCAATCCTTGGAAAAAAAATAGAACAGATCAAAATTCCTATGATGATCAGGAATGAGTTCGGGCCCACTTCTAGCCTAAGTGAGATAGAGCCCAAACAAACAAGCAAAAAAGTAGTGGGTCACCCCCTCGTTTTAAGTCTCCAAGCAGAGGCAAGGTGAACATATGTTGGGCATGTTGCAGAAGGGACTTTTGCTCAGGTAGAAGTTGAGCTAGATGGTCTTTGAGGTCCCTGTGTCTGTAACTAAGTTGATTTGTACTATACTATCCACTCTGTCCAGACCATTCTTTCATCTGATATCTGGTGCTGAGAATAATTTTAATCTGGTGATACTGATCTCCCACATAAACTCCATAAGGTATAAGGTAACTGTTATGTAAGTTATCCCTGATTCACAATTATTGGCAAACTGAAGCAGGGCAAAGGAAGGACAACCACCGTGGGAAAGAGACTGGAAAATATGCTTGCTGCATGAGGATCATTTGATGTAATGTGAGATATTTATCCAAGAAAAAAAAACACCAGGAGTAGACTTGATAAATATCTTGGAGTACTGGAAGGACTGTCATATGGGAAAGGACTTTCTTTGTTTGACCCCAGAGAGTAAACTAGAACCAGGAAGAGCAGTTGAAAGATGGAAGAAAGGTACCTTTAGGTTCAATGTAAAGAAAAATTAAGTGAGTGGAATGAGCTATATCAAAAGATCTTCAAGGAGAAGCTGGAGAAATGCATTGTAATATACATTTCTATGCAGACATTGATAGGGACATTTGACCTCTGGTAGCTCTTCCAATTGGAGTTTGTGATTTTGTTAAATTAATTAGGATATTTTCTTTGTTGATTCATTGTCTTTTCTAGCTTAAAAAGATGTAGTCTTTGACCTTTGGCTCAGTAAATATTATTCAGTTATTTAATTTAAATATCATTTAAATTGCTGAACTCCTAGAACTTGGAAGTTAAAATGCCAATAAAGTTATGTTGTAATTATCATCAGAACAGTTTGTTTTTAACTGTCACATTTAAACAGGCGATCACTGTTTGTTCACGCAAAACAAATAGTGCCTGTTAAATCTTTTACTGATTAATTTGCTTTCTTCTCTTTAGGCGAGAAGGGGGAAACAATGGTTCCTGGATAATCTAGCACCCATTTTTGGAGTTCAAAAGGTTCTACTGTAACAGCTAATAACATGGGCGAAAAAAGTATGCCAGGGACCTAAAGGCTATTGAAAATCAAAAACCTACCCAACCCACTGGGAGGGAAAAAAGTTCAATCAGTTGATGATTTTGTTGTCCATTAGTGTTTGTAAGAGCCTTGTAGAAGGCCAGTCTTTCTGCCCCAACCTGGATCATGAGGAAGCTACAAATGTGCTTCTACCTATAAAAATATACCTTGGTAGCTACATGGCCTAGTGGCTAGAGTACTACATTTGGATTCAGGAAGAACTGGGTTTAAATGCTTCTCAGACAAATTACTGGCTGTATGAACTTGGGCATTGTCTTTGTATTTCCAGCACCAGTGCCTGGTACATAAAAGATGTTTAATAAATCCTTGTTGATTGATTGGTTCCCCTGTATCCAATCAGATGCCAGCCTTGACAATTCTATTTCCATAATATATTGTAGATCCATCTCCTACTTTTTTATTCACAATTTCATCTCCTGTAATGGTAATGGTAATTTGAAGAGCTTTCCTGCCCCTTATTAGGCCTATGGGAATTTGAAGATCTTCACTGTCCCTTAATAGGCTGAATGTAATCATATAAAGCCTGTGGTGGGAGGAACTTGCTGAACAGGTGGAACAGAGCCCAGAGGAAGCTGGGAATCAGACCAGTTAGAACAGCAGGAGGAGAGGATAGCAGGCAAGCAAAAAGTTAGGCTTGTGAGTGTTTGTTTGTGGGAAGGCTAAAGGATGGTGTGGCTCCCTGCTTGTTTATGGTATATTAACTTCTTTATTGCTGTGATGGATTCGGTTTTCTGGTGTTGAGATTTGGCTTTCTGGTGTCTAAATAAATGTTTTGCTTCTGTCTTTTATATAAAGAGTCTGTTATATCTTGTGATTCAGCACCGTGCTGGCATATTCATAGTCACTATCAGTGCTGTGAATATTGCACTGGCGCTATATCTCCCTAGTTCAGATCCTCATTGCCTCTCTTCTGTTCTACTCTAATAGACTAACTAGTCTTTAGGATCCTAATTTCTCTCTGACTTCTCCTTTCTTCCTACCACACCTTGTATAATTTTCCCCTTGCATAGCTCTGCTCATATTAAATCCTATCAGTTCCCTATTGTCTTCCCAATAAAATGGAAATTCTTTAACTCTGCCTTCCAAAGTAACTTTATCCTTTAAGATACACCTCAAGCACCATTTTCTGCATTAAGCCTTTCCCAATTGCCTCCTCCTATGTTAGTACACACCCTTCCCAACTACCTTATGTTTAGCTATTTTATGCATATTTATAATGTATAAAATATATGAATAATGCATGTATATATTTCTATTTATTAACTTTACATCTAAGATGTATGTATTTTTATATGTACTTGTTGTTTTCCCTGTTAGAATATATTGTGTTTAAAATAAGGTAGGCTGAAGCACAAAGTTCCAAGCAAGATCCATTTATTAGTAGCATGAATTTACCAATAAATAGGATCTCAGCTTCCTTCCTTAGCAAAGCTAAGACCCTGAATGAGGGGGACATTTGTTTTATAGTTTGGGGAAGTCAGATAAATACAGGAGTTTGCAGGTGGGAAACATGTTATGATTAGTTAAAAGAGCTTGACATCATGAATGGCAAAGCCAGTGTGATTGGCTACAGAGCTGAGGGTGATATATTTGGTTGGAAATCTGGAATGAGGACTGGCAAAAACCCCTCCTTCCCTCCTGTGACTAAGAAATGTTCATTGTTTGAATCCACCTACAAGGTTAGAGATAGTGGACTAGACTAAACCAGACATCCTAGAAGGATAGCTTGATGGCGTAAAGATTCTAGAACAGACATTCTGGTGGCTACCCTCATCCCTCAAGGATAACAGACTTCTTTGGGGCAAGAATAGGTCAGTGATTGATGAGAGAATTGAATTTCAAAACTTAACTCATTACAGGCCAGTTAAATTTCTGAACTAAGCTCAGGGACAAAGAACCATGACAGGCGGTAATAGTTGTTCACTTGTTTGAGTCATGTTCAACTCTTGATGACCTCATTTGGGGTTTTCTTGGCAAAGATACTAGAATGGTTTGCATTTCCTTCTCAAGCTCATCTTACAGATAAGAAAATTGAGGCAAAGTTAAGTGACTTGCCCAGGGTCACACAGCCATTAAGTGTGTGTTAAGTGAGACTGAATTTGAATGCAGGTCTTCCTGACTCCAGACCTGGCATTCGATCCACTGTCACCTACTTGTAGGAAGTAACAGGACAAAATCAACTAAGTGTAAATAGGATCCGTTTTTTAAGAGAGAATCAATCTGACCATCTCAAATGTAACCTCTTTGCAATCAAGGATTGTTTCATTCTTCATGCTTATATCCCTAGCACCTAGCATAGAGTAGGCACTTAATAGATCTTTGTTGAGTCGATGATCCATCTCAGAATTTGCAATAGACAAAAAGAAAGGTAGGAATAAGCTAAAAGGCACCTCTGATTTTGGGAAAGTGAATTACTAAGCATTCAATGGAAAGATAAAGAGGAACCCATCATCTAAAATTATCCAGGGGAAAGCAGTCTTTGATGAATGGGAAGCTGTTAATAATGGAATTCTGAAGATGCAGACAAAAGATTCTAGGGAGAAAGAATTGAAAGAAATGGATATGAATGCACAAGGAACTCATCAACCAGCTTAGATGTTAAAAAGACATATGTGCATTAAAAGTAGATGAAAGCCAGAGCAGGTAATAGAATAACTACATAAAAGTACCAGTAGAGCAAAGCTAAAGCTGAGTTGGTTGAAGATAAGGACTGCAAAAAAAGGGCATTTTAGAATATATAAGGCGCAAAAGGAAGATCAAAGTATGGAGAACAGGTTGTTGTTTATGGTGATTATAATGAATAATGAAGACAAGGCAGAATTTCTTACTTGCTTCTGGTTTCTCTCTCAAGGAGAATGATCCATGAAGACTAACAAAATAGTTAACAGTATGAAAACCCAAAGTAAATGAAGAGGAGGCAACATAGCATCAATTTGAGCTTGATGATTTCAAGTCAATAGGCCCAAGAAAACTACATCGAGGATACTGAAGGAATTGGAAGATATGATTTTGAGTTGTAAATGATCATAGAAAAGGCTGTGGAGAACAAGATGAGTACAAGATTTGAGGAAGGCAAAAGTCCCAGTTTCTAAAAACCAAAAAGGAATAGAGTTTGCAAATTAGAACAGTGAGTTTGACTTCAATTCCTTGCAAATTTCTAGCATATATTATTAACAAGTTATGTGAATTTAAAAAGATAGTTCATGATAATTTAAGAAAGGAAATATTGATCAGAACCAATAAGGCTTCAACAAAAACAAATCATGTCAGACCAATCTCATTTCCATTTCTTGGCAGGTTTACTAGACTAGTAGATCAGATGAATGCTGGAGATATAATATACCTAGATTTCAGCAAAATATTTTTACAAAACATCTTACTAAATTTTTTTTTGGACAAGATGGAGAAACTTGGGCTAGATAAAAGGATGATTAGATTCAGACTTAGTTAAAGAATATTCATCAACTGTAAGTTCTAACTGCATACCCTAGAGACCTATTCTTGGCCATGGGTTCTTTAAAAGTTTTACCAATGACCTGCATTAAGGTACAGAAAATATGTTTATTTTTGAGATGGGAAAAAACAACTGAGAGGAACAGCTTATTTGATGGCAAAGTCACGATCTAGAAAGCTCTCAAGAGGCTATAATAATGGGTCAAATCTAATAAGACTGAATTTAATGGGAATAAATGTCAATTCTAAACTTGGATTCAAAAAATCAATTATATAATACAGAATGAAGAAGTGGATAATAGCCAATAACTCATGTGAAATTGCCTTAGGTGAGGAAAATATTCAATGACAGGCCATGGAGTTTGTACTCCATCCTAAAGTCACTCAATCAATAAGCATTTATTGAATACATACTATGTGCCAGGTATAATGCTAAGCATGGGCGGGGGTAGGGGGAGGGCAATGAAAAAAAGGCAAAAGACAATCCCTGTTCTCCTTGTAACTATGCCTTTTCTTATATTACTCCTCAGAATGCCCTCTTTAGACTGTTTTATCTGTTGAATTTTTACTCATGCAAAAGCTCAACTCAAAGGTCATTTCCTTCATGAAACTTTTTCTAATCCTTGCTACTAGTTCCTCATCCTTGCTAACCCCTCACTGGGATATCACAGAGCATGTTGTTTTACATCTCTCTAAAGTGTTTAGAACGTGATACTGTATGTTGAAAGCCAAAATATTTTATTCTTGGGTGTCTGTTTCTATGTAGATGTCCTTGATGACCTTGGCTTTGGCTGCTCTGCCCTCCCAGCCTTGAAGCCTGATCTCAAGAAGCATCCTCTGTTATGTGAATGCATTTGACAAAACCTAACCCACTTTCCCAAGACTTTTGGTGCCTAGAATTACAAAGCCTGATCTTATCTGAGCTACTTCCATGATGTGACAGACTATTATAATGATAAGACTATGATAATGACAATAATATCCCAGGATATGACAAACTAAGCTTATTGATAAGAATACTTGAATCTTTGTCTGTTTGTTCTATAAAAACCTCATTCAAAGAATCATTAAATGGAGCTCATGGTTCTTCCTTGAACTACCCACATAGTCTGGTCATTTCTTATTCACATCTCCAGTCATGCTTAAGTGCTGGCCACTGAGCAGCCCACACAACTATATCTTATAGTTATCTGCTTCTGTTCTTTTTCTAAACGTTGTGTCTCCTTTAGCACCTAGCATGGCACTTTGTATAAGGTAATTATTTATTAAATGTCTGTTGAATTCAATGGAATTTGTTCCTGCTCTGTTGAATCCAGTTTTAGCTTAAACTTGATGGTGTAAGACCTGCCCAATGAAACAATTTTTGACAAATTGCCAAGGTAACTTTACGTGCAAAATCTTTGAGTTGATCTCAAAAATAGTACTTTCAGGTTAAAACCAGGCTTTAAAAGGTTGGTCACACTCATGTCATTGAAATGTAATGCGGGTGGTAAAATGGTGGCTGCCAGTAGGAAAGGTAATGGCAGCCGCTTGGTCACTCTCAGCACTGAGTGAGATTTCCCAAATACTTTCCCAGCTGTCAATTTTAGGAGACATGCAAACTGATTTTGTGTTAGGGAATATAACAGTGAACCCATGTCACAGTTACACCACAGAGAACTCAAGTAAGCTGATTTTAAATTTCTAAAGGGAACTTAAACCACCTGCTAAGTTGTAGAATTTAATTTGCAAGATGAATACTTGGCAATGTGACACGTCTTTCATGGCTTCATTTGCTGTTTTAATAAAAATGTTCACAATGCTTGGCTTCCATCTGTTAGAAAGAGGGAAAATAGCTAATCACTATTCAAACACAAAATAAAGCTTTATAGAAAATCACATTGAGCTCAGTCAACATGTAAAGGAAGGGGGTATTCGGGAATTTTATACTTCTTTCTCACTTTCAAAAAATTTTATAGTAATTGCTCTGCACCCTGGACTTAGCACATAAATAACTTATGGAAAATTTTTACTTTAAATGATTCCCCTGCTCCCAGTGTAAAGAAATGCTCCCAATTCAATTGCAGTCATGAATCTTACTGAAGTAGGCTGCAAGTTTTCATTACAACAATCTGTAAGCAAATATTTGGGAATTTTTTCCTAGTCACAAATCTGACAGAAGGAGAAAACTACCTATGGTTTAAAAAAAAAAAAGATTGTACAAAACACAAAATATACTCACACTTGGATTTTTAGATTAGGAATAATAATGTAGTATAGCAGTCTAACTACTTTGTTTATTGAATTCTATTGCACTTTTCCTCAAAAAAAAAAATCAGGCTTTCCAACAAAGAATAAGGCTTACATACCCAAAGAACAATTAACAGTAAACAAAAGGAAAATCTTGAAGGCAGAGATAAGGAGACAGGAAACCTTGTGTTCAGGACTGGCATCACTCCTTAGTCAGGCAATAAAACTGTTATCAAGCATCTACTACTATGTAGCAAGCACTATGCTGAGACCTTGGGCAAGGGACTGAGCCTCACTCTCTTCCCCTGAAAGTGGGGAAAACACTGCAGGGAATACGTCTGTTGAGGACAACATTGCCACAGGAACTCTGGATGAAAACAATTGCTGTTTTTTAGAATGGTACCATCTTGGTTGTTGTGAATGAAAAGAAGCCAGACACAGGAGGGACTGGGGAGTTTTGAAGCAGAAAGGACACACACAATGGAAACTGTTAGCACAGCACAACCACAACCATGCAGGTTTCACCCAACACTTGCTGACTGTAGCCTTGTGAGAGTGGCATTCCTTCCAGTGTTGGCCCAGGTGTCTTTTAATGCATGTAAAGGTCTTCAATGACAGACATGCCTGTGAACCAGACTGATGCACATCAAGACCAGAAGGGAACCCTGGTGGAGTGATCCTCCTTTCCTATTCATGCAAGTAACAGCTACCAGAACATCACCCAGATTTTATCCAGTGCTTCCCAGTTCCTTTGCCGACTTCACAAAACTCCTGTCTCTCTTTGTCCCTCAGGATGGCCAAGGGCTAGGAAGCTCATTATCAGATGGCACTTTCTGTTCTCGACTCTAAATAGGGTTTCTTTTCCTTCAGGAATTACTACTAGCAAAGTGAGTAGAATATTGCACTCCATATTATATGTGTGTTATTGCTTTTAATTTTTTACTCTGCTTTCATCTAATATAATTAAACTGCTTGCTCATTTATGTTCTTGAGTGAATGCTAATTAGCCTGGGCCTGCCAGAGAAAATTTAACCAATGTCATGAGAGTGATGAGTAATCCTAGACATAAGAGCTTAGGGAAGGTACTAAGTGATGGCTACCAGCCCCAGGTCTTGAATGATTGCAAAGCTAACACCTCATACTAAAAATACCTGCTTGTCAATCTCCCGGGATTATTGTGAGGAATGAATGAGATCATGTTGGCAAAAGCACTTTACAAACCATAGAGCACAATATAAATAATAGTATTAAATAACCTTTGAGTTTAGGAAGTGCTTTTCTGTATATTATATCATGAAGCAACCCTGTGACACAGGTGATCTTCTTATTCCCATTTTAAGATGAAGAAACTGAAGTTCAAAGAACTCCCCAGGATCACAAAACTAACAAATATATGAGGCAGCATTTAAATCCCAGGCTTCTTGATTCCAAGGCCTCACTGTTATACCATGGGAAGTTTACAAGTGCCTTTCCATTTGGAAGGAAGTAAGAATTTGTTAAATGCCTACTGTGTGCCAAGTACTGTGTTAAGTGCTTTACAAATATTATTTCATTTGAGCCTCACAACCACCCTATAAGCTAAGTGATACTGTTTTCCTATTTTAGAGTTGAGGAAACTGAGGCAGACAGAGGCTGCCCAGGATAGCACAGCCAATGTCTGAGACCAGATTTGAATTCAGGTCTTCCTGAGTCCAGTTCCAGCACCCAATCTACTGTGCCACCTACCTGCCATTTTGCCAATTACTTCAGAGCTAGATGAAACACACCTTTTGTTCTGAGGGGAAGATTAAATAAGAGCCTAGGCATCTTATCAAAGTGTTCTCCAATCAGTAATATGTACCTGATAATCTATAGCACTTAGGCTGGCTCTAGGTGGTACAGTGGATAGACTGACTTCCTGAGGTCAGGAAAAGTCATCTTCTTGAATTTGAATCTGGTTTCTAACACTTAATAGCTACATGACCCAGAGCAAGTCATTTAACGCTGTTTGCCTCAGTTCCTCATCTGTAAAATGGGCTGAAGAAGGAAGTGTCAAACCACTCTAGTATCTTTGCCAACAAAGCCCCAAATGGGGTCATGAAGAGTTGGACATAACTGAAAATGACTGAATAACAACAAAGCCAAATGATAAGGGCAGGCTTTGTGGATACCACAAATGTAAGTATTATGAGGCACCTATGTAGTACCCATATCTAAGTCCCAAAGTCAACAAAAATCTTGCTATTCTTGCTGAGGAATGTCTTTACAAAACTTGACCTTATCTCAGCTTCATTAGGGATATTAGTACATACGTTCAAACACCCAGAATTTGTACAGAGGAGCTGAATTAAACAGGATCACTTCAGGACCTCTGTTGCCTTTTTAGTTTTCAGTATTTTACACAGAATTGGTTCCTAGGATTTATCCTCCAGAGAAAAAACTTCCATATTTCAACTGTTCATGATGTCACCAGAGTATGAACTCACAGAAGGACTTCAGATAGCTCTATGTCACTTGGCTACACAAGTAAGCAAGTGCAAATGTGTGTGTATGTAAATTGGAATCACCAATGACACATTTTTAAGCTATACATTAATTCTAGGATTCACCAAATCCAAATGAAGTATGGACAAATGTTGTATCTTCTACAAAACAACACAAAAATGGCAACCTTCCAGTTTCTACCATATTTTTCTTTCACTAAAGACAACCATGGCTGAGCAATTTCATTACCTACTAGAAAAAGGCTTTGAGTGGTTTTAGACTGCATAGAATAAGAACACTTTCTGGAATGCCAAGTAGTTATTGACTTCTGGGACTGTACCAATCCATTATTGTGGACATAATCTTTTGTTTCTTATTATCAGTGATTTCACAAAGTGGTGCTACAATTTTGCTTCCTCACAAAATGCCAGATGACGCTCAGACACTATTTGCTTACTACTCAAGGACAATGTTATCTATAAATTTAACTATGCAAAGAAGGTCTTGCTATCATTACAGGAGTCAAGAAATTCTATAACCAACCCTTACGATTTATAGTGATCACAAAGGTCCTGATGCGATAGAATTTCAAAGATGGAGGGCACCTTAATGGCACCATCTATCTACTCCAAATTTTACTTAGAATATGAATCTCTAAAGACAGCCATGGATCTGGAACTAGACTCAAGCTGGGAGTCTTTTCATTTTCCATACAAGGAAACTGAGAACCCAGAAGTATAAAGTAACTTTCCCCAAGCCACACATAAGTGGCAGAACTGAGATTCAAGCCCTAGTCTTTTGATTCCAAATCCAACCCCCACTGTTATCACACCTTGTATTTATATACATAACCTTGCTCTTCAAAACTTTTAAGGTGTTTCATAGATATCATGTTCATATGGACATTATGTTAATAACTGAATTAGGGGTAGATACTATTTATTTTCACATACACTTGGGGAAAACAATATATAATTATCCTGACCAGGCCATATCTGAAGCACTGTGACCAGTTATGGACAATATTTTTTAAGAAAGACACAGACAAAATTGAACAAGTGACAAAAAGTATGACTAAGATAAAAGAGAACGTTGGAGAAACAAGCCACAGGGATCAATTGAATGAACTGGAGATATTCAGAAAAGAAAATGTGTAATGTTATATGGGAGAGGGAAGACATGATGACTTTCTTCAAGTGCTCAAAGGGCTGTCATCTACAAGATGGATGTTAGTCCTTTCTTGACAGAAAGGCGATGGACATAAAGTGCAGAAAACACTCATTTTTTTAAACATGATCACCATATTAAATGTGAATTCATTTTTCTTAACAATGCTTTTTTTGTTATAAGGTTGTTGGACTTTTTTTATTCTTAAAATTAATAGGGGGAAAGGTGGGGACCAAAGGGGGATTAGCAAGAGTGATGCCCCAAAAAAGTCATTGAAACATTTCTTTTTTAAGGCACAGCTGAGAAGAGAAGGAAGTTCAGAAGGAAGCATAGGTGAGCAGGATAGTTTTTAAAAAAACAAGTAGAGGGGTGGAGCCAAGATGGCAGCATAAGAGCAGCAAAGTATGGCATCTCCCACACAGCCACATCAAATACCCAAAAAATATGACTCTAAACAAATTCTAGGGCTCTAAAATGCACACAGATATATCTCCTGCTGAAGGCAGCTCGGCTCAAAGGAACCATGTCAGCTCAGGGAGCTGAAACCAGCCCAGCCTGAAACTACGGCTTTGCCCGGGGGGCGGCTGGACTAGCTGAGCCAAGCCACAGCTGGAGCTTTGGGAGAGCGGATCTGCAGCAGCAGTGGCAGTTTCCAGAATTAACAAGCCATAAGAAAAAAAGGACTAAGTGAAAGGTCAGTGGAACTAGGCTAAAATTGTGGGAGAAAAGCAGGTCCGGCCAAACTGCCTCCAGGGCAAGGAAGCAGCAGAAGTAGTGGCCCTGCAGCTGCCTCCACATTGCTGCTTCAGAGCTCCCTGCCTGCAGATTGCAAGGGAGCCAAGGGATGGTTCAGAGGCCAAGTGTTCTTGCGTTGAGCGGACATGGAGCCGGGTTGTGGTCTTGGGTGGTGGTCTTGGGGTGTGTTTTCAGTGAGCCAAAGCTGATGGGGGCTGCAATAGCTTCTTAAAAGCTCCAGCAACTGGGAAAACCCCAGCGATTTGGAACAGAGCTTTCCCCTCTGGAATCAGAGTTCCACAGAGCTAAAAAAAAAAAAAAACATTGACTTGGCTACCATGAACAGGCAAAAGAAGCAAAGTAAGAATAGCAACGAAACTCTAGAAACCTTCTTTGGGAACAAGAAGGATCAAAGCAGGGAATGGGAGGAAGACAACACAGTCAGAACACCCACACCAAAAGCTTCCAAGAAACATAAAGATTGCCTAAAAGCTAGAGATGCGCTTAAGAGAGATTTTGAAAACCAAATGAGAGAAGTGGAAGAAAAATTAGGAAGAGAAATAAGAATGATGCAAGAAAATCATGAAAAGAGAGTCAACAACCTGACTGAAGAATTAACACCTTAAAAAATAGATTAACTCAAATGGCAAAAGAGGCCCAAAAAGCCAATGAGGAGTGGAATGCCTTAAAAAGTAGACTTTGCCAGATGGAAAAAGAATCTCAAAAGCTTTCTGAAGAGAATAATTCCTTCTGAATTAGAGTGGAGCAAATGGAAGCAAATGACTTTGTGAGAAATCAAGATACTGTCAAACAGATCCAAACAAATGAAAAAATAGAAGGCAATGTGAAATATCTCCTTGAAAAAACCACTGACCTGGAAAACAGATCCAGGAGAGACAATTTAAAAATTATCGGACTACCT
>CM053580.1:85004533-85019821 GCA_028627135.1 Pseudochirops cupreus
AGGTTGGTCATCACACATACGATGTGCTGTGATTGCGTACAAATTTTTCCTGGTTCTGCTCTTCTCACTTAGCATCAATTTGTATAAGCCTTTCCAGGTAATTATGAAGTCCATCTCCTTCCCATTTCTTATAGCACAATAGTATTCCATGACATTCATACACCACAACTTGTTCAGCCATTCCCCAATTGATGAGCATCCCTTATATTTCCAGTTTTTTACCACCGCAAAGAGAGCTGCAATAAATATCCTTGTACATATGGGTCCTTTTCCCACTTCTGTGATCTCTTTGGGATATAACCTCAAAAGTGGTATTGCTGGGTCAAAGGGTGAAGTTGTTTTTTTAAAAAACATAGCATAGGTATAATAAAAGCTTTTTTTGTTACCAGATAACTTGCTTACTGAGTTTTCCCTGTATTAAAAATTAAACTGTTTGATGACATTCTCTAAGAGAACTAGACAAATGAAACAAATCACCATGTGAAAAGGTAAAAAGAGAAATACAAAACATAAATGCCAGTGTCATCAGGTCTTTCTCCTAGTCAAACTATTCTATTTTTTCCATGGTTTCACTCTTGATTCCATGCATGGTGCAACCTGGTTTTGCAATCTATGTCATATTTCATTTCCTGTCTTAGAGACCTTTCCTTTCCCTCTGGGAACTATCTCCTCCTTCTCCAGTATCCTTCTCAATCTAAATCTTTTCTCAAGTGACAAGAGTCTCCTTGACCCAGTTGAGAGAATTTTCTCACCTCACTCTTCTCTCGCTAATCAGTATCCCAGTGATCCCTGCTCCTTTATATATTTTAGTGAGAAAAGCTTGTTTCTGACCTGTCCTTTTACCTTTTAACAAAGAGAAGCAAACCAGTCTGGCTATTTACAGTTTCAAATTGTGTTTGTATTTGTGCAGCTGTAATTTACAAAATTACATATTTATGAGTGACAAAATTTTTTTCATCTTATTTTGTTATAATAGTTAATTTGAATTATTTTGGACATTAAGCTTACTCTCTCCTATCCTTTTTTTTTCTTTTCTAAAAAGGAAAGATGAATTGGGCCTGAATTACTTGATAAATGCTTCAATTCTGAATTCAACTTTGTCTATGAAGATATGACCTATGTGACTCAACAATGAAGTTGTGCCCAAGTGAGCAGCTCATTTACCATTCATGACATTTTCATTTAACCCAAAATAGTTTTCTTTCATGCTTCTTAGCTTTAGTCTAGTTTTAGGAAAAACAAGCAAATGGAACAAGAATAATTTGCTCAAAGTAATATGTTACGTTTCTGTCATCCAAAGGACAATGGAGAGCTTGGGAGTGCGACAACAGAGTGCTACTAATCACACAGTAAGAGTGAAGGATATCAGATGGACAGCCTGTGGCTGCTTGGAACCCGTGCAATGTTAGGATTCCTAGAGGAAGGCCTCTAACCCATGGGATGGACTCCCTCTCGAACGTATATGGAAGGAAACATACCGGTGTCACTCAAGATAAGGAGGCACAGATACGTTACTATCCCTTTGGAGGAAATGCCACAACAGATGAGATCATAGATCCATTAAAGTATTAATGTTTCTGAAACCCTCATAACAGAGCAATTTCTATTTGTTGTTGTTGTTTCAGTCATGTCTGACTCTTTGTGACCCTATTTGGGGTTTTCTTGGCAAATATACTGAAATGATTTGCCATTTCCTTCTCCAGCTCATTTTACAGATGAGGAAACTGAGGCAAATAGAGTTAAGCGACTTGCCCAGGGTCCCACAGCTAGTAAATGTCTGAGGCCAGATTTGAAGTCAGGAAGATAAATCTTCCTAGTTTCAAGCCCAGTGCTCTACTGCATTAACTAGCTGCCCAAGCTGCTTCTATACAAATGGCAAAAAATAAACTCAGTTGGATATGGTGTGTGTGGTGGCACATGCCTGTCATCCTAGCTACCAGAGGCTACTGTATCACTTTAGGAAGTTCTCAGAAATTTGAAATAGGTTAATACATGTTCAATCATGCAAAACATATTACCATATTAGTCATGTTGTGAAAGAAGACACAGATCCAAGGGAAAAAACACAGAAAGTGAAAAATAGTATTCATTGATCTGCATTCTGATTCCATCAGTTCTTTCTCTGGAGGTGGATAGCATTTTTCATGAGTCCTTTGGAATGTCTTACATCATTGTATTCTGAAAATAATTAAGTAATTGACAGTTTATCATTTTACAGTATTGCTGTTACTGTGTACAATTTTCTTCCAGCTCTGCTCACTTCACTTTGCTTCAGTTCATATAAATATTTCCAAGTTTTTCTGAAATCAGCCTGCTCATTTCTTATAGGACAACAATATTCCACTACAATCATATACCACAACTTGTTCAGGTATTCCCTAATCGATAGTCATTCTCTCAATTCCAATTCTTTGCCATCACACACAAAAAAATGAGCAAAATATTTTAAAGAAATATCTTATAGGGGAGAATTTAGTTTGAATTTTCAGATGCATTGTTTCTTATGATGTTCTGCACCAGGCTGTTCTTTCCCTACCCAAATGTAGATTTATATTTTTGTAATCATTTGAATGGGGAATCATGGGTAGGGCCAGTGCTGAGACACAGGTTTCCTGGCTTCTCAGTGTATAGTTTCACCCTTGATCATATTTCCTCTCAGAAAGAACTCTCAACAATTAGAAACTTGATAACAGTATATAGCCCATAATCACTCCCTAATCACTCCTTCCCACTAACCCTCAAAGACTCTCACAAATGGCTCACAAAGACCAAGTCTGACCCTGGGGACTCTCACTGACTCATCTCCTCCCCCTACCCCTCACCCTACCCCACACACAAACCTGGAGTTACTCCAGAAAAATATTCTAATACAATTATATATTATAACTTGTGTTACCTAAATATGTGTAACCGAGTCCCTAGATTTCATATAAGCATTCAAGATAACACTATGAGTATCAGGTATAGGAGTCTTTATTTCATATCACATAGAAACCCACAAAAATATACAGAAAACACATAAAGCATTAGCCCATGAAGTCCTTGTTGGTGTATCCTGTAATATTCCAGTGAGTTCTAGTTTTCTACTGAGTAGTTTTCTACTAAATGATATTCCCTGTCTTCCCTGTACTCTTAGGACACAAGATACTGAAACTTGTATCAACCTGTGGTTCAGGTTTCCCCTGGAAGATAAATGCGCTTTGGGGGTTGCAGAATATAAATAGTTCCATTTTCATAACACTGACATTGTCTGAATTAAGTCACTGATTCTACTCTCAGAGTAGGTCACTGATCAGGACTGGTTGATCTTCAAGCATGATGCTGCATCAGAAAACCTCTTTCTCTAGAAGATATGATGCATGCATTATTTACTGAATTTGGGATTACACACAAAACCACCCCCAAAGCTAATACTCACCTCTTGGGCCAAGTGAGAATACCTATGTACTTCTGCAGAAAATCTGGCATCTTTTGACCTGGCTAATTCTGTTCTTAGGAAGGACCTCTCTTCTCAGACTAACTGTAAGCACAAGCAGTTCTCACCTGTTTCTACCCTTAAAGCAACCATTTCTAGTTGCTTGTGGAGGGGATTATGCTCCCTACTCTAAGGGGCTCTGGGCAGCTAGGTTGTACAGTGGATAGAACATTAGGAAGGCTAATCTTCCTGAGTTCAAATCTTGTCTCAGATACTTACTAGCTGTGTGACCCTGAACAACTCACTTAACCCTATTTGCCTTAGTTTCTTCATCTATAAAATTAGATGAAGAAGGAAATGTCCAACTATTCCAGTATATTTATCAAGAAAACCCCACATAAGGTGTTAGGTTAATGGGATATAATATCTTTCCTGTCCATTAACAGGCCTATATGCCCAGCTGTGATACATCCTGAATCACATAGAACCCATTGGGGAGGCTTGCTTGTAAGAAGGCTTTCACAGCTTTTGGTACCAACCTAATTAGGCACTGAGTCACAAGGGTTGTGATGTCTTCTGGTTCTGAGAAGTATATATATATACTCTGAATTGGTATTTTGCTTTGGGGATTTGCTTATGAGAAGGGTCTTTTGATTTCCTTTTTGAGACTCTGAGTAGCCATAGGTTCAGATCCCTCAACTGCTCAAATGTAAAGGTTCTCTTGATCCAGTGGAGTATGTAAAGTGTATAGCAATATTGCTTTGATTCGGGCAGTCAGAGCCCTACCTGTTGGTCTTCATGCTAATTTCTCTACTTGTATTTTCTCTGGTATTCAGGGTGCTGACCTTTCCCCTGAATTACTGAATGTAATTAAAAGTAGGATTGTTAATCCCTTTTTGGGCAGTCTTTCCTAGAAAAGCAGATCAAAGAACCTGTGCTAGCAGGCCATCCTGGGTAGGCTAGGGTGCTTGTTGTTACATAAAGTCATGAACAGTTGGACACAACTCAACAATTACAACAACAAGCGGCTCCGGGTCTTTCCTATTCTCTCCTTCCTCCTTTCTGTCTAGGTTTGATCTACTGTATGAGTCTTTCTTTTGAATCAGGGAAGAAGTAAAGAAATTCAAATGAGAAAGAAAGCTGGTTATCAGTTGCTTTCTATAGCAAATGGAGAAAGATAGCTCCTCCAAGACTGTATTTTGCACCCCAGTCATCCAGTCATTCTAAAGGAAGCTCACATCATTGAGACCTTACTAGGACCTACCTGTCCCCCATCTTCTGAACAGGACCACACTGTCCTCTGGGAGAATGGTTCTACTTCAGGTCCCAAACTAAGGCACTGTAATCTCCTCAAGTTGATTTGGGAACTCATATAATTCTTTCAATCTCTAGGTCAACCCCTTCACAAGTTTTATTTACAAATTTTTAATAATATTTCCTCCAAAATGTCTGCAATCTCTATTCTTTTCTGAATTCTCTCAACTCCTGAAAAACTTTAATGTGTTTTCTACTAGAGCTAAGTACAAAAGGATCAAAATTAAATTCAAAAGTGTTCATTTCCCTTTCTCAATCATTCCTAATTTTTTCTAAAATATGAAGTTGTATCTTCATCCCTAGCCATTTATTTATAAACATATGTATGTCAGCTGACTTGATCTGAATACAAATGCAAAATTATTATTGTTTTTTATGCTCGTGTAAAAGCCATCTAACTACAAAGTTGAAAAACAACATTTTTTTACATTACAGAGAGAAATTTTCATTTTTTTATTCCTAATAGAAACTTAAAAATATATCTATTAAAAATGGCAGTTTATAGACTGAACATACTAAGCACTCTGCAAGTATTGTCTCATTTGATTCTCACAACAACCCATAAAGATATAGGTGCTATTATTGTTCCCATTTTACAGTTGAGGAAATGGAAGTAGGCAGAGGTAAAATGACTTGACCAGGGTCACTCAGCTAGTATGTCTGAGGTCCCATTTGAATTTAGGTCTTCTTGAATCAAGGCCCACCACTCTCTCCACTGAGCCACCTATGGAACTCTTTAGTCAATCCCTTCATTTCAGAGATCCTTCTCACTAACAGAAACAGAAATTAGAAAATCCCCGAGTTACCTCTTTAGAGGTAAAGAGAGGATTCCTCCGAAGGTTTCAGAAGCTTCTTAAGAAACTTTTTCATTAGTCAGTTGTTTGGTTTTTTGGTCACCTGGTTGGGAGGGGTGTTTTAAAACTTTATTGTGATAGTAATTGACCATGGAAGTTGGGGCATGAGGAGGCTAACCCAAAGGGGAAAGAGGAACTTGACCCTGGAAACCACATCATTTTTCCTTATTCCTGGGAATCAGATGGTCGTTACCTCAAGGTTCAGTCAAGGTCTTTAAACAGTTCCTGGGTTTGCGGCTGATACATGGCTGGCTGCTTCATTTCAGTCCTTTGGAGCATTGTGGACTGGCTGAAAAAGAGACCTAGGTTCCATATAAATCTGTTAGTCTGAGCTTATTTGCTGAGCCTTGACCCAAAGGCAGTTGGAACCAGCTACCGCATTCATTTAAATAGCCTGGGAATGAACAGATACTGGACAGAGAAGAGCCAGTTCAGGGAAAGGATGGGAAATAGGACAGTTTTGGTGCCTGTACTACTCGTGGGCATTTTATCAAAGCTTTTAAGTTTTAAAGCTACCTTTGTTTTTGTTTGTTGTTGTTTAGTCATTTTCAGTCATGTTTCACTCCTTGTGACCCCTTTTTGGGTTTTTCTTGGCAAAGATACTGGAGTAGTTGGTTGGTCACTTCCTTCTCCAGCTCATTTTACTAATGAGGAAACTGAGGCAAACATGGGCTTTTTTTTTTCAGGGTCACACAGTAAGCATCTGAGGTCAGATCTGAACTCAGAAAGAGGAATCTTCCTAACTCCAGGACCACCATTGTATTCATCTAGATGCCCAAAGTTACATTAGCCCCTTAGTGTGGAAATGATTCTCCCATGTGCTATGATCTGGGCAAAGCAATGTTCTCTTCTAGGCTAGAGAACTTTTCATGGGATGGATGAAATTAAGCCAAAGGGTTCTTACCTCTACCACAAATACCTTTTTCTAGATCAGGGATTCTTAACATTTTTCTGTGTCCTGGATTTCTGACAGTCCAGTGAAGCTTATGGACTGCTAGTATCTTTTTTAAATTAACAATTGAAGGAAAAGCTAAATTTCAGTAAGAAACTAATGAAAATAAAGGTGCAACCAAGAACACTTAGAGGTCCATGGACTCTGGTTTAAGAACTCTTGGTCTAGATGATACATCAAGTTAGATAATATTTGTAAATTGCATAGCACTTTACATATGTACCTGGCCATGGTAGACATTAAATACATGGTTATTCCTTTGCCTTCCCGTTCCCAAATATCATGACTAAAGCTGAAAAATTTTATCAGTCACCCACATCCTACCAATCTTTCAACTTTTATGAGACAGTTTTGGCATCAAGTAAACATAGCCAAGTAATAGAGCTTGAGGAACTTAACTGCTAATATTTCATTCACAGTCTAACAGTATGCTAGAGACTCTGCTACCTTATTCATAATAATTTATTCAAAATAGAAAATTAGAAAAAAATAGAAATTAAAGCTAAATTTGAAATTACTGTCACTATTATAGAAAAATCACAGTTTTCTCTCTCTGCTTATCTTCCAGGTGGTGTTAGTCTGCATTTAGTATCACCAATAGATTTATTCAGTGTCTATTAGCAAGGTATTACTGTTAGCAAGAATTACTGGAAGAATCACGAGATTTCTTGAATTCTGGGTAGTTGTTCTTGGGAACTGGCAAGTTAAAATGAAAAAGGTAATAATGAAATAATGAAAAAGGTCAAATAAATTTGACCATAAGCATTGAGGTAAAACGCTGTGGCCTCAGAAACCTGACTGGCAACTTTTACTTATTTTATTCAGGAATTCTGTAGCAAAAGGGGTTTAAAATTACTGACAGATGCAGCTAGTAGTTTCCTGAAATATTGTCCCTCTATTTAATAGAGACAAGTTCAGCTTGGTTGAATATTTGCACAGGCCATACTAATAAGAAGTGGTGGGCATTATGTCATGGAAGTAACTTCATTTATAACGTCACACTTTTTTTTATAGTGGATGCCATAGTTAACACCTTGTTAGGGAAGTGAACCAAAATTTCTCAAAACCTTGAGGTAAATTAAAAACCAAGCAGTGCAATACTTAAAAATTCATGTCTGAGAGCTTTGGACTGTGTTCACACAGGAAAACATTGGGCATTTGTCTAACTTAACATGCTTACTATATCTCACATGCAGTGGTAGTATAGGCAGTCAATGTGAATAATTCAGACCTTGAAAGGAATTCTATTTTTTAAAAATGCAAATATCATATTTTAAAAAGAAATTGCTTATTCTTTATATTTCTTAGAAGTTTTCTTAGATACTTTTTAAAAATGCAGAGTCTAGATGATTTTGTTTTTCAATTATCTTCTGCATACCAAATTTTCTGACTTTTGATCTATTAAATTTGTTCCCCCCAAAAAGTGATTTTCTTCCTATGTAAGTAAGGGTGGTGTTAAAATTATCTCTATTGCATTTAACCCTGTTTATAGCTATCAGGTGAAAATATACCTTGATTGTTTATTAGGTACGAACAAGACCTCAACAACTCCTCAGGTGAGGAAGTCTGTTTGGATTGTCTTAGAGACTTGGTCATGCCCTTTTGGGCCTATGTAAAGCCATTGAGCTAACTGGAACTGAGTGTCTGGCATGGAGAGGGGAAGGAATTATCACTGAGGAGGAATGGCTTGGGGATAGATGTGGGGAGGAAAGCACCTTGGCCTAAGCCTGTGTCTCCTCCCAACTCTTTCCCTCCTTGGTTGGAGAAGGATATCATGAACTTTTGAAGACTATGGGGTTTAACCTTTCCCATAGGCTTCCAAGTACATCCTTGGGACAGAGGACACAGTTCTTGAGTGCTTGTGCCTGCACTGGAAGTAGAGATGAGGAAAGGCAGGTTCATGACTCCACAAGAAGCTCAGAGAAGAAACTACACCATGTCTAAAGGGACTTTCTTGAACATTTCATGAAGGGGAGAAAAGGACCAGGAACCAAGAACTATGAATGTTACCCCTTTACCTCACGTACCTTCTAAGGTTGAGCTCCCTTTCCTGGATTCTATATTGGTGAAAAAGTATCACAGACTTTGAGAAGGATGTTTTATACCAGTTGTTCTTACCATATTTCCTCAGTAAATATCCATTTCCAAAAGCTAATTAGGTCTGGCCGAATAATTGATATCAACTAATAATTATGGCAAGAAGCATACTGGTGGGGATTGTGAGTTATACCCCTAGAAAGATAGGTCTCAACCCCTCCGAGCTCTCCCTATACTCTGAAAGGACAAGTAGAAACCATGCTTCTTGGACTCACCATGCCTATGGAGCAAGGTTTGGGAGAATAGCAACATGGAGCATGTTCTACTTCTTATATTGCCTCCAATTAATTGTCTATTTTAGTATTATTCTGGATTGTTCTTACACTTTTATTTTGTTGTCCATGCTCTATGTTCAGAAATGCTATTTTTATTCTGTTATCCATTTCTGAAAGTTTTTGTTTTGCCAAAGGGAAAAAAAAATCAATATTGTACTTCATTTTTAGGCACAAGTCTGCCTAATCTAATATATAACCCATTTCTGGTTTAGAGAAGGATATATTTAAATAGGCATTTTTCTCCATATTCTTCAACATTTTGTCATGAGATAATTTTAGATAACATTTAAAGGAATCTTGAAGAGAAAAAACCCACAATATATAAAAGTATAGTTTGGGGTTAATATTTCAATTCTGAGATAAGAATGGCAAGGCTAGGCTTTGTTCCATTTTCCAGTCTTGGACAAAATGAGCAGTTCTGTCCCTGTCTCCAGTCTGGATGCTGCTGCTGCTGACTTTCTGTAGTTCAGGATTGGGTGACTAATTCCTCATCTTCCTCTGTGCTGTTTGCTGAAGCCCTGGCTTGGGATAGGGAATTGGAGGGAGAGTGGCAACTAGCCATCTATCAAAGATTACATTGACTTCAAGCCTCTTAGAGGATATTAGGTCACCTCTATTGCATCTCTGTATCCTTGATCCCCTGATACAGTTACAGAATATTAGAGATAGTGTTCATTTTAGGTGTCTTGGAGAGTGCTCTGGTAGGCTCCCCAGATGTAGTATACCTCTACATTTTCCTTGGTCAAGTTGTCTGCCAAGAAGTATCAAGCCTCTTGACAGGTACCAAGGTATGTAGAGCCATCTTGGGCTCCATGCACAATGACTGGAAATTGACTTGGCCCCTTTCAGCAGCTGAGAAAGTCCATGACTCAGATTTTGTGGGCTTCAGGCCCCATTTAGGGCCTTCCCGGAATATTCCTACTTAGAATGCTCATGGACTTCTGGTCTGTGTACGGGATGGAGGCCCTTACTGATATTTCCCTTTGATTTTATTGACCATGGATTCATCTAGCAATGTTCTAAATATTTTCTGAGGAATTCTTTGAGGAGGAGCTTAGCTTGCTTGTAATCTCTCACATTTTGCTGGAAGTCCAGACGTATTTTTTTCTTCAAAAATATTTTGCAAAGGAGTTTATATTCTAAATCAGCATGTGTATATCATGAGTACTATAAGACAAAAAAAAAAGACCAAGTATCCATGAAATGTTTCTTGCTGTCTTTGTATACATGATGAAATGAATTCTGCTAATGGCTTTATTCGCTTCTCCAAGTAGGACCTTTAAGCTGTATTTCCATTTAGCTGGACATTTTTATATCATTTGAAACAAAGATCATAAATTTAGAGCTAATCTAATCCAATCCCCTTATTTTACAAATAAGCAAACTAAATTTCAGAGAAAGTGACTTTCCCGAGGTTACAAGTGACATAGCTGAGATTTGGATCCTGGTGCTCTCTGGCCACAGATTTAGTTTCCCCATTATAACATTCCACCTCTCATTTACAGCTATTTCATTTACAGAAAAATGTCAGTACTGAATAAAGCTCAGTTCATTCAGTAATTTGCTAATTTGCTGGTTGTTGGACAGAGAGAGATATTACGTTAAGAATACCAAATTAAATAAATGTTTATTAGTTTGTTGAACTTGTTGAATGCTCTAAAAATTGTACGGTTCTTAGCACTCTTTGCTCCCTCCCTGCTTTATTTTGTTTTTACTGGGGTGCCAATATCACCACCAAATCAAAAGAGAGATACACAAAACTGAGGAATATTTCATATTTTTCCTTGATTTATGAGATACCATGGCCAAATAATTCACCACTTAGTAGCCAGTCTACTTTTGATGAGGCTCTCCACACTTACTCCAACTGATTATACTGGAGGTCTTTGCATTATCACAAACCTGATACAACTTGAAGTCTACCAACATATACTTTGAGAACCCAGGATCACCTCCATGCCATGAATGAATTGAAACAGGACCTCTGGGGCAGAGATTCTGGGATTAAGAAGGAATAAATCTAGAGAATATGCTAGATTGAATTTCTTTCCTTCTCTTTCTTTCTTTCTCTTTCCTTCCTTCCTTCCTTCCTTCCTTTCTTTCTTTCTTTCTTTCTTGCTGCAGGGGGCAATTGGGGTTAAGTGACTTGCCCAAGGTCACTAGTAAGTGTTAAGTGTCTGAGGCCAGATTTGGACTCTAGTCCTTCTGACTCCAGGGCTGGTGCTCTATTCACTGCGCCACCTAGCTGCTCCTAGACTGAGTTTCTAAATTGTACAGATATGGAATCATTTTCTCAAATGTATAACTTATTATTGCATCTGGATATCATACCAGAAAGCTAGTGAATTGCCATTGAAATTCCTATACATAGGAAACATTCCGTTGGCAGTACCAGGAACAAGAGATCAATGACTTCTTTAAAGGTTGTGATGAACTAATCCATAAGAAGCCTGAAATCAATGAGCAACATAGTACAGAAAAGAAAGCATGACTAATATGCTAGAATTCTGTGAGTCAGTAAATAGATAGTGTGGACATGGACCAAAGTACTACTGTATATAATTTAGATGGGAAAAAATCCTTTGAAAAAGTTTGATACCAAATGCACAAGAAAGAGGCTAAAGTTATGGTTTCCATAACTGATTACTCAAAATACTCCATACCAAACCTGGAAGTACCTGGGGAGTTAGAGGGGAAGTTACAGGGAGACAGGTGCCTTTTTATGGATCAAGAACCATTTAGAAACATTATTGTAAATAATTCTGAAGAGCTTATGTATTATGAAATTTCTAAGTCTTTGGATGACTTGAGAATCAAAATTAAAATGATTAAAGGGAGGGAGGAATTATTTTAGGGCTAATGTCACAGATTGGTACAATAGAATTAATGACTGGACTTGGGGTCAGAGGACTTTGGTTCTGAATCATGGCTCTGCTACTTGGGTAACCTCATGGAAGTCACTAACCTTTTCTGAGTGTCAGTTTCCTCTACTGTTAAAGTGAGAGGGTGGCACTAGCTGACATATAATATCCTTTCCAGCTCTGACTTTGTGATCTTATGCTTTATTACCCCCTTGGTGTCATGGTCAGAGACAGATAATTGGACTGAATGGCCTACAGGGTTGACATAATATGACATTTCTTATGTTCTCATTCTTCCTTGAAACATCTAGATAATTGTTTCAAGCCTCCATTTCACGTTGTTTTATTATATACAACCTTAATATTGTTCCCTCCTTTATAACTTGAGACCTTTGGTATTGAGGTTTAATACAAGTATTTTATTTCTGGTTTTAACTTTTTATATCTCTTTGCTCTTTTAGCATTGCATTATTTAATGCTGAGCTTCCAATTCCTAGAATATTGACCTTTAGCAAATCTGAGAACAGATCTATAGAGAATGATAAAATCAGGTTTTCATAAAATGCCTTTTATTCCTAAACTACTTCCACAAATGAAATGAGAATCATTTATTATCGTCACCAAAGTATCTACTTTGTAACCTCCAAGCACAGCAACAGGGAGCACAAGCTCTAGGCTACCCTTCCTGTTTGTATCTCATTATTCTACATCCAAGAGCAGGCATTAGTATAGTTAATATACTATCAAATTCCCACCACAAAAACATGAAACCCCACTTTAAAACATTCATCCTATCAAACTTTAATTTTTAAGTTATTGATCCTGTCAAGGGCTGAGAAGGGGGCATTTAACAATTAGTAGCCCTAGATTTACATGATGCAAAGTCAAGGCAGAAGGAAGATGTCAGGTATAATGAAAGGGGAAACAATGTCTAAGGAATAGTAGAAGGGAGGAAGAGAAAAGAAGCATTTTTATAGCACCTACTGTGTTCCAGGCACTGTGCTAAGTGCTTTTTACAAATACTGTTTCATTTGATCCTCACAACAATCCTGCTATCATGTCCATTTGAGAAATCCAAAGCAAAAAGAGGTTGAGTGTCACACAGCTAGTGTCAGAGGGCAGATTTGAACTCAGGTTTTCTGACTCTAGGTTCATCCTTTTATCTACTTTGCCAACCATTGCCTGCAAGCTGGAGCCTTAGTAATATCACAGAGGATAGAAGATGAAGTGTGCATGTGAGAGTCAACCGCGTTTCTCCACAGAAGTGCAATGAAAATGTCAAGCTTTCCTGACATAGGATAGTATAAGAGGTAGGAAACTGGTCAGCATGCTCTACCCATGCCTCCCTCCCCCCACCTACACACAAGAAAAAAGACTGAGAATCAGATGCCAGAGTTCAAGTTCAGTTATGATTTTTTCCTATCTCTGTACTTAGGATTTTCTTCCATAGGTAGGTTGCTCTATGTAGTTATGCTGGAGGCAGGGGAAAGGGGGGAAGGACATGATTAGAATGACCCCAAGAAGCTCTAATGTGTGTAGCAGTAGCACTCCATAAAACTGTCTTGGGAGATGAGCTAAACCAGATTGAGGATAACGGACAACCCTCAGACCTGTCAGTGAGTAAGGTGGATACCTGCCCCAAGCATATGAGGATTTCCCCTGGTGAAGTAGATAGCTGAAAACAATCTGTTCCAATGGCCAAGAAGGTGGCTGAAGCAGTCTTAGAGCTTGACAAGACACCAAAGACACCAAGGCCTTCCATTGTATCCCAGACTTTTGTCTTGTCACTGCACTTCGATGATTCTGGAAGAGAAAGTGAGGCTGATAACTATGTAACTCTGCCTCACTTAAATCCAATTCAAGCAGTAGTCAAGACATCACTCAATGTGACATCATTGGTCTTCAAAAACAAAGGACAAACAATAACTTAGCTATAAATAGCTAGCCCCTACTATGTTCTAAGCCGTTTACAAATAGTTTCTTTTTATCCTTACCACAACCCTGAGAGGTAGGTGCTATTATTATGCCCATTCCAGTTGAGGAAACTGAGGTAAACAGAGGTTAAGAGATTTGCCCAATATCACCTAGCTAGTAAGTATCTGAAATTGGACTTGAACTCAGAGTTACCTTTCTCAATACCCAGTCTCTCTCCGCTTGCTTTTTCTTCCTTTACCCTAAGCTGTTGTCTGAGGTTCTCATATTTAAAAATTGGAAGCCACTCCCACTCTTACCTTTCAATCTTTTAGCTTGAGCTTGAGTAGTTGATAGTTCTCTACCACTGCTAGCATATCCCCTAATGAAGAGGGTTTAGGCTTGTTCTGCTTGGCTACAGATGACAGAGCTAGGAATCATAGGCGGAAATTGCTGAAGAACAGATTTAGGCTCATTGTAAAGAAAAAACCCCAACAGTTTAAGCTATATAAAGAGGAAAGGGGCTGCCTGGAGAGGAATGAATTCCTAGAGATGAAATGGCTTCTCTAGCACAGGAAGACTTCAAGCAAAGGTTGGATGAACTTGTCAAGGATATAGTAAAGCAGATTCTTGGTCAAAAATACATTGGACTAGATAATCTCAAATGTTATTTCTAATTCCAAGGTTCTACGGTACTGTGTTGCAAAAAAAAAATTATAATTCACAGGGTAGCAGAATGGAAAAATTAAAAGGACGAATTAAAAATGTTAAGTTACATTTGTCCTTACAGGTGTAATCAGTCCTTTTTTCATTTTTGACTTCTCAAAAGAAATGAAAAAGTTAGTGTTCTTGACCTTTTTAGAAGTGGGCTAAACATGGAACAGCTAAATGGAATAAGTTTTCAAAGATAAGTCAGGTAGATTCCTATATATATACTGTAGGATTGTTAACAACTTAATTTGTACCTGTTGTGCTCAAATTAATCACCCTATTATCTTCATTTAACAACTCTCTACACTCAGTTAAGCACATTGTTCGAAACTTATTAAAGGATGATACCCTAAAATAAGAATTAGATAGGCCTTTGATATGATCAGTAAATTAAATTAGGTTGGTTCTAGAAAAAGATAAGGGGGAAATACCTGTTCATATAAAAGGATAATGAACAAAGAATGTTAACTGCTAAGTACATTTTTCATAGTAGCTCACAGAATATATATAATATACACACACTGTGGTTAAGTCTTGATCTCAAATGCTAGTTACTTCTTTCCTTAGCATCCATTTTCATGGTTTATCCCAAAATAAAAGATTCCCACCAAGAACCCTACTCTTCTTTCCTGGCACCTTTCCTTATACATTTTGATACAAGGTCATAGACTCTAAGTTGGAAGAGACCTCAGAGACCACCTACTCTAATTTGCATCTGATCAAAAATCTCAATAACTTCCTAATCAATATAGCCCAGTTTTTTTTAAATTTTATTTTAGTTTGCATCATTCATTTCCACAAGATTTTGAGTTACATATTTTCTCCCCTTCTTTCCCCCACCCACTGCCCTAAAACAGCCATCCCAGTGTGTCCCCCCTCCCCCAGTCTATTCTCTCCT
>CM053580.1:85020321-85043325 GCA_028627135.1 Pseudochirops cupreus
GATCCTATACATGATTGCACACCACCATGGCAGGGAGGGGGGGAAGAGAGGGGAGAAAATCTGGAACTCAAGGGATTGTGGAACTGAATCTTGTAAACATATTAGGGTTAAAGAAAAAAAAAACTTGCATCCCTCAATCTGGGAAACTGCAGTTAACATTTTTTAAAAATTATGGACAAAAAACTAATCAGAAATAAATACTTTGATGTAAAAAAAAAGAAAAAAGAAAAAAGAAAAAAACAACTTCATATTTTATGGAAAGTGAAACTGATTTAAGAAAAGATGAATATGAAGACTACAGAAAAGCATGAGCCTACTTAGAACTGATGAAACAAGAAATAGAAAAACCATATACAAAATTACTATGACAATGTAGATAAAAAGAACAAAAAAAAATTGAACCTGAATCCTTCATGATTATAATGACCCCAATAAGAGATGGAAGAACTCATGTCCCTCCTTTCTTTGCAGAGAAAGAGAGGGGTATGGGTCTGAAGCATTGCATGTACAGTTGGATTCAATTAATTATATTCTTTAGTTTTGACTGCTTTTCCCTCTCTTGTTTTCTTTTGAAAAACAAATAAATAAGGAATGGGTCTATGGGGAGGGAGAGGAAAGAATATACTGGGAAATGAATAGTGATGTAAAAACAAAAGATGGCAATTTTTTTTTCAAACAAAAGAAATTAAGTTGCATTTACTGTAACCATGGGCAAGAAGCACTGACAGAGTTTTTACTTGTCCCAAATGAAGTTCTGTAGGACTGATCTCGGCAAAACGTTTGTCTTTTTCATCTCTACCCTTTCCTTTTTGTACTTTGCCCCAAAATACTTGATGATTCCTCAATCCACTTCAGGCACACACAATTTTTTATGCTTCCTCATCAAAAAAAGAGCTAGGACAGGGGTGGAGAACCTGCAGCCTTGAGGCCTGGGCTAGGATCTGATGTCAGTCATTCAAATTTGTTGATTGATAAACTCAGCCCTTTAGGGAATGAGCTTCACTTAATGTCTTAACTCAATCAACAATGCATTTCAAGTCTTTTATCTTAAGTCGTGGAATGAAAAAAAAAATCTTTCCGGTTAAAGAGATTTCAGTCACTGAAAGTAGGAAATAACAAGAAGTGAGGCCTCTGGCCCGAAATTACATTAGCTAGGCCTACTATTCTAAAGCAAACTTGATTAACTGCTTTTATGCTGAGTAGAGTTAGGAACTTGTCAGAAAGGGTGGCAGACCTCTTCCTTTTAGATAACCACTTATTCCCAGGGGAGGATGAGCCCTCTACATTTACACAAGGCTGTATTTCAGAAAGTTGTTGGAAATTAGGGGCTTCTCTTTATTCAACTTGAACTTCTTTGGGCACTCAGAGTTAGTCCTTCCTAGCTATTTGGCAAGTTCCTTTCCCTCACCACTCTCTCTATCTCCCCTCCTTTTCCTGATTGAACCCTATCTCTTATAAGTTCTAATTTTAGTTTTTATTTATGGAATAAAACAAGCATTTCCATAACATAGCACAACAAAATGATGATTGCTCATGAAACTGCAAACCTACTATGCACAAGTTGCTACTCCTTTCATATGTGTACATGTATGCATGTATTTCAAGTTCTAATTTTAGACCAGTCTCTCCTCTTTATTCTCCAAGATCCTGAGAAATGACTATGTTTTCTAACAAACGTAGCATAATCATCATTAGTATTTAATGATATTTCATTCCATGTCCCCCTTTTCTGGTGTCCTGAAATGCAAATTAATACCAAGTATTTTATTTCTGCCAAATAGTAATAATGTGAACTCCTCATTCAATCCCCTCCCTCCCCTTCCCACTGGGTCCTTCAACAAAAACTGGTTGTGTAGCCCTGGGAAAATCATTTAAACCTGAGTGATCTAGTTTCTAGTGAAACTACAAATTGTAGAGAAGATGCTGACTTTTCATGAGAGAAGCTCCTCACTGGGAGATCCACATAAAGGCCAATAAAATCACAAGTCCACTCCCTTTCTCTGCTGTTTCCACCTGGTAATAACATCTTGAACAAAGAAATCACTAATATAGGGAAGGCCCTGAAGCATACTTGACACTCTAACTTCTGCTATCCTGATTAATTACTACCGGTTGCATGCTATTCCCCCAAATCCCCTTAGGACAGTAAGCTCCTTCAGAGAAGGGGACTGTCTTTTGCTTTTTGTTGTATCCTCGGTGCTTAGCACATGGTGCTTGGCACATAGTAGGTACTTTCAAGTGTTTATTGACTTACTACCCCCACATGAATACCCTTTGTAACCCTTTCGCCCTCCAGTTCTGAAACTATGATAAATCAAGGGCAACTTTGGGGTGTGTCAATCTACTCTTCCATGGTACCATTCACCATCTCCGTAATTTTCAGAACCAAAAGGCCCCTCCCTGATTCTCACTCCCCAATGTGTGGTTTTTGCCTACTAGAATGTTGAGTGCAGTGACTATCTTCGCTTTTATATTTGTCCCCAGTACTTGGAACATAATAAGAATTTAGTAAATACTTTTAAATTCATTCCTTAATAGGAGTATTGATACATTATAGTGTGGCTGTGTCATTTGATTGATGCAATAAAGAACACTGGTTCTTACCTACCATGATCTAGTGGATGCTAAGATTTTCATAATGTTAAGAAAAAACTGAGAGAAATCTTTATAAAAATATCTAAAGATGACCTTCCAAGTAGAAGAGCCATAAGGAAAGGAAGCTGTATGGGCAACCTGATCACATTGCCAATTGACCTACAAAAAATTCCAGAGCCAGGGCAAGGAACCATGATGCTCCACAGGGCCATGTAGAGGTATAGAAGGTCATGTAGACAGAAGGGGGGACTCAAACTAGTATGTACATGAGAGTAATGGAAATATTACAGCTGGAGCCATGGTGAGGCTGAGGAGAAGCTCTAAATCTACACTTGACTGAGAAATGCTGAACCTGTACTGTAATATGGTTACAATTCCACTTGTGATTCAGGGACTTCCCTGACAGATGCTAAATTTGAGGGATTATGATTGAATCTCTGGGGAAGGAGAAGCCCCACTAGATGGGACCCATACTCATTGTCTTACTAAAGCGGTTTTAGTAATATGCTATTCTCTGCTCTTTGTTGCTTTAATAAATATATTCTGTTTTATTACCTTCTTAACCTGAGACTTTCAGGGAGCTGGGAGGTCATAGAAAAAGACCAACATCAGGTTCTGCTGCTCCCTGGGAGTAGACTATGGGGGGTACAGTATGTGGGAGCGGGAAGTGGGGAAACTGAATTGAGGTAAGGACAGATGAGGGCAAAGTCAGCCACAGAATATGTTAGTAGAGAAAGGTCTCCAAGATTGAACCCAGTCTGTCAGAGGTCAGAGTCTGAAACAGTTAACACAAGGTATTACTATTTTATATAAGTAGAATGCATTTTTATTCTATTCACATTTTTATACATTCATATCTAATTGCACTTATCAATTCTTACCTGGATTCCTGGATTATTTATTTTGTTCACTTCAGGGTAATCTATGCTTTTTAAAGCTATCAATTGCTAGCAGATCTAAATATTTTTAAAATGAACTTTACATATCTTTCGATACGTAATGGAGATAAAAATGGAATAAAAAAGTTTTGTTGATAGAACATATGCTCAGAAGTGATAACAAATTTTGCTTCATATTTCTACAAAAAAATCTAACTAAAAAGAACAAATGAGTAGTGAAACTAGAGGCAATTTTTGTTCATTGCCACTTAGCCCAGTTGCTTTCCAGCTCCTGACTACTTTAAGTAGTAGAAGGATACTTTCAGTGTCACTTTAATACTTTGAAATGATACTATCATGATTTCATTGGTATAGGTAGCCCCTTCAATAACACAGATCACAACTCTTCCATATTTTCTCACCCAATGTGATTCCCCGCCTCTTATTCTCCACCCTTCCCCCAGATCTGCCATAGAATAACTACCCAATGCACTGGAAGCAAATTCTTTTTGTTCTTTTTCATCAAAGGGAACCAATGTATCTCTCGAGTCTGTTTGTTGTTTGTAATTCTTACTCCTTGATAAGTTTACCTCCTTTTCTGATCATATATATATTCCGTGAAGCTCTTTTCTTTTCCAATCTGGCAGAAGCATAGAATGTACATTCCGATAAGAGGTCTGTGGATTGATTTCAGTGGGTTTCTTAACTGCAACTGGAAAAAAATACATCTTTTTTTTTCTCTAACCACTGTCTAAAATTCAGCATTTCCTTCAATTAGTTAAGAATATTATTCTAAGAAGGTGTACATAAGCTTCATCCAACTGTTAAGGGATTCCACATCCATAGGTTTCACTAGACTGTCAAAGGGGTCTATAACACCAGAAAAAAAAGGATAAGAACCTTTGAAGTAGACGAATAGTATAAGGTAAGGCCAGAGAAGTAGGGTGGTACCAGACTGAGGAGTCCCAAAGCCATCTGAAAGATGTAGTTCAGAGGGAAAAACAATCAAGTCCCCACCACAAGGGTATTTTATACATTTATATATCTGTGTGTATGTATGTGTGTGTATATGTGTGTATACACATCTGCGTGTATGAATGTATATAGGTATGTATATGAATATATCTGTGCATGTATATATGTCCATATGCGTCCATGCCTTACTGTATTTGGAAAACTGAAGTTGTTTTGCTGGTCCCAAACTACCTCCTACTGCAGTGGTTCTCAACCTGTGGGTCGCGACCCCTTTGGGGGTCAAACGACCCTTTCACAGGGGTCACAGGGGTCGCCTAAGACCGTCAGAAAATACATATTTCCAACGGTCTTAGGAACCAAGACACTGCTCCTCTATCCATCTCCAGGCGGGTCCACCCACATGCAGATACATCCACATACGAGTATTAAGGGGTTGCAGCATTAGGAAGCTTGAGAACCACTGTCCTACTGTAACAATGTAACACACATTTTCTATCTATCTATATGTATATATATGCATGTATATACACATACATGCATATATATACACTTTATATGTATATCTACACACACACACACAAATATGCACACAGTATAGCATGATCTCTTTCTCCTGCATAAATCTGGGCTCACTTAATTATTTATTGGCAATATTTGTCCAAGATACACATTTGTCTATCAATCAATCAACAATGCTGTCTATAATCAGCATTATTCTTCAATTTTATGTAAAGGGTAGGAGATTGTCCCCTATCCCTTTACTACAAAGAGGTATTGCTCCAAATTGTGATCTATGCTGTGCATAGTCTATGAAACCAGTCTGAAATTGCCGTTGATAGAGCCCAAAGCCATGCATGCAGGAAAACTGAGTCAGAAAGAAGCCAACTCATTATCATCACCATTCGGTGACTAAGAATGAGGTTTATCTGCATCAGTTGAAATGCCTGGAATAAATTCATTCACAGTATGCAATTTCATATTCTGGTCTTTTTTGTAGGAGCAGGGTCAGAAAGAGACAACATATTAAAGCAGAGTGTTGAAGTTAGGAAACCTGGATTTGAATTGAGACTCTGACATAATAGCTAGCCATGTGATCCTGGTAAAGTTCACTTCATCTTTCTGGGTTCAGTTTTTCATCCATAAAATGGAGCTATATTTACACTATATACTTCAAATTTGAGAGAAAGGTAGTTTGTAAATCTTAAATCACTATGTTAAAATATTATAATTCCATATTTACATGCCTTACTATAAAGTGCATAGTTCCTACTATCATTAAGTGGTTTCCCCTGTTTGTGTACATCTTTATATGTATTTATACTTGTGTCTTTTTGCAGGAAATACTCGGTTTGGCAAAGAGGGACCCTACCTTTTTTAGCTTGTTTCACATACTGGTAAGAATAAATGTGAGTATGTATATTTAATATGCCCCATTTCATTATGAATTTATTGATGTTCATCTTCTTGTTTTGGCTTCTGTGCATCCTAAGAAGTCATGTTTCAGGGAGACAGATAGACTCAAATGACACTTCTAGTCATTCCTTCTCATTGCTATGTATGAGGATTGGCATGTGCATTTATTGGATATCATCCACAAAGGCATGTAGGGTCTGCTACACTGGGTTATATTGAATTATTAGCCTGCTTGGCTTAGGGTCTAGCCCAATTTAGAGTCAAGCCTTCTAGTTAATGAATGACAGAGAATGAATTAAACAAGGTACCACTTAGGGTGTATGCATGTATACTACTTTTGGATTATTCCATAGCATAACCAGCCAGTAAAATTGTCTCAAAAGACTATGAAGCATGCTAACCCAGAGCTTAAGTTACCAAGACAGGACTTGTGATTTGTGATATTTTAATCTGTCCAGTATTTTAGTTACTCAACTAATTTTGTCAGCACCTCTCCGAACAAACCTTCTCTTTACTTTTTGTTTGTTTGTTTCAGGTCAACATATTATATATTCTACCTAATCCCTCATCATTATGCTAACTGTACTTTCATTGTCAAAAGTCTATGCTACAGCCTTTGACTGTGTGTAGCAGGATATGATATGACCTTGCAGAATTTTCAGCCATTACCAGTGGCGTCAGATTGAATGGGGTTAGTGGAAGGTCAGATACTTACTATCCAAAGGATTGAATTATTTATGACTTTAATATTCACAAGTGTTTCTAGAGCAAGTTCCAATATACCACTGAATAGAATCTGTCAACAAAATACTGCATCTGTTCAATTTTGTAGAAAACCCATAAAAAAGCATTTTTGAATTGCCACTTTGAGTTCAAGTTATTTCTTCCTTCCTCCCATCTCCACCCCACCCCCTAAGAATGTAGTGATGAGACAAGATTAATATTTGCATCTAGGGTTCTTTGTCTCCATTAAAATGAATCATTAAAAATGAGCTTTGACATTAACTAACTGAGGTGGTTTTATCCTTACCATTTCTGATGCCCTCATAAAAACTATCCTTTTGAGATTTAATGGGGAAATGGTTTCTATCCCTGAATCCTAGCTATAAATCCCACTGGATTCCTAAAGTAGAAAACTATACTGGAGGAATTAAATATATGTAGGGGGATTGACCAAGGGAGTGCCTTTATTCACTTGATGTGCTTAAAGAGAGGTGAGTTTTTGCTAAGGACTTTTATGAATATATCCCTATTGACGGTGTGGAAATGACCACCGGTACCATTGAAAGTACTAAAGACACAGTGAGTAAGGTTGTTCTCAGAATTAATTAGCTGACACATTCCTGTGGGACAGATACTGTAGAAGGAGCTATTCTTTGTTCTGGCCTGAAAAAAAAAGAGAAACCTCTCTATTTGCCCACTTCTATATGTCTGAGGGAGCCTGAGTGCTGAAGAACTAAATGCAGACCAAGGTCCCGAGAAAGGTACAATTATTAGCTACTTTGGCCTTAGGCAAATGGGAGTCACAAATTTAGAGATGTTCACATCTCTATCCAAAATGTTCACATGAGCTGATGTGCCCAATCTGTGGTAGAACATCCTGAGCTCATGGTCTGATCATCCACAGCCAAACACAATATTACTTGACTCTAGCATAGTGATGTCATTGTAATGGGAATGGGAATCTGAAGATCTTCCCTGCCCCTTAGCCCCTTGATAGACTTAAGTGACTCTGAGAACCCTCCCTGATTTGAAAATATGCTCTGCCCCCTAACAGGCTGAATGTGGTCATGTGGAGCCTGTGGCATGAGGCTTGTTTTTCAGGAATGTCCACACCTTGTTACTTTGTGATTGGGCAATGGGTCAAGTTATGACATTCTCTGACCCAGGAGAAGGCTATATATGCCCTGATATGAGGTTTTGCTTTGGGGCTCGCTTTGGGAAGAGTGGTGTGATTTGGCCAGATGAGACTCTGGGCAGCCATTGAGCCCCCCAGCTTTGAAAACCCAGATGTTGGTGCTTCCCTCTCTGGTAACTAACTAGGTATGGATATAATGGTCAGACAGCTGGAAGCCCTGTCTGTGAATTGTGTTATTTTCTGTTGTAACTTCTGTTTGTATTCTCTGAAGTTCAGGGTGCTGACTTTTCGTCTGAACTAGGTAAATGATATTTGTTTGATTGATTCAATAAAATTGTTAACCCATTTTGCGTTGATTTCCTTAAAAAAGCAGATCTAAGAACCTGTGCTAGCAGCCATCCTGAGTATGCTAGGGTGCTTGCTGCTATAGTCATTTTGGTCCTTTTCAAGAACAAAGGACAATAACCAGCCCATGTAGCTTGAGGGTAGGGTTTCTGACCCTAGTCTTGTAGAATTTCTGGCTCTACCCTTAGATATGTACCTTTAAATATGTGACAGTTAAGCAGAGGGGAGCATGTGGTCCAAATGGTGAGTATTCCTGAACCTCAGCTTCCTAGCCAAATGAGAAGGGATCTCCTAAACAACATGATACCAGAATTTGGCCTTCTGGCAGAGCAGGGGAATTTTCTGGAGAGTGTCAGCATCTAGGGTTGCCTCTCTAGAAACTCCAAGTTTGAGAATTCCAGAAGCCAGACTTCTGTTCGAGAAGAGAGAGTTCCCAAGTAGCACAAGACTGTTGTGGAAAAGAGGATTGTTACCCCTGGAGTCAGTTTGCTGAAGTAGAAAGAGTTCTTGATTTGGCCTAAGAGGATCTAGGTACAGTCCTAGCTTTGCCTGTTACTACTGTATGACTTTGAACACTTAAAAAAAAAATATCTTTGGGCCTTAACTTCCTTAATAAAGGAG
Source organism: Pseudochirops cupreus (assembly GCA_028627135.1). Taxonomy (NCBI): domain Eukaryota; kingdom Metazoa; phylum Chordata; class Mammalia; order Diprotodontia; family Pseudocheiridae; genus Pseudochirops; species Pseudochirops cupreus. Next base: position 85,029,007 of record CM053580.1, read on the forward strand.
GTATATCATGTGACCTTAAGGTCCCTTCCAGCCCTAAATGTTACTATCAGAGGGAAGGCACTAAAATTAATTGGAGCTGGGAAAGGCTTCCTGTTAAGAGATGGGATATTCAGTTGGGACTTCAAGGAAACCAGGGAAAAAAATAGACAGAGATGAGGAGGGAGATCATTCCAGGCATGCAGGACAGCCAGAGAAAATGCCCAGAGAAGCATTGCAGAGTATGAGGTTTTATGACAACTTGCTTTATGATACAACATCCAATAATAGAGTGTAATTAAAAATGTATTGTGTGTGTGCATGTGCAGACATATCTGTGTCTATGTAGTATAAAGGAAAAGAGTGCTGTGAAGCAGTTTAGAAATGCTTCAAGGTATATCCTCAATGACATTCTTTGTTGAGAATGTTAAAAAAAAAATAGTTTGAAGTCAGTTCATCTGACAGGCTAATATGCCCCCAGTTGATGCAATCAGAGAGAGCATCAGATAAATAAACAAAATACAAAGATGTGTCTATCCCCTGTTATCCCTTTACAAATTGTGAAGAATTTCCTTTGATGAATTGGAAGGGCAATTTTCTATTAGCTGGCCAAAGATTGGTTACAACCCTGGTAGTCTTTATAGAGGAAGTCTACTCTCTGTGAAAGACTCACTGGATTTGTCTCTAAGATATAACCACACCATCTCCTCCATTATGGCTCCAACCCTGACTGCCTGCCATGGATTCCTGGTAGCTTTGCAAAGTTCCCAACCTCTCCCCTTCAATATAAGAAGTTAGTCCTTCAGAGTGCTAACAACCTAACCTCCCAGTAAACTATGTGACCCATCCTCCTATCCTATGATTGATTGCATATATATAAAATATATATTATATATATGGTAATTCCTGAGTTCCCCTGAGGGTTGAGACACAAACCAAGAGAGTTTATGCGGCTAAAGGACAAACTCGCAGCTCTGGATTTTCATTTTCTTTCCTGTAGTCCTCATGGATCTCTCATGATGAGCAGCTTTCTGCTAGGTGCAGAAGGTCTGTGCCTTGGTAGAAAAAAGAGTTGGCCTTCTCTCTGCCTTGAAGAAAGGCTCCATTTCCTCAGCTTGTCTAGCTTGTCCTCTCTCAGGTCCCAGCTGGATGCATTATTTTTTACAGGTTCATTCTGTCTGATGGCATGTTCAGTAGTGGAATGGGGCTGTGTGTATATATGATACCTCCCTCTGAGCTCACTCCCCAACTTCTTCTTGCTATACTCTCTGATATAGATGCAAGAGCCTGTATGCTCAAATCACTCCTGAAGCTTAACTACTTAATTACTCAAAACAGAAGCTCAAATGTTCCTGCTAGAATCTTTTCTGATATACATAGGCTTAGAGGTGTGTATAATTATTTCACCCAAACCCATAGCATCTTGTGTCATCTGATTTCATCAATGGCTCAAAAATATTCACTCTTCCCAAATTAATTAAGAACTCATTAGCAGTTAGTTATACTTTTGATTGATTCAACAGAGATGTCCAGGCAATGTTTCACATATGGTTTATACCTCTAATTGGTTGGTTCAAAAACTCATTCAAAGAGGTGTTCTCACAAAGGTATCAGAGTGTAGAGCATTTTGTTAGTTATATTCATTGGTGTTGAGGGATGTAGGACACCTCTCTTACTGTATAGGAAGAATGTTCATAAGCAGAACAGGGTAATCAAGATGATGAAACTCGTGTTATATGAAGAACAGTTGAAAAAATTGGCAGTGATTAACCTAGAGAAGGGAAGTCTCAGAGTAGGATAAGGCTGTTTTCAAGCATTTGAAGAGCTGTCCATAGAAGAGGGATTGTTGTTATTGAGTTGTTTCAGTCATGTCTGTCTTTTCATGACCCCTCCTGGGGTTTTCTTGGTAAAGCTACTGGAGCGGTTTTCCATTTCCTTCTCCAGTTCATTTTATAGCTGAGGAACTAAGGCAAACAAGGTTAAGTGACTTGCCCAAGGTCACATAGCTAATATGTGTCTAAAATCAAATTTGAACTCAGGTCCTCCTGACTCCAGGGATGGCACTATCCACTGTGCCACTTAGCTGCCTGCAGAGAAGAGATTTAGACCAGTTGGTCCTAGAGTGTAGAATTAGAAATAATGGATAGAAATTGCAGAGAGACAAATTTAGGCTTAAGACCAGAGACTGAACCAGCAATGGAGGCTTTAATACTCTAGGCTACGACCAGGAAAACTACACAAGGAATACAATTTGCTCTTCCCCCCATTACATTTCTACTCCCCTTCCCCTTAATCAGGAATCCTTACAAGGTCATGAATATTTATCAGTCATCCTTCAGCAAGAAATTTTGTTACAGTATATCTTAGAGTCTATTTCATTACATAACGGATATCCCTGTAAGGTACTGAATTAATGCAGGTTGATGAGAAAGAAGAGGAAAGGAAGAAAGTAGATTTGGATTTCATTTTCGTATTTGACACAGTTTCTTGTGAAATGCTACTTGTAAAATTAATTCAAATTGGTTTAGATAAGAGTCTTATCCATGGACCTAAAAGTGGCTAAGTGCCAAAGAGCAGTGATAAATGACAGGATATTAAGTTCTGGGGAGGTGCTGAAAGTGGGGCTCCAAATCAGGTCTGGTTTTATTGGCAACCTTTAAAAAGCATAAATGACTTGTAAAACTGCTGGAGGATACTAAGTCTGAAGGAAGATTGCAGATGAATAAAGTACTCCTTATACATTTTTGATAAGAGGCACAATAATAGTAAAAAATTAAGAAATTTTAACTGAAACAAAAGGAAGGAATTTTGCTTCCCCACTCTCAATAACAGTCTCTGTAGCCTATCAGAACCTGTACTTGACATATGCAGTTTATACCTCTGACTGATTCCATAACTCAATCAAAGAGGTTTTCTCAATTCCATAACTCAAAGAGGCATGGCACATCTTATTAGTTCAGGACTTCAAAGACTTAGGCATGCAGGGCTGGTTCAATATTAGGTAGACTATTGGCACAATTGACCATGTCAAAAATAAAATCAACAGAAGTCATATAATTATCTCAACAGATGCAGAAAAAGCTTTTGACAAAATACAACACCCATTCCTGTGAAAAACACTAGAGACCACAGGAATAAATGGAGCTTTCCTTAAAATGATAAGTAGTATCTATCTAAGATCACCACAAGCATTATGTATAATGGGAATAAGCTAAAATCCTTCCCAATAAGATCAGGGGTGAAGCAAGGAAGCCCATTATCCCAACTATTAAGTAAATATTATACTAAAAATGTTAGCTATAGCAATAAGAGAAGAAAAAGAAATTGAAGGAATTAGAAGAAGCAATGGGGAGGGGGGGAACTATCATTCTTTGTAGATGATATAATGGTATACTTAGAGAATCATACAGAATCAACTAAAAAACTAGTTGAAATATTAGCAACTTTAGTAAATTTGCAGGATATAAATAAACCCACATAAATCATCAGCATTCCTATATGTAACAACAAAGTCCAGCAGCAAGAGATAAAAAGTAAAATTCCTTTTAAAATAACTTTAGACAACATAAAATACTTGGAAGTCTACCTGTGGAGACAGACCCAGGAACTACATGAATACAATTACAAAACATTTTTCACATGAATAAATTCAGATATAAACAATTGGAAAGATATAAATTGCTCATGGACAGGTTAAGCCAATATAGTAAAGATGACAATTCTACTTAAATTAACTTACTTATTCAGTGCCATGCCAATCAAACTACCAAAAAATATTTTATAGAGAAAATAATAACAAAAAATAACAAAATTCATCTGACAAAACAAAAGATCCAGAATATCAAGGAAATTAATTAAAACAAATGTGAAATAAGGGGGCCTAGCTGTATCAGATGTCAAACTGTATTATAAAGCAGGATTCATCAAGACAATCTGGTACGGGCTAAGAAATAGGTTAGGTATACAGGATTCGGTAGTAAATGACCATAGTAACCTAATGTTTGATAAACCTAAAGATGCCAACTTTTGGGGCAAGAACTCACTATTTGACAAAAACTGCTGGGAAAACTAGAGAGCATTATGGCAGAAACCAGGTATAGACCAACATTTTATACTGTATACCAAGATAGGATCAAAATGGGTACATGTTTAAACATAAAAGGTGATGCCATAAACAAATTAGGAGAGTAAGGAATAGTTTACGTGTCAGATCTATAGAAAATGGAAGAATTTATGACCAAACAAGAGATAGAGAGCATTTTTGGGATATAAAATGGATAATTTTGATTATTTTAAATTTGAAAGTCTTTGCACAAACAAAACCTATGCTGCCAAGACAAGAAGGGAAGTAGAAATTTGAGGGGGAGTATTACAATACAATACAATTACAATAAATATCTCTAATAAAGGTCTTATTTCTCAAATATATAGAGAACTGAGTCAAATTTATAAAAATATGAATCATTGCCCAATTGATTAATGGTCAAAATATATGAACAGGCAGTTTTCAGAAGAAGAAAGCTATCTGTAAGCACATAAAAAATTACTCTAAATTACTATTGATTAGAGAAATGTAAATTAAAACAATTCTGAAAACACTGATCAGATGGGCTAACATGACAGAAAACGAAAATAATAAATGTTGGAAGGAATGTGGGAAAATTGGGAGACCAATGCACTGTTGGTGGAATTGTAAACTGATTCAATCACTCTGGAGAGCAACATGGGACTATGCCCAAAGGGCTATACAACTGTGCATACCTTTTGATCCAGCAATACCACTATTAGGTCTATATCCCAAAGAGATTTTTAAAAAGGGGAGTAATCTATCTGTACAAAAATATTTATAATGGTTCTTTTTGTAGTGGCAAAGAATTAGAAATTGAGAAGCATCAAGTGGGGAATGGCTGAATAAGTTGTGAGATGTGTTTGTAATGGAATATTACTGTCCTGTAAGAAATGATTAGTAGGCTGATTTCAGAAAAATCTGAAAAGATTTATATGAACTGATGCAAAGTGAATGAGAAGAACCAAGAGAATATGGTACATATTAACAACAAAACTGTCTGAGGATCAACTGTGAATGACTTATTTATTCTCAGCAACACAGTGATGAAAGACAATTCCAAAGGACTCGTGATGAAAAATGCTATCCATCTGTAATGGTAATGGAATTTAAAGATCCCCCTGTACTGGCTTGGTTTTGGTGTTGAATGTTAAAACCCAGAGCTTGTGAATCCCACTTGTGGGATGGACTTGTTGATCTGAAGAGAGAGGGCTGAACTGGGAGGTCCTGTGGATTTAGAGAGAAGGCCCAAGCAGAGGAGGGCAGAGTTGCTGAGAGAAAGACTGAGGGCCAGTTGGAGCTGCCCAGGACTTTTGAGAACTGCCACCTAGAGCTGCCAAGAACTGAGGAGGTATGGCTATGATGCTAGTATTTTGTCTGTCTGTTTTGATGTTGTTTTGCCAGATTCACCTGCTGGTGAAGGACAGTGCTGTTGTTGCAGAGGTCCTGGAATCTTGCTGTTGGTTTAGAAGCCCTGAAGGAGAATTTTCTTGTTGTATGTTTACAGAAATCCTGGAAGAGGGCCTTGCTGATGTTTTCAGGGGTTCTGGGACTGTTCTGCAGGCAGAGAGTGACTTGATGAGGACCCTGGCAATGTAGAGGGTGGCTTTGATGAGCTTTGTCTCCCCAGGAACAGGGATTGCTGAGTACTTGCCTTGTGTCAGGTTGAAGACAGAACCTCTCCTTGGTCATTGAATGCTGTGATGTATCTTAACCTTGTTGTAGCGTAAGAGTAGATGGCCTTTTGTGCTCTCCTGCCCCTTTTGAGAAAGTACTTGGTGTTAATGGATGGTATGGTAATTCAGTTGTGATCCAGGGGTGGGAAACCTTTGATTTTTTTGTGCTCTGTGATTGACCAAATGAATGTACTTCGCTTAGGATTGGAAACTAATCTCCATTTGAGAAGAGAGACTTTGACTGACTAAAGGAATGTACTGCCCAGGAATAGGCTACTTTGACTAATGTACTGGCCAAGGTGGGATACTTGGACCTTGGTACTTTGCAATTGAATTGAGAACTTAACTTGCTAAATGAATGAGTTACACTGCATTTCGACTTTCTCTGCTCTGTGAATGTTTTGCCTTAATCTGTCACTAAATAAATGGAGTTTGCTATGCTGGTAATCCGAACCTTGGAAGTTGCCTTTGCTTGGCATTATACGATCTCTAGAGAAAGAAATGATGGAGTCAAATGAAGATCGAAGCATACTATTTTTCACTTTCTGTATTTTTTTCATGTTTTTCCCTCTTTGGGTCTGTGTCTCCTTTTACCACATGATTAATGTTTTGCATGATTGAAAATGTATATCCTATATGAAATTTCTTGCTGTCTCAGGAAGAAGGGAGGTAAGGGAGGAAGAGAGAAAATTTGGAACTTAAAAGAAAAAAAAACAACAAATGTTAAAAATCATCTTCACATATAACTGGCAGGGAGGGGGAGATAAAATATTATTTTTTAAAAAAGACTTCAAAGACTTAGTTTCTAGCTTAAGCAACTTAGCAACCACACAGCCAAAAACAAGGTAGCCTCTACTTCTGGGTTTTACTGTCTCCAACTGTATTGTGGTGAGCTTGAAAGTCATTGAAAAGGATATGGAAAAACCTGGTGTATGTGTGTGAAGATATAGAATGATTCTTATGGTTAGGGCCTCAACCATTTTGGGAACTCTTGTGTGACATATGGATTCTGTAGATATAAGAATCTATATCATAGATACAGATCAGTGGACATGTTGCAATTTCAACCTGTCAACTGCCAAAAATGAATCCAGAGTTACTGTCCATGATGGAAGAATATATTTAGTTGGTGGCTATTTGGCATGTATCCAGGTTTTCGATGTTAACGGAGAAGACAAAGAAGAGGTGTTCTATGGACATATTACATCCTTTAGTTTCTAATGAAATGGTGGCATGCTTCTTTCCAGCTCCATATTTCACATATCCTAACCTCTAAATCCTGGAGGTGCCTCATCACAGGATTGGCAATATCTGAGCATCCAAATGTGCTGTTTCACACAAGTCAAAAGAAGGAGGAAAGAAAAGAAGAAAGTCACTGAAGCTTGACTATCTGATTGACTGTGGGCATTGAGAATGGAAGTAGTCAGCGTTCAATGCTTCTTTGTCTTGTTTTTGTTTTAAATTCGGATATATATTAGTAAAAAAGAAAGAAAAAAAATTGTATTTAGATACTAATTCTCTGGGGCCTCCAATCTAACTTAGTATCAATCCATCTCTGACATTTATTCCCTTAACCAGCCTTCAAACACCAGACTCATAGAGTGATATATGGGGTGACTAATGATTTCTAATCCTAGTCATAGATTTATCCCTAACTCCAGCCAATCAGCTCCTTTGTCTTTGCCCTCTTGATTCCTTCTGTTTACCATTATACTCCTGTGCTCAGTCAGGGGGTGGTGATTAGGAAAGGAGAGAGAAGAGAGGAGGAAAGGAAAGGAGAGATGGAGAGAGATATTATTTGCTCATTTCTGTAGATCTCTAATAAAGAGAACTTTACAGATTAGAAAAGTAGACTTTATAGCATCTCTTTAAATTGTATATAAAATAACATTTTAAAAATTTGAATTGGGGTGGCTAGGTGGCACAGTGAATAGAGCACCAGGCCTGGAGTCAGGAGGACCTGAGTTCAAATGTGACCTCAGACAATTAACACAAAAACTGGCCGTGTGACCTTCGGCAAGTCACTTAGCCCTAACTGCCCCTCCAAAAAAAAAAGGCAAAAAAAATTTGAATCATTTTAAAATCTCTAAAATAGTGTGCTGTTTTAAAAAAAATCTCATTGTGAAATCTTTTATAAAGCAGAGAATTATTTTGTAGAATGAATAGTTCTCCCTCCCACACTCCTTCATCCCCACCAATCTATCATTTGTGTAAATCTAGATTTTCACATATGAGACAATTTGTTGGAATGGACCAAAGCTTCTAGTTGGTGTCACACAGTGACACACAGTGTTTCCACTTCTGTCTCTAGTTCTCCCCCCAATTATTTCTCTGAGGATTTCATCCCTGCCCTGTCCCCCACCCCTAGTTTCTGGTGGGCCAGGGGTCAAACACCCTCCCCCTCACACACATATTAAAATAATTGAAGGATGTAAATGAACGACAGAGCGAACTAACATTTAAGAGCCCTAGACTAGAGCTACAGTATCTCAAATGTGTAAATAAAACAAGAAACATTGTAGCCTTTGATGACAAATAACTAGAAGTAGTATCTCTGAAGGATGGGTTCTCTGTGAAATGACAGAACTTTCTCCCAGGAAATGAGGTAGAAGTGTCTGAAGATGAAACACTGAGAAATATGCCATATACGGATTGAATGTTTAGGGATTTTAGAAAGGAAGGGCATAAATTCCCTCTAAACCTGCCTCCTTCTCCTTCATTCCCAATATATATGAGAAAAATACATCTATAACAAAAGGGGGAAGAAAGTACATACATCTTCTCTAGCTTCAACTTATTAAGTAAAAATAGCTATTCTTTTCTCTAGACAATTTCTTGTAAAAAACTATACTTGAAGTATTGTAGAAGCTGTAAAATCAGGGAAAGATAAGGGTAGGAGCAAAAAAATAAAGACAAAAAAAAACCCCCACCTTGCATCATTGAACAGAGGTTATAATACCTAATGATGCAACAGTTAAAGGGGCATTTAAATGGAGGGAGCATGTTGACTTTTAGGCATGACTCCATTTGCCTGAGACTTAAGGTGCCTAGAGGCATAGCAAAAAGCATGGTTTCTTTGAAGGTGAAAGGGAGGGACTTGGAAGGACCCAGGGACACCGAAAAGTATGACTGCTCCTCAGGTACTTTGGACACTATTTATTACAGGTTGTTACCAAGTGGGAATAACTTCTGGAGCTTTCGTTTGTTGTTGTTTTTTTTTTTTAAATAAAGTCTGCACCAAATTTCAGTGCTGGAGGGACACAAAGATAGAATAAAATCCACTGAAATTTCTGATCTGAGGGAGGGACAATGTCTGAAACTCTGGAGCCAGCATCATGCTCTTCTGATTGTTTGTATAATTATAACCATAAGAGACTCTAGTTTTCTACAGAATTTTCCAAACAACCACGAATTAACAGCATGCATCCCATTTTACTGGGAGCTGGAATATTTATGAACAGATACTGATTCTTTACCATCCTATAAACCATATCTTGCAGCAGAAAGCTTTGATTGGATGTGAGGAAATAGAGACCAATCCAACCTAGGTTTTTCCCTGCATGGGGCTGAAGCACAAGAATCAAATTGAAGTTAGAGTTTAAGATATGTGTAGCTACTGTTTCAACATTAAACATGCTTATCTTTATTTTTACCACTTTGATTAAATGATTTATAAAGTAATGATCTTGATAAATATCATTCATTGGATCACAGCTTGAAGGGGAATGACTACTGATGATTTGATTGTGGAATACATGCACATACATAACCCTCAATTGAGACGTCACAATCCAACATAACCTAGACAGGGAACAGAGTTAAGATGCTAAAAGATAATGGATAAGCTAGCTGATCTTATATCCTGACCAAAAGGAAAAAGGAGCTTTGCTGACGCTCACAGTGACCTCTGGTGTTGGATGATGGTCATTATATAAAACAAAACAGCCTTTTAAGAAAAGTTACATAATTCTGTCACAACAAATCACAGTCACACCATCAGAGAATTTCAGAGTCGGAAAGGATTTCAGTGGTCATCTAGCTTGGAAAATGATCCATTCTACAATACACCCAACACTGACGAATCCTGGCAAACCCTGCTCTAACATTAATAATGACAGCTAATATTTTAGATAGTGCCTACTATGTGCCAAGTACTATGCTAAACACTTTACAAATATGTCATTTGATCTTCACAACAAGCTTGGGAGGTAGATGCTATTGTTATTCTCCATTTTACAAATGAGGAGACTGAGGCAAAGAGAGATGAAGTGATTTGTCCAGAGTCACATAGCTCCTAAATGTCGGAGGCCGCATTTGGACTCAGGTCTTCCTGACTCCAGTCCAGAACTCTATCCACTGTGCCACTAACCTACCATTACTATACCTGACCATAACCTCCTATCATTCCACCTCTCCTTATGCATTTTCCTTCCTAAACCCATTCTTGGCCCTCATCTGAACCTCTTATCCCTCCACCCTTTAGCACTTTCTCAGGTCATGCTCTGATTTCATTTTCTCTCTTTCCAATGTTGACCTTATAGTTAGCCAATTTCCCCTTATACCATCCTGAACTCTTATCCCAGCCAAATATCAGTCTTAAAATATTCCTACTACTTGCTTCTGCTGCTCCTACGCACTCACATGTTTTGAACCAAGCTGGAAGAAACCACATAATTTTGCCAACCAACATAATAAATTCAAGTTATCTGACTTAAACCAGGTGGTCGCTGGCTATCTTTTCATTCTTCCCTAAGTGATTCCCTATCCACTCCCTACAAAAGATTTTCCCAACCTTCTTTTCTCAGGCTTCCCACAGCTGCTGCTGCTTTTTTCTTCTTCTTCTTCTTCTTCTTCTTCTTCTTCTTCTTCTTCTTCTTCTTCTTCTTCTTCTTCTTCTTCTTCTTCTTCTTCTTCTTCTCTTCTCCTTTTTCTCCTCCGCCTCCTCCACTTTCTCCTTTTCCTCCTCCTTCTTGTTTTCTCTCCTCTTACTTTACTGAGAAAATTGTGGACATTTGACATGAGCTCCTTTGCTTCCATTCTCTTTATCTCAAAACCATTTCCCATCGTTGCCCATTCTCTTCTCCTTTCCTCTAATGTCTGACAATTAAGTGACACTTCTCTTCAATAAGACCAACCCCTCAACATGTACCCTTGATCCTATCCTATTCCTCTTCTCTGGAAGGAATCTCAATAATCAACCCTCCCTTTAATCTTCAACCTTTACCTATCTCCTAGTCCCTCCCTACTGACTTCAAATAGGACAAAGGCTTCACAACCTTGCCCCCAAACTTTCTTTTCAAATTCACTGTACACTATTCCTTCTATTACATTCTGTCATCTAGCTAAACAGGCTTTCCTCCATTGCTTGTTTTCATGCTTCTGCACAGAGTACATTTCTCCTATCTGGAACATACTATCTCCTTACCTACACCTAATGGAATCTCTCTTCATTCAAGATGTTGCACAAACACTTCCTTCTGCATAAATCCTTTCCTGATCCCCTCTAATGCTAGGGTTCTTTCCCTTCAAAGTGCCTTGTATTTAACTTCCTAAGTTACTTATTTTCTATTTGAGGGGCATATAGTTATACATGTTCTCATTGTCTCCTCCACCATTGTTTCTATCTTTGTACTTGTATCCACAGTACCTGGAGCAATGTCTGGCACATAGTAGACACAATAAATGTTTGTAGTTTGATTGAAATTGTCATATAGATGTTTTTTAAAAGACCTTAAGAGAGGGGAAATTGACTTCACCAGTCATCCCTTTCCTCTTTTCAATAGCACTATTTCTTGTGAAATGTATCCTCATATAAACTTTAATTTTGTCTCTTTGAAACTTCTATTCCTCTTCCCCATAAGAGGAATGCTGTGATAGCTAGCATGTTGCCTGTGAGTTTTCTTTTCCCCAATCTAAACATCCCTATTTCCTTCAATCAATCCTAATATGACATAAACCTAAGGATCTTCACTACTCTGATTGTCCTCCATGGGACATTCTCCACATTATCAAAATATTCTTTCTAAAATGTGTCTCCCAGAATTAAATATAATGCACCAGATGTTGTTTGACCAGGGCAGAGGATAGTAGGACTATCACTTTATTATTCCTGCAGCCTAAATACCCAAGATCTTTACTCAATTCTTATCCTTCTCCACCTATTTGCTGCAATGGACCTTTTTGTACACCTTCTCCTTCTAGATGCACTCCCCTTTCTGGTGTTTTTTTTTTCTGTGAATCTTTTTTTTTTTAATTTGCTTTTAGTTTACAACATTTAGTTATTCCTTGAGTTCAAAATTTTTTTCCTTTCCCTCTCTTCCTCCTTCTCCCTTCCACCCCCATCCCGCCCATGGTGGCACGCAATCAATATAGGTTCTACAAATACCTTCACATTAGACATTAGTCATGATCCTATTCTTATCAGTTCACCTGCTACCTCTTTGATTGCTCTTTTTCAGTCTCCTTTACTGGTTCATAATCCAGATCACAGGCCTTATGTAGGGATTCCTTAGCAGTCTTCTGGTAAATGTTTAACAATTGGCTCTCTAGGGGGACAATGTATGCAGGACATACTTTTAAATTTAATCTGAATTATTAACCATTTCTTCATCACTTCCTTAAGTCTAAATAATCAACAAAACAATAAATCAAGTTTTGGCTTACAGAAAATTCTGATTTCCAGGGTGAAAATACTTACACTGAAAATTTAAGATAGGTTTCTGATGAACATTATTTTAGCTGGTTCTAGTATACCCCTAGATTATACCCCAAGGTTCTTCCCTGAGTTCTCTTCTCCCTTTTTTTCTATCTCTCTCTGTATCTGTCTCCACCTCTCTCTCTCTCTCTCTCTCTCTCTCTCTCTCTCTCTCTCTCTCTCTGTCTCTGTCTCTCTCTGTCTCTCTGTCTCTCTCTTCCTCTTTGTAATTTCATCAGTTCCAATAGATTTAAAGATGTATGCTGATGACTCTCAGATCTATGTATACAGCCCCAGTCTCTCCTTCAAGCTTCAGTTCCAGATGGATTGCCAATTGCTTATTGGTCATCAAACTGGATGTACCAAGGACATCTTAAAATCAACAAGCACAAAGTAGATTTTAGAAATATTTATACAAACTTACATAAATATACTTATATGAAATACTTATATGAATTGATGCAAAGTAAAATGAGCAGAATCAGGAGAACATCATACACTGGAATAGCAACATTATGTGATAATCAGCAATAAATAACTTAGCTTTCCTCAGCAATGCAATGATCCAAGACAATTACAAAGGACTCATGATGGAAAACGCTATCCACATCCAGAGAAAGAACTGATAGAATCTGAATGCAGATTGAAGCATACTATTTCCACTTTCTTTATTTTTTGATGTTTTTTTTCCCTATTGGTATGTTTCTTCTTTCATAACATAACTAACATGGAAATATGTTTCCATGATTTGCACACATATAATCTTTATCAAATTGCTTGCCATTTTAGGAAGAGAGGAGGGAAGGGAAGGAGGGAGAAAAATTTGGAACTCAAAATTTTGTAAAAATGAATGTTGGAGTAGCTAGGTGGTGCAGTGAACAGAGCATCAGCCCTGGAGTCAGGAGGGCCTGAGTTCAAATCTCAGATACTTGACACTTAACTAGTGACCTTGGGCAAGCCACTTAACCCCAATTGCCTTCCTCTCCCCCCAAAAAATGAATGTTAAAAATTGTCTTTACACATAATTGGAAAAATAATATACTCTTACAAAACGAATATGCATATAAGCAAACTCATTATCCTTCCCCCTAACTCTCAAATCTCTCTATACCTGTCAAAGGCACCACCATCCTTTCGGTGTCTCACCTTTATAATCAGCATTATCCAGGTCTTTTTACTGTCCTTCACCTCACATATCCAATTAGTTGCCAAATCATACTTCGCAACAAATCTTAGCCCTTCTCTTTCTCCATTCACACAACTATCAACTTCTTGGCCTTTACTATCTTTCACCTAGATTACTGCAACATCCTCATTATTGGCCTCCCTCTCTCAAGTCTTCAATTACTCCAGTTCATCTGATATATTGTTGCCAAAGTAACTTTTCTTTAGTAAAGAGCTGACCATGAGAATTCCTTGAAGGTCAACCAAATCCAGTGACTTCCTATTGCCACTAATATAAAATAAAAATTCCTCTGTTTAATTTTTAAAGCCTTATACAACCTTTCCAAATTCAATTAATTCCACCTCCACTACTCTGCAACTCAATCAAGTTGGTCTCACACAAAGACACTCCATCTCCCACCTCTGTACTTTGCCCTGGCCATCCTCCATGCCTTGAATGCACTCCCTCCTTGACCCTGTCTCACTGAGCCCCTCTCCTTCTTTAAGATGAAGCTCAACTAACATTTGCATGAAGCCCTTCCTCATCTTCATAACTGCCAGTGCCCTCTCTCCTAAACTACCTTCTATTCAACTACTATATGCTATATGAAAATAATCTCTACATACAATGAACTTACATTTTAATGGAAGAGATAACAGGAATGAACAAAAATGTATACAGAATGAATATAAAGTTAGAAATACCCAATATAGGTAGATATATAAATACATATCTACATATT
>CM053580.1:85043825-85055475 GCA_028627135.1 Pseudochirops cupreus
GGGAGTGGTGCAGGTGGGATGTTTGCTGGTTCAAAAGAGGGTTTTTCAAAGATGGGAAAACCTGAGCATTTTTGTAAACAATAGGGAAGTAAATGGAGACTGAAGATAAGTGAGAGAGTAAGGATGATGAGACGGGTTTGCCTTGGAAAGACAAAGGTCACATCTTCATATGAAACAGGGTTGGAGGAGATGGTCACATATCAGTGATATGAGGTGAGGAAGAGAAGAGACAGAGAACTCAGTCAATGGTCTCAGTGTTTGCACTGAAATATGTGGAAAGTTTTGGCACTAGAATGTAATGGAATATTACTGAGTTGTACGAAATGACGTTATGTGATGAATACAGAAAAGCATGGAAAGATCTATATGAACTAATGCAGAGTGAAATAAGCAGAACCAAGCAAATGACAAGCACATCAACTACAATGATGTTAGTGATACTCCATTTCTAAGTTCGACGCCACTGGCCAAACAGTATCCATTCCAATCCAACTGGAAAAACTGAGAGGAATGAGCATTGAGAAAGGCCATCAGATTTGATAATTGAAAGATAACTGGTAATTTTGAAGAAAAATGAATCGGTTGAGTAATGAAGAGCAAAGACAGATTGCAAAGAGCTAAAAAAGAGTTAAAAAAATATCTAAAGGGAGAGGAAATGAAGACAAGAGGTATAGACATCTTCTTCTAGGAATTTTGCTATGAGAAAATGTAAGATAGTAGTATGGTAAAGTCTAGTAAGAAATTTTTCAGCAGCACAGAGACATAAATATGTTTATATGTAACAGAGGCAGAAGATTAAGAAAAGATTAAAGATGAAAGAAAGAAAATGGATAATTATGAGGTTTCTCTACAGGAGAATACAGTAGGGGATGGGATCCATGGTATTTGTAGAAGGGTTAGCAATGGTGAAAAGAAGGGTCATGTCTTATCAAAGATAAGAGGAAAGGAAGAAAGAACAAGGAAACATGTAAAGGGCTTTTGAGACATACAGAAAGCACAAAAAGGAAGCTCACAGTTATAAGATACAGATCAGGATGACTGGAGATGGCTCTGGATGCAGTGGGAGAGCAAGACAGATAGCTAACATATTGAATGAAGTCTAGATTTTTTTTTAAATATTAAAATGTAATGATAATAACAACAACAAGAAAAATAAAGATAAAAATAATATAGCTATTAGCATTTATATAAGGCTTTAGGGTTTGAAAAGTGCATTACAGGTATTATCTCGTTTGACCATCATAACACAATATATGAGGAAACGGAGACATACAGTAAAGTCACACAGCCAGTAAGTGTCCAATACCAAACTGAAGCTCAGGTCTTCCAGACTCCAAGGCCACTTCTCTATCCCCTGACTCATCTGCTTCCTCTAAAACAAGAGATAAATAAAGGAACTAGATTTGTTCAGTCTGGAGAAAAGAAGACTTAGAGGAAACATGATGCCTGTCTTCAAATATCTTAAGTGATCTCATGAAGAAGGAAAGATTCAAATTTGTTCTACTTACTGCAAAGGGAGAGAAACAAGGGAAATAGATAGGAACTGCAAGGACGGAGTTAGGCTTGATGTAGCTACAAACTTTCTAACAATGAGAACTGCCCAAAAGCAGAACAGGATCCTTCAGTATGTAGGGAGTTCCCCATCACTGGCAGTCTTCAAAAAGAGACTTATTGGGGATGCTGTAGAAAAAAAAAATTCCTGTTCAGGTATAGGTTGAACTAGAAAACTTACAGATCCTTTCCAAATCTGATATTCTTTAATTAGGATTCTGTGAGCTTTAATAAAGAGAAATAAAAGTAATGAGAGAAACTTTTAGAACCTAAGCACAGGTATGTGGTAGGGATGACACTCTGTAAAGAAAGGAAAATAAGTTCTAAGGTGTTAGGAAACCTATTTAAAGAGCTTTTTCTTCTAGATATACAAGTGAAACCTTGTCTTATCAAGGAGTGCAAAGGGCAATTGGTCAAGGATCTAAGGCATCACTTATCAGTGTCACTTAAAGGACAATTATACACCACAGAATAAGGTGGGAAACTGCTCTGCAAGGATGAGTCACAGGGCTAGTCAAGGAAACACATGCTCATGAAGGAGCCATCTTCCCTGCACTCTGTAGTACTTGGCTCAGTTCCAAACTGGCATAGTTGGATGCTTCCAGCTAAGCTGGAATGAGAAAAATGACCTTTGAATTGATAATAATCTCAGAATCTCACATGCCAGAGTCTAATTATATTATTATCTATGAAAATACACTAGATCAAAAGGATTTTTTGAATCCTGAAGAGCACACTAGGTACGTGGAACCAGAGAATGTTAGAGATAAAAATAATAAAAAGATTTCAGAGTCAAACTTTCTGCTGCCACCTCACAGCCAGCTTCCTCAGGTGACAAGATCTCACACCTCAGACCTCTGATGCCCTCCTCCTTTACCCTCTAGCTGGGCCCAGCATGTCTCCTGAGGAAAGGTTGCAGGCTGAGGGGCCAGGCTGGGCTTCTTTCATATGCCTCAAAGCAACCAACCACTTCCATCTGTACCTGCATAAGGGATTTGTCACCTCCTGCTGCCAGTACAATCTCCCAAGTGAGATATGGAGAACTTTTAGCGCAAAGAACAGCAACTGTCCCTTTGACTCCAGGTCTCCCATATTCTGCTGGGCTTGTCTTTTGAATGTACAGGAGTGCCACTCTCTGCTCAAAAATGAACATTCTCATACCTGGTCATACCTATCACATCCCAGTGACTCTGAACTTCTGTAGATCATCATCCAAACCTCATTCTATACCCAATTTCTTATTCCCATCTTACCCAACCCTCCCACCACAAACTTTCATACTAACTCCACCCATTCCTTCCATTGTACCCTCTGGAACACCTGTTCCATAGGCAACAACTTTGTTTCATATCAAATCTATTCCTCTACTTTTCCATTTACTAGCTCTTACTTAAATCTGGCTTTCCCTTGCTGACAAGACTATCAGCTATGCTTTCCAGTATTGACTGCACCTCCACTAACACTCTTTGGCTCATTGGTCAGTGCAGAGGAGTTGAAATACTCTTTGCTCCAAATTGCCACTTCCATGTTCTCCCCCTTACTCCATCATTCAGTAACCTCTCTTCCTTTGAGGTTCATGTTATTCATATCACCCAACCAAAATCCTACTAGCTGTTGTCTATAGACTCCCCTTTCTTCCTCAACAAGTTCAATACCTGGCTTATGATATTTCTCTAATTAACTCCTGTCATGATCTAAGAAACTTCAACATGCATATGGATTCTCCCTCAAATATCCTAACTACTCAGTTTCTCAACCTATTCTTCTCTCATGAGCTACACCTCCACCCCACCTGAGCCATACATAAGGAGAACCCTAGATTTTGCCAACATCCACAAATATAACACTTTTAGTTGCAAAAATTCTGAAATTCCCTTACCCAATCAATCTATTTCATTTCTCCCTCTGCCCACCCTTTTATAATCCTACTCTTCCATCCTTACCACAACCTCCAATCCCTTGACCCCTCAATTCTCTCCCAGGCTATCTCTTCTGCACTAGCCACTCTTTCCTCTTCTCCCCATCTTGATTCCTTGATGAACTCCTTCATAAGCCCCCTTATCATATCACCAATTATACCCAGTCAAATTTCAGCCTTGGATCATTCCTACCATTCACATCTACACGTAAACTGCTAACAGGAAGATGGAGAAAATTACACAATTAATTACACAATTACCATTCTAACTGGGTCCATTTCAAATTTATATTACTTAACCTTAACTGGATACCCACTGCTGATGGTCAATCCCACTATACCTCCTTTATCCACTCATGATTGCAGATTCCACAGCAGCTCTTCCAAACCTTTTCAGCCCTTCTCAAACCTCCCATGGTTCTCCCAAAGCTACTAACGTTCTCTTAATTGCCAAACCCAATGGCCTTTTCTCAGTCTTCCTTGATCTCTCTGCAGCTTTTGACACTATCGATCACTCTTTCCTCCTTGATACTCTCTCTCTTCATCCAGGTTTTCAGGACACCACTCTTCCCTGGTTCTCCTCCTATCTGGCTACTCTTTCTCTATCTTCTTTGCTGGATCCTCCTACAGATCATGCTCTCTAACAATAGTTATCCCTCAGAATTCTCTCCTGGGCCCTCTTTTCTTCTTCTATGCTATTTCACTTCTATGCTATTTCATTTCTCAAAATGTTCAAAACTGAATTTATTATCTTTCCCTCTAAATCCTCCTAGCCTCCTACTTTGCCTGTTATTGTAGAATGCAACACCATCTTCCCTGGCTTACAAGCTAGGAGTCATTTTGAATTCCTCACCATCTCTCAATGCCCCATATCCAAACGTTGTCAAAGACTACTGATTTCACCTTTGCAATACATCTTGAATGTGACACCTTTTCTACTCTGACATGGTCAACACTCTGGTGCAGGCCTTCCTCTGGATTACTGCAATAGCCTACTGATAGGTCAGCCTGCCTCAAGTATCTCCCCATTCCAACCCATCCTCATTCAGCCACTAAAGTGATTTTCCTAAAATGTAGGTCCAATCTTGTCACCATGCTACTCAATAAATTCCTATAGCAAATACAAAATTCTCTTTTTGGCATACAAAGCCCTTCATAACCTAGCCTCCTCCTACCTTTCCAGTCTTCTTACACCTCATACTCTTTGATCCAGTGACACTGGCTTCCTAGATATTACACAAACAAGACACTCTATCTCTTGGCTAAGGGAATTTTCTTTGGCCAGCCCCCATTCCTAGAACACTCTCCCTCCTCCACTCCAGCTACTCACCTTCCTGGCTTCCTTAAGTCCCAACTAAAATCCCAGGCTTGACAGGATGCCTTCCCTAGCCCACCCTAATTCTAATGCTTTCCCTCCTTTATTTTCTATTTATCACATATAGTTTGCTTTGTATATATCTGTTTGCCTGTTGTCTCCCCCAACTAGACTGCAAGGTCCTTGGGGGAAGGCATTGTCTTTTGCATCTTTTTGTATGGTCAGCACTCAGTAGAGTGCCTCACAGATAGTAGGTATTTCAAACTTATTAATTATTGACTGAATAAGCTAGACCCTAATGTACCATGATTTGACCAAGGTGACATGTCTGACAGAACCATGACTTGAAAGTATGTCTAATTACTCCTAGTACTCTTTACACTATGTCATGCTATCTCCAATATACTGTGCCAACAACTATCAGTGGCAATTAATCCTATCTAGAAGTCTAACAGTTATGATTATATTAAAGAGTTAGCTTTTCCGTACAGGGGAACCTAAAACTTCTCTTTGTGCTATTAATTCTAAAGCAAAATTTAATCACCATCAGTTCCTATATATAACCATTAAAATACCTAGCACAATTACAAATATAATCTGAAGGAAGCAAAAGCACTGCATTTTTTCAAAAGCTCATTCTCTAAGCTCAAACAAATATCTTCTAAAACTCCTAAAAAGCAGTCCATTTTGTACATAACACTTCTCTACCAAGTCAAGAGTCTAACTATAGACAGAAGATTTAGAAACAACAGATAAATAACCAGTATTTTCCTATCTCTTAAGATATTATCAATCTTACATTTCTGGTGATATTATTTATTCTTCCCACAAGCGTGGGAAGGATGATTCCAATCTTTACTTGAAGATTCATGATATATAGGCACGAGGCTTCTGTGTAATCCCAAAGCCTTCAAATTCCAGAATTCTAACATCAACTTTAAAAACTCAAAACACAAATTTACAAATGTCATTCACCTAATTTTTGACATATAATTAAATTCTACTGCTGTGCAACTAATATGGCCATCAGTCATCTGCAAGCGCAGCATTCTTGGTGCAACCTGAGACTCTTCATTATCCTTTGGGGCAGCAACATTGCGGATTTTTTGAATCTGTAGCACACATGGGCCTTGAAGCTGTAAAGAAAAAGGAAGAATTACTTTTGAATAACACTATTCTCACTTTTAGTGATTTTTTCTTTAGTAACATTTTTGAGTACCACACAGCTGAAATTCAATTCACTAGAGATAAACTGGAAATTAGATTAGAGACATCAGTTGTACTCTGGTAGTTTCATGCTTTAAGAGAAATTCTTCTTGGAAAGGTCTTTTTAAAAAACAGGTATCTTTCTCAAGCATATGTGAGTCCAATTCTATTTTTAGAAAGGAATAAGAGGAATAAAATCTTTGGGAAAAGAGTTCTGGTGTTGGATGAAAAGATATTAACAGAAGATTTTAGAATTCAATAATGCAAATTTTTTTTCTAATATTTATTTATTATGTGAAATTCTGGTTTCTAAGGCACTTTTTGCTTTCAAAGAGCTTTGTAGTAGTACAGTTATTTGTGAAGACGGGATGCTTTTGCTCAGAACACAAAGATCTAAATACACCCTCTTCTGGTAAAATTGAAGAATACTATTCTCTGTTAGCTAAGAATTTCAACTTTCTTGAGTTCAATTTATCTGAACAATAGTGTATTCATAGAAGTATGTATTTATAAATGATTTCAAATTTAGTTTTGTATTTCTTGAGCTGGAGTCAGAAAGAAATTTACTTTCTCATAGGCTGTCCATTTCTATCAAACCAAAAAATAAAATAAAATTAACACAGTAACTGGTTTTCTAACTATTTATGAAACAAGATAATATAATATTTGGGAAATGACAGTAAAATTTGTTTTATTTCTCTGGGAAAAATTTTATTTATCCCAAACTGGAAGGATCCTCCTAAAAAAAGTACTTTTTCATCAGTATTGTAAGATAGTATACCTTTTACATATGTTGACACAAAATGTTCTATCATTATTATTCTTAATCTCTTTATTATTCCTTTTTGTACTCCCTTTACTCCTGTGTATCATAAATTAATTTACAACTTCAACAAATAACAAAAGCAATGTGAAATGATTAACTAACTTATTTTAATGTTCCCCTAAGTGAGTATGTCCCAAAGTTTTACAAATTGCGTTTCTCACAATACATTAATATTATGTCTCCCAAGGAAATGTCTATTTAGCTACCAATTCAGTGTTGGAGAAAATATCCAAAGAGAGAAGAAAACAAGTAATTCTACACAGCATATACTTTTTAACTTAAAAAGAAAAAATCAGATTTTAAAAAATATCATTTTAGTAGAAGAAATTACCTATAAACTATTTGCTAGTTTGAAGAAAAGAAGAAAGTTAAACATGAGAAATTTGTTCTAGTCACTTTAAAAAATTTTCTAATCGAAGCTTATTAAAATAGGCATTGTCATATAAAGGCAAAAAATGTAATTAGCTGAAATGACAGCTGAGTATTTGATAAAGTGAATATTCCACAAACTCTTCTATGTTTATATTTATTTCTTATTTATATGTGCATGGTCATAGCATATATAATTACCTATTAATGTATAAATCATAAAGTACTTCTGTAACGATTTTGAAAATAAGCCATTTCATTTCCATTATGTTTCTCAAAGTAGAATGACATATTGCCTTCATTAGTAATATTATACAAACCACAAGTTAACTAAAACTAAATTGAAGATAACGACAATTAAAATAGTCATCTTGCTTTCTATTTACTGGTACGACTTCACCTACCTTGGTCTGTTTGAACTCTTACAAGCTCCTCTGGACCTACAAGCAGCTTTTATTTCCCCTACCATCTTTTCTGACTTTTTTTGGGGGGGGAAGGGGTATGGGAGTGGTGAGGATTCAGGAAGTAGGAAAACATATCATTCTTGTTCCTAGGATCCCACTGAAGGTCCCAGTTTTATAAAGCAGAACTCTCACTTTCTACAATATCCTTCATAAAAGAATAAAATCAATCAACAAGTTTTTATTAAGCATTTAAAACAGGTACAAGTCTATGCTAAGAATTATAAGCAGAAAATGTAGAAAACTGTTACCGCCATCCTCAAGAAGTTTACAATATAGCTGGGAAGAGAAAACTAACATTCATGAAATAGCAAATCATATGAAATTATGTCTATATATTGCTATATTCAAAACACTATATGATACAAGTACTACTTTACATTTCTTATTCTTCTTACTATCTCCAGGCTAATTTGCTCAATATTCTGACCCTTATCTAGGCCAAAATACATTATAAGCATGTTCTCCATTACTGAACACAAATTTTTTTCTGTCTTTCATTTTAAAGATACATACAAATAAATCTCCTCCGTGAATCCTTCTGCTAAACAGATCTTAGAAGGAAGTTCACTTAGGCCTCAATATGAGACATGAACTTTCTATGATTCTTCCATAATTAACACCCATAATACTATGGTTCCCAAAGTATCTAATTTAACATATATCTATTCAATGTTTGACCTTCTCAAAAGACTATCAGCTAAAGTAAATAAAGGGGGGAAACTGAAACTAAGGAAATCCCTTCCTCAGGGCTTCCTTCCTTGTTCCTTATCACCCCACCTGGCAAATAAGCCAACGTTGCCATAAGCGCCAATCAAAGTGAAAGTTACATGGGGGGAGGGTCTGTGGGTTTTGTGGTTTTTCAGCTATTTAACCCAGCTTTTGCTTCTGTAGGGTGGCCTCCTCCTTCTGGACTTTCCAGTGGTGAGGACAGCCTGCTTCTCCGGAGATTCTAATAAACTTTTCTACTTTCACCTTGAGAAGTCTCCGAGTAGTCAATTTGGGGTAGGGTTTTCGTAACCCACACAGTTGGGGGGGGGGGGGGGGCGGCTCGTCTGGGATCACGTGACTCGGTAGAGGACAACCACTCACTCGTTCGGAGGCAGGCGCCTGTGGAGCATCTTGCTCCGATGGTCTCCAGAGCCAGGAGCATCTTGCTCCGATGGTCTCCAGAGCAGGCACTAGTAAAGTGACCGAAGCAGAGAGACTCGGTGAAACAGAAAGTAAAACAAAGGATCCCAAGCTCTGTGTCTGTGTCTGAACATTGGTTGGAGACAGTCAGGAAACTTATGTGCCCACAGCCCGAAGGTAAGCACTCAAGACTCTGGGGGTCAATTGGCTGGATATAGAGACCCAAGAGGAAGAGCCTCTGGGTAGACCCCAGAGGAAGAGCCTCTCAAGCAAATTGTTTGATGAAAAGACGGACTGCAGACCCCAAGGAAAGGGCTCCCCGAGAACTCTACCGGGTGACTCCTGGCAGGTGGGTGACCCCTGCTGAGATTAATTCGGGATATTTGGAGGAGTCTGGTAACAGTCCTTGTCAAAGTATGAGGAAAAAGCAGTCCGACTAAGCCCCAAACTCGGGAGCGAAAACAGGAAATACCAGTTAATAGCCCCTTGGGGAATGGATTAGAAAGGTTCTGTATGATTTTGTGTAAGGTGTGCGTCTTTGTTCGTCTGTCTTAAGTGTGTGTCTATAATACTGGAAGCTCTTGTGGGTACAGGGACAGTAGGAGCTATTAGCTATTGGGAAATTTTCTTGGGATATGGCTCTCTCTTTGTCCTTCTCCTCCCAAGGGAATGAGAGAGGGAGAGAGGAGAATATTTTATTATTTAGATCAGTAGTATGGAAAATCTTCTTTCTCTTTACATCCTCAAAGTGGGGGCAAATCAACAAGCACCTCCACTGGAACAGCCCGGATCAGTGGAAGCCCATCTTATTGACCTAGGAATAACGGGGCCCCAAGAAATGAAAGGGGGCATAAGGTTCAGGATGGTACATAAACTCTGTAGTTTAATGCTTTTTGTAAGCCTCTCAGGAAAGGAGGGGCAGAGAGGGGAGAGAAAGATGTGGTAAAAATTGTTAGACATTAATTCCCTGTAGTTCTAAGGTATATAAAAGCAGCACAAAAGCAGTACGAAATTTGGGGTATGATTATTAGGAATGTAAAAGAATGCAGGCAGTCTGAGTAATGGGTTTTGAAAGACTGGGAAAGAGAAAATAATGGCTTGAGTGAAAATATGAAAGTTAGGAAAAGTCTCTAGGAATAGAGAAGGGTGAGCAGGGGAGTACACCCCCACCCTGGGGCACCCTTGTGTTAGCATCACATGGTTTAAGCATGTTGAGAGGGTTCAAGGAAGTTTTGGGTTTTTTTATAGAGAGGCTGAAATTGGGTGATTAATGTTATTGAATTTGAGAATGGCACCAATTATGGTAGAAAATATAGATTAATGTAATTTGCTAGAATTAAAAGAAAGCAGGTAGAGTTTTAGCCCAGTATATTTTAAATTTACCTGACTATAGTAAGGGAAAGCAAATTTCTTGTAACCTTCCTTAGGAAGATATGAATGTGAATGGGAAATTAAAATAATAAGAATATCTATATCTATATTTGTGGCATTTGAAGGGCTAAGAGTATTAAGATCTAGAAATGTATGGTAATATGGTTAATTATTAATTATTAGTATGATTAAAAAGAGATCTGTATTATTATTTGGTATTAGGGAATGGATTCATTGTATGAACTCCCCCCTCCTAGAATGATTTTGTAAGGACTGTGGTGGAATCCACATTCTAGGAATTTGTTTAAGATTAATATAATTGTAAAAGTGTTTTTGGCTTTGGCTTGCACAGGGTTCACATAGACCACAATTATTAAACCAGGTGCGTGTCTGGGTGAGAACTGGGAATCTAAAGGCATTATGCTGGTAATTTTATGTGAATATTTGATTTGGGGTTTAAAGTTTAAATTTAGATACTGAATATGTGTTTATAATATTCCTGAGATTTCTTGTAAAATTTGGTAAGTAGTCATATTACCTGTGTTGTAGAAGAAACAGTTTCTCTTATATTATAGATGCTGCTATATTCTAAATGCTGCTAAATTAAGGATTATATTACCAAAGGAACAAGAAAATGATGAACAGGACCATTCTGATTATGTGTATTGTAATTTGAGAAATTATAAATTTTAAGTTTGTCTTTGTTTCAAAAAATGTTAATTGAGATGGTTCTATGAAATATGAAATTGCTAATCAAATTATTTTGAAGCTTTGGTATAGATCAAATGTTTATAAAAATATGCTTGTGAGAAGTAATTATTGGTAACTATGGAGAAACGACCCTGTGAATCTTCTTGTAACTTTTATAGAATTTGAAATTGTTTATGTGTATGAAAAAGGGGCAAGGTTTCTACACCAGGACAAGGTTAAAACCTGTAAAAGGGAAGATGTTAAAAGGGAAATCCCCTTAGATATGTGAGTCCTGGCACATCCTTGAGGTATAATATAATTTAATATGATTAAATTGACGTGGAGGTAAAAGGTTTTGGGACAGTACTCCATGTAAATGATTTATCCAGTCAGGTCTCTACTGATGACAAAAAGAAGTTCATGAATGGAGAATATTTCACCCTCCATGTCCAGGGTTGCCATTGCTATGTGCTGCTCTGGCAAACTAAGTGAAGCCTTAAGAGTTAAAAAAGGCTCATAGTAAGAAAGAACCTGAGGGGACCTGTCCCCACCACAGCCAGGTGAAGTCTAAGAAAGGAGATTCTATCCCCTCTCAGGGCAAAAGACATCTGGTGAAAAGCAAAGTTAAGGGAAATGTTTGAAATGTTGCTATCTTAAAGATATTCTTTCTGAAAGTTATGAGAATAATTAGATATATAATTCATCAGTTTGTAAGATTAGATCATGGACCTCTGCAAATACTCCACCCTCTTTGCAGAGTCCAGTATAAAATATTATATATATATATATATATATATATATATATATATATA
>CM053580.1:85055575-85066216 GCA_028627135.1 Pseudochirops cupreus
CGATGAAACATTATCCCATAAATTAAGGCTGGGATTTTAAAGTGACAGTGGTAAGGTGTATTTGTGTATTTGTATGGAATAGAGTCATTGGGCATTTCAAAGTGATGAAAGAGCAATTGGGTATTAATTGACTGAATTAATTGTTGGGATTAAGTTAGAGATATTTTTAGTTGAAAGGAAAGAAGTCTTAGTGTAAGTCCAGACAGCATAGTCATAAAAGGGTAAAGAGAAATTTTGGAAAGTAAATATAAACCTGTTAGAGCAAGATTTGCTTCCTTCATGAATAGGAATAAATACAAAGATGAAAACAGGATATTTAAGACTCGTTTTAAGGATGTTCCTCAACCAATGGGAGAATATAATCATGTTTTAGGTTGATTATTGGAGATAATTACCTAAGTTTTTGATGAGACTATTAATTGGCTATTCCTGAGTCCAGCTCCAGGTATGAATATTAAGAAAAGCTATCCTAGCCACCAGAGCCACCAACCCATGGTTCCAGAAGACACAGGTATGAAGTACAAGGAGGTTGGGAGAGCGACTATTCCACATGAGCTGAGGTAGGATTCTCCTGATTCGTATTAACCTCAAACACCTAGTAGACTTCAAGCTTGGCTTAATGAGATTTATATGCATTCTGCCTGGACTTAACACCTTGAAATTAGGGAATTATGGTTCCCATATTATAATTTTGTCCCCATTCTTGGTGACAAGCTTCAATAATCACAATGTAATAGTTAATCTATTAAACAGTTGAGTCTGGAACATCTCAAGTTAATAAGAGATTAATGCTATTAAGCTTAAGATTTAGTATAGGAAGAGACCCTCTAGTTTGTGGGGATATTAGTTGTTATCTAGCTTCGGCCTTGTCCTAATTAGCTAATATTCATAGTAGAATAATTTAAAGTATGGATCCAATATTGGATACCAAAGATTTGTTTGTAAGAAAACATGTTCAGAGTCTTGCTAAGTACCTACACGAACTCCAGTTAAAAGGACTTGTTGCTCAGACCCCGCCTCTAGGATTTGCTGTACACAAATATCAACCTGGAGACTGGATCCTGGTATGGGCCTGGAAAGAGGAGAAGCTGACCCCGTCCTGGGAAGGACCCTTTCAAGTCCTCCTGACTTCAGATACCACTGTGAGAATTCAGGAGTGTGGTTGGACTCATTGCACTCGAGTGAAAGGACCAGTTTCTCCCCCAGAAGAACGGACAGTAGACCCTGAACCAACAGATGAACTTCAAATCTGCTTGAGGCAAGCAAGGAAAGAGGATTGATGAATACTATTTATAAAGTTATCGTATGGATAATCATTTGGGGAACTATAATTGGAATTGTCCTGTTTGGGGTGTCAGATAAAATCTTTTGTTGGATAATCCTTTTGCACCAAATAATACAGACCCCTAATATCACCCTTTGTGACCCAAGTGGACCATGGAGACAGTGCCAGTCCGGCTCTGGGTTTTGTTAGTAGCCTGCTCGTTGGCTTCTCTTAGGCCTATCCCTAGTGCCCCATGGGGGGAAAATTCATTCCAGGCACTGGTTCAGACTGTAGCTAACACTTTCAACCTCACCAACTGTTGGATCTGTGGCGGACCTCAGGGGCTGTCTCAATGGCCATGGTTCTCTGTCTCTCTTAAGCCCAAACAAATGTTCAGTACAAGGGCCATTGTTCATTATAGCACAGGTTTCTGGGCAAGCGAGGAAGAACATTTCTGATAATTAAATGAAGGGAGAGGGAATGTTTTGTGTGAATCAGTCAACCGGGATAATAGAGCTAGGGAGGAGCCACTGCAAGTGGACCCTAACCGGGGTCAGAGAGGTACATACCTATACCTGTGTCAAAGCTCAGAAAAATCAACTTGTAAAGGGGGCCTGGGTATGTAATGGGGGAATCGGGGTTTTGAAGATTCCTTACATTAGATGGGGATGGATCAATAAGATACATAGGGGGCTCCTGTCCCACTACTGGAGTTTGTATAACCTAACAGATGGAGGCTGCACAGCAAGTTGTACTTGGTATGCAGATCTGAAACTATGGAAGTGCCAGTACACATCCATCTGTAAGGGTGGCCCACTGGGACTACATGATATATACTACTACCCAACTCCCCAGGGGAATAATTCTAGGGCCTACTCAGGATTCTATTCAGAGAAGTTACCTGCCCTAAAGGGTCATTACTGGACCTAGGATCTTACGGCCTACACCCACCTCCCCCGCAACTGGAAAGGGATCTGCTATATTGGTTTAGTCTGGCCTAAGTTCTTTTTCCTCCCAAACTCAGAGGAGAATCATTGGGGGGTAAGACTCTACGATTACCTCCATCAACCAGAAATATACATAGACACTTCCCTTACCAACACTGGAGATACTAATGGATGGGGTGCAGAGTGGCCCCCTGAGAGAATAGTCAAGACCTATGGACCAGCAACTTGGGCCCAAGATGGAAGCTGGGGATATAGGACCCCTATATATATATGCGAACAGGATAATTAGGCTCCAAGCAGTAGTAGAAATTATCACTAATCAAACAGCCAGAGCTCTTGATATACTGGCTGATCAAGCCACCCAGACTCAGGCAGCTGTGTTATAGCATAGACTAGTATTGGACCATTTCCTGGCGAAGAGGGAGGAGTATGTGGGAAACTGAATCTATCAAACTGTTGCATGAGAACAGATGATAATGGGGCTGTGGTAAAAGAAATTACTCAGGACATCCAGAAACTAGCACCAGTGCAAACTTGGCAGTTTCCTTTTAATATGTCCTGGTGGTCCTGGTTTGAAGGAAGCTGGTGGAAACAGGCCTTAAGGTTCTTGCTTATAACTATTAGTGGGGTTATCCTAGTGCCTGTATGTTTGCTATGTATGATCAGGCTGATCACTGGCATAGTACAGAACACTGTTTCTAAGTTAATTAGTCTAGAAATGAAAATGGAAGGGGAAGTCCGACTGATGGTCCTAAAAAGACATGAGTGGGAACCAGTTGCCACCACTGAAAGAGATGAGTCTGAGGGAGTGGATGATCTAGAGGGACAACGTGAGGAAATGTTACAGCTATCTGAAGATCAGGAAAGTGAAAGGATGTTAAATAACTTAAATGAGAAACCACAGTAGAAAACAAAGAGGAGGGATTGTGTGGAACAGAATGTGGTTTCTCAAATAGACTATGGGCTAAAGCAAATAAAGCCTTAGGCCTTAGTTTCGATTTACTAGAAATCAGATGATTTCAGGGAAATTGAAACCAAGGAAATCCCCTCCTCAGGGCTTCCTTGTTCCTTATCACCCCAACTGCCAAATAAGGGAATGTTGCTGTAAGTGCCAATCAAAGTGGAAGTCACACAGCGGGGTTTTGTCTGTGGGTTTTGCAGGTTTGGGCTATTTAACCCAGCTTTTGCTTCTGTACAGTGGCCTCCTTCTGGACTTCCCAGTGGTGAGGACCGCCCGCTTCTCACAAGATTCCAATAAACTTTTCTACTTTCACCTTGAGAAGTCTCCGAGTAGTCAATTTGGGGCAGGGTCTTTGTACCCCACACAATCAGTATGCAATATTATCTTATTAATGTAATTCCAGAGACCAAAGAAGTTTTGGCCTGGCTCACTTTCAGCAGCTTTCAATAGATCTACAGTCTTATCAATATAGGTGAATTCTTCATCAGGAAAGGTGACGAACCATGCAGGCATCCTCATCCAATGGGATTCTTGCCCGTGTTGTTCAATAAATCCTCCACAAATAATCCACTGAACATTCTGGAGGTCTTTATCTAGTATTTTTTATATTTACAGTGTGTTATTTTGGCTGTTCATCCATTCTCCCTCACTGTCATAAGAAAACTGTCTTCTCTGGCCTTTTCTAAGAATACATTTCCTTGAAGATATCCTAACACAAATTCTTGAGTACAGGTCATTACTGGAAATGTGCTGCAGCCTGTTTTGGACAATTACATATGTTTTCACTATCCTCTGGGTTCTCCACAACTTTGACTAGCAGAACAGAGTGAAAAGAGTACTAGATTTGGAGTCAGAGGACAAGGGGTCAGATTCCAGCTTGGTATTAATATTTCTGTGACCTTGGTCAATTCACTTAAACTCCTCAGGCCTCGTTTTCCTCTTCTATAAAAGGAGGGGATTTTATTAGATGATGTCTATAATGAGGATTCCCCTCCACCCAAAGATGCTTTTTTTCATGTTGGTTAAATCTACTGATATTTACTATGTTACAAATTTAAACATCTTTGTAGTACGATAATAATTTTGAACTTATAAATGCCCTAAAAGGCAACCCTAGGGCTCTCTAGACCATACTTCAGGAGCTGATGCCCTACACAACTCCATAAAAGACCATAAATTGCAGAGAACATGTTGACCTAATTGACAGAGGGCATTTTCTCACTTGGAAGTTTTCAACAGCAAAATTACAGGTACAGTCCTTATCTTCTGGTTTAAATATGATTAGATTTTAAATCTGGACAGAAAAGAAAAAGGAGTGGTTTGTAATAGTATTAAGGGATAATAAATGGACCACACACTAGTTCACAGATTGGAAAAGATTCAGAGGAAGGACCCCTGTACTTTGTATGGATCATCTTTGCAGGAAGCATGAGACAATATGGGCAGGAATCACTCAGGATGAAAGGGTAGAGTGTCTACACTATCCACATTGATAAGATTACAGATCCAATGAAGTATTATATTTGACTTGTGTATATTAATCAAAATGATAACAGTCAAATAAAAGTCTTGTGTGTATAAAAATTATTATTCTATGCTTACATAGAAAATTACAAATAACCTAGTAAATATGGTGACTGCCTTCAAGAAAGCAAGGGAAAGTAATTTCTCAGTTCAGAAAACAAATTCAACTATGAATTCTATAAAGGTAAAACAGCAAGAATAGGGAATTTTCCTCGTTTGTTATGGGAATCTGAAGATCTTCCCTGCCCCTAGGCCCTTTGCTAACGTGGCTACGTGACTCTGAGAACCTTCCCCTATTTGAAAGTATACTCTGTGCCCTAATAGGCTGGATGTGGTCATGTGGAGCCTGTGGCGGGAGGCTTGTTTTTCGGGAATGCCCGCGCCTTGTAGCTTTATGACTGGGCAGTGGGTCAAGAGGGCTATGACATTCTCCGAGCCAGGAGAAGGCTATATATACACCCTGATGTGAGGTTTTGGTTTGGGGCTCACTTTGAGAAGAGCTGTGTGATTTGACCAGACGAGACTCTGGGAAGCCATTGAGCCCCGCCCCGGCTGTGAAAAACCGAGATGTTGATGCTTCCCTCTCTGGTAACTGACTAGGTAACTGATGTAATGGTCAGATGCTGGAAGCCGTCTGCTGATCTGTTTTTCTGTCTGTTTGTAACTTCTGTTTGTATTCTCTGAAGTTCAGGGTGCTGACTTTTCCCCCTGAACTAGGTAAATGATATACATTTGATTGATTAAAGTGAGATTGTTAACCCATTTTGAGTTGCTTTCCTTTAGAAAAGCAGATCTAAGAATCTGTGCTAGCAGCCGCCCTAAGTATGCTAGGGTACTTGCTGATACAGTTATTTGCTCTAAAGAGACTCCTTTTATCACCCATAATAATACTAGCCTCTGTAATCAGTGCCTAAAAGGTTAAAGGATTCAAATTAGAAATACCAAGTGCAGAATGACATATATTTTCAGACACATTCAATGTATTTATTTTGTTTATTCTTATTTGTCATAAGAGAGGTTATTTGGGTGGCAAAGTTGGGTCAGACATTGTGAGGCAAACATTCACATGGTGGTCAAAAGAAGCAGTACTTAAGACATGGGAGACACTAGCATAGGAATGCCCAGCATGGTGTGCCTGCATCAAAGAAGACGCTATACTCTATGAGCAAAGCAGAACTGCAGTAGCACAAAGAAAATGTGAGCTGCACAAATTCAAAGACATCTTCCATCTCAAAAGGACTACCTGTGCCCAACCTATGGCAAAGCCTTCCAAACTAGTACTGGACTGAACACACTGTACCCTGACCCCAACATCATGTCAGTGATCCTCTGAAAATGGATAATCGACCCCCCCCCAAAAAAAAAAACAGAAAAGAACATCGTGAAATTATTTTTTTAAGAACTGAAAACAGCAAAAGGAAATTCAAAATTTGAGGTGGGCTGGGGGGGATGGAGGGGAAACAAGGATGTTTTGTTACTACCATGTTAAATTTAATGTTAAACCAACTGTACATAATAGTTGCCAATTTCACTTACAATCTTATTTTCCTATTCTTCTTTGTATATTGAAATATTTATGTTTGTTGATGTTAAATTCCTCATAAAATTTAAACTAAAAGTGTTTTAAAATAAATATCTTAAATATCAATAAGCCCATTCTTGAGCAGAATGCGTATGTATGTGTTTTTTGTTTTTCTGGGTTTTGGGGGTTTGGGTTGGGTTTTGGTTTTTGTTGGGTTTTTTTTTGGATTTGAAAGCAAGAAGTAATTCTGAGAAGCAATTAGGATTACTTATAAATTCATGAACAAAAAATGGAAGGAATTTTGACTAGAGCCAGCTCTACTAAAGGGCTGTACTGCATTATGTATAGATGCCGGTGAAACTGTAAATACATAATAGTATGAACTGCTTTGTTGTTTTTTGTATCCTAATAACTTAGCATCATTAGACATAATTTGGAACTCATTAAATTATGAAGTATGAGGTTCTGTTGATCTCATGAATTACTCTGGATTCACTTAACCTTTTTATACCCAGACTTCAGAAAAAACAAACAGCTAATATGGTCAAGCCAATCACAGTGATATGTCAGCAAATGTTTTAAGATTACATCAGCACTGGGGAGATATCTCAGTAGGAAAAATGGTCTAGCCATTTCTGAAAATCAGTAGTTGCCACCCTTCTTTACTCTTCCCCTCTTGCTTATTTACCCCACTATTTACTCTCTTTGCTGCTTCATAACCCCATTAGAATAAGACAGGAGACTGATGCAGTAAATAATAAACAGGAGTCAAGGAGGCAAGTATTAAAGAAATATTTTTTGAGAAAAGATCTGAAGAAGTTTCAAGAGATTTTAGGCTAATCAAGACAAAGTGAGATTTTCTAACTCTAAAATTAATGAGGTGATGAAAATACTTACTGAAAGAAATCATGGAAGTCTCTGACCCTTAGAATTTTAAGAACGTACAATTATATCAAGTACTGAGAATAGACAGTGTGATTTCAGGTCTTTGGAAAGTCTATAACTCCAGAAAAGTTTTTTAAAAAGCAGCAACATTCTCAAGCAAAATACATATTAGGTTCATCTTCAAGGATGGTACAACTAGTAAAAGGGGAAGAAATAATGAGGGAATCCCAAACAGTGGTGTAGTCTTTTCCAACTGAGAGGCATCACAGTATAGTAAGAGATTTGGAATCAGAAAAATCTGGCTTCCGATTCTGCTTCTGTCATTAATAACTGTGGACAAGGGCCAGAGTTTCCCTATCTGTCAAATAGAGACAATGATTACCTATTACACATATCACAGGACTGCTGTGAAAATGAGAAAATGTATGGAAGGTGCTTTGTCAATGGTAAAATGCTGTTTTTTAAAAGGCATAAGTTCTTTAATATTCCCTTAATTAAAAATCTGCAAGTTACTTTTTGAAAGTTAGTTTTTAAATTTCGATCAACAAAATATTGAGCATCTATAATGCACAAGACATCTATAATGCACAAAACTACACATTGCTACTAATAACAATAATTATTGTTAATTAAACTAATTGGGACCTTCAACTTGTTAACAATCAACAATATTAATATACTGAAAACGTTCAACATTTCATTAAAATGAAAACTAGAGAAAGCATGCTACCTGATACAAGAAATAAAGAAAAAGAAACTTGTAATAACTTGAAAAATTCATAGAATGTCTAAGTATACAAGAATTTTTTTGTGACTTCTTTAAACAAATTCACAATAAATGTCTTAGCCCATATACTATTTTTAATTTTAAGACAGCAAAGCCATCTTGTGGTTGATACTGGTAATGCTCATACTTTGAGCACAACAGATATGTTACACTAATTTCCCATAATGAATTTAGGTCCACATTCGTGTAGGACAAGTCTTACACAAGTAGACTAAGTACCCTTACGTTAAGGATTTTTTAAAAATACTTAAATTCCCAAACTTATTCACGCTATCTGTTGGTCATAAAATACTTTCAAATAAAATCCTTTTTTTAAATATAAATAACAGTTCACCTTGGTTAGAACACATTGCTATGAAAACAATAATATCAGAATGTTCAATATAATTTTTTTCTTTTATATTTATTTTATTAATTTATTTGTTTATTTACTTTTAGTTTACAAGATTCAGTTCCACAATCCCTTGAGTTTCAAATTTTCTCCCCTCCCTCTCCCCAATATAATTTTTTAAAGCAATATAATTCAGTATGATGACTCAGGCTTCTTATTACTCATTTGTGGTCACTTGGCATTGTTTTATGCTTTTTATACCTTAAGGCAAGTGTAAGGGCCCCTGACAGCTATTTGCGTACCTAGATGTCTGACCTCGGTCAGTGTGTCCTTGCTAACAAGGAAAACCTGAGGCGGGTCTAAGAGGCATCCAGGTGTGTACTCTGCCTCGATGACTGCACGTCAAACATGTGAGCACTGAGCATGCACCATCAACGGAGGAGCACTGCCCGCCTATCAGGATCTTGTTGCTGGGACACATGACAGAGGGCAGACAGAGAAAGGATAAAAGGGCAGGCAAATAATGCTGGGGGGGCAGCAACAGGAGATATATAAGACAATAAAGATGCTTAGCCACTCCACTGAGGTGTGTCTGACTATTCTGTCCATATCTGGAATTTTCCTCTGAAGAGTCGTTGGGGCGACTGAGAGTAGCTGCAGAATCACGGTGGGTACTTTGGGACCCCTGGGATCCCCGAGTCCGGCTGGCCCGGACAGGCAAGGATTCTTAACACGAACTTCTAAAAAAATGTTTTGTAACTATTTCAATGTAATTGATTTCTGTTTTGTATTATGTATTTAAAAAGGTTATTCTGAGAAATGTCTATAGGCTTTATCAGATTGCTAAAGATAACAAAAAGTTTAAGAATTCTTGTATTAAATGAAACTATAAATTCATAAAGCAAATAGTACAGCATCCTGAGTTATCAGTCTTCTTAAGTTTTTTTTAATATGCCTATCATCACATTCAAATGCTCTCCTCTGAATAATCTTCCATCTATCTAGATCTCTTTTTAGAACATTTAAATATGAAACTTGACTACGAGGTTTTTTTTTAAATTCAGCAACTTAATGGTTTCTCATGTTGGTAGATTATAAAAGAAAAATACAAACACACCTTCACTGTAATAATTATAACTGGTGGTAAGGAGACAAGAAGCACGACAGCTGCGTTCAAGTGTACAAAAGGGAATCATACGAAAGAGCGAACACATTTCTTCAGTATGATTTTAGAGGGAAGAACTAGAGTAAAAGGGTTATGCATTTTGGTTCCATAAGGGAAAATTTACTATAAATTAAATCTACATATCAACAGAACAGACTGCTTTTTAAGGATGTAAGCTCCAGGGGTACGCAGTCAAAATAGTGGCACAGAAGCGGGAGAACTCCATGGCTCCCCCCATAACCACCTCAAATACCTATAAAATATGACTCTAAACAAATTTTAGAGCTCCAGAACCCACAAAATGAGAGAGAAACAAAGCTCCCACTGATGGCAGACCAGCAGGCAGACAGAAAGGTTCATCTCAGTGGGCTAGGAGACCAGCCCGGCATGAACCCAAGGCTTTAGCCCCAGGGCAGCCAGGACAGGCCCCAGCTGGAGCATTCCAGAGAGTGGATTGCCGGCAGCTGTGGCAGTTTCCAGAATTATCAACCCATAAGAGCCAAGGACAAAGTGAAAGGTCAGTAGAACTGGGCTAAATTTGGGGGAGAAAAGGGGATCCTGCCATCTGCCCCCAGGGCAAGAAAGCAGCAGAAGTGGAAGACACCTCCACGTGGCTGCTTCAGAGCTCCTGGCCTGCAGATTGCAGGGGGGGCAAGCAACCATTCAGAGGTTAAGTGCTCTTGCTTTGACCTGCCAGGATCAGGATCATGGTCTTGGGTGGTGGTCCTGAGGTGCATGAACAGTGAGCCAAAGCTGGTGGGGGCTGTAGAGACGGCCTCCTAATAGCTCCGGCAGCTGTGAAAACGCTAGCGATTTGGGACAAAGCTCTCCCCTCTGAAAGCAGAGTTCTACTGAGCCCAAAATTCAAGTACTTGACTGGCAACACGAGCAGGCAAAGGAAGCAAAGTAAGAACAGCAACTGAACTTTAGATTCCTTCTTTGGGAACAAAAAGGATCAAAGCATGGAATGGGAGGAAGACAACACAGTCAGAACTCCTGCACCAAAAGCTTCCAAGAAAAATGTAAACTGGTTACAGGCCATGAAGGAGCTTAAGAAGATTTTGAAAACCAAATAAGAGAAGAGGAGGAAAATTGGGAAGAGAAACGAGAATGATGCAAGAAAATCATGAAAAGAGAGTCAACAACCTGACTGAAGAAAATAACACCTTAATAAATAGATTAACTCAAATGGCAAAAGAGGCCCAAAAAGCCAATGAGGAGAAGAATGCCTTAAAAAGTCGAATTTGCCAGGTGG
>CM053580.1:85089930-85103769 GCA_028627135.1 Pseudochirops cupreus
TTATTTATCAAAGTGAACTTGTAATTGAATTTTCTCAATCAAGTAGAAAAATGGAAAAAGGTTAAGCTAAAATGACAAGTAATGCCTTTAAAAAAAACTAATAGCATTACAAATTGTTTCTTTTTTGAGCACAAACTTACGTCCCTATTAAATCTTACTCAAGGATTTTCTTATAATTAAAATGTTTTCAGAAAGACACGTCTAAAATTGAAATCCCCTTTAACAATTTTCCTCCAGAATTTATATAGTATGGTAAGCTAGGTTGTTCAACTATGACCATTTCTTTAAAGTGAGTTGATCATCAATACGTATAACATTCACTACCTTTCCAAACAATCTGCATTTTCTCTTTTCCTTCATCCAAAAACAGTTGCTCAAAAGAATCTTAATTATTCCATAACCTGAAATTTTTTGTTTTGGTTTGGTTTTCTTGCTTTTTGGAGCAGGGGGAAAGGCAGGGCAATTGGGGTTAAGTGACTTGTCCAAGGTCACACAATAAGTGTTAAGTGTTTGAGGCCACATTTGAACTCAGATCCTCTCAACTCCAGGGCCAGTGCTCTATTCACTGTGCCACCTAGCCGCCCCTATAACCTGAAGTTTTAAAGGTTAAATTCAGATGGGGGAAAAATAACGAAATGGTTATTAACATTTCATTCAGTCACATATGGCATTTATATATACATCACAAGCCTCAGACAATATTCACATCTTCATCAATCTAATTCATATGAGAATCTTCCATATGCTTTTAATTAAAAAAGGGTATTCACATTAAGCATTTCTTGTTAAGATATCCTACATATGAAAAATTATGAACTGTTACAGATTAATGAAACTTTAACATTTTATGGGGAGAAAAACTTTCATCCTTTTTCCAATTACACCAAAGAAATAAATTTCAAAAGCAACAAATGTACATAAATAATCTTTAATCATATACTTTTTTGTATAATAATTCTGTTAAGAAATAAGGTGTGTGTATTCCTAACTGAGGGTTCTGCTGTGACAGGAGCATTGCCCCAAATATAAACTCCACTAATATAAAAGCAAGATCAATGAGAGAAAGGAAAAAGATATTAAGCATGCCCACATAAAAATGTATTAAGTTCCCCAAATTGCATTTTGCAGATGTATAAAAAAAGTTTCTGTGAGTTATACAAAATTAATTTAGGAAAATCTGATGCTAATTTTGACTGAATTTTTATCTATAAAAATAAAAAATAATCTTGGTTTAGTCATTCACTGGCACCTATCCTGTGCTGGCAAACTGGAGGAAAGGAAAAAAAATGAGGAGGAAAACATGAAAAAAATTGATTAAGATATGATAAAGGTCTTCAAAAGACTTATAGCAATACTACATATACATAATAAAAATCTATCCCCCCAAAAAAACAGAACTAAAAATCTACATGGCACGCAATTGTTAGAGATACTATTTCTTTTGTTCAATGTGGGAGTGGCTTGTATCAGAAAATGTGAGGGCAGAATGATACACAGATGCAAAAGAAAAGTAAAGGAACCTAAAAACTGAAGTAACAGAATATGAGGAATGTCTTGCCAATGAGAAAGTAGTTGAAGAGAAAACAACTGCTTATTCTCCAGCAAAGATGAAGATCTACACGTCACATAAGAGATTATCCAGTGTCAAAGGAATGAAAAACCTAATTGTGGCTGATCACTCCCTGCTAAGGAGGAGGAAGTAGCAGGAATCATGTTTCTATACCTCTCTGCAGCTAGGTGGCACAATGGATAGAGTGCCAGGCCTAGAGTCAGGAAAACTCATCTTCCTGAGTTCAAATCTAGCCTCAGAAATTTAAACTAGCTGTGTGACCCTGGGCACTTCACCCTGTTTGCCTCAGTCTTCTTATCTGTAAAATAAGCTGGAGACAGAAATGGCAAACCACTCCAGTATCTTTGCCAAGAAAATCCCAAATGGGGTCACAAAGTCAGACACAACTGAAAAACACCAAACCACCATCGTGATACTCTCTCCTCTCTAAATCTTAGTTACACTGCTTTTTCATGGTTCTCCTCCCACCTGTACTCTTCTTGGATCTTCATCCAGGTCACATCCACCAACTGTGGGTGTCTCCCAAGGCTCTGCCCTGCACCTGCACCCTCTTCTCTTCTGCCTTTATACTACTTCACTTGGTAATCTTATCAGTCCCATGGACTCAATTATCGTCTCTATACAGATGGTTCTCAGATCTATTTATTCAGTCCTAATCTCTCTGCTGACTACTATGTTCATATCTCCAACTATCTACTAGGCATCTCATACTGGTTATTCTGTAGACATTTTAAATTCAACATGTCTCAAAGAGTCCCTGGAACAATGAGAGGTTAAGTAACAGAGATAGCTAATATGTATTAGAAGTTCCACCAAGTTTTCTTGACTCCTGGGTAGCTCTTCTACCCACCCTCCCAAGCTCTGATTTACATATAGCAGTTTTCTTAAATGGTAATTTTTCTTAAATATTAGCAACAATGACCTTAGAAGGAAAATGAGATCACAGCCTGAGAATAAGGAATAGGTTTAAGAGAAATGAGCAATAAAGAGAGATGTCACAAAATTATAGTCAAATAAACAAATTTTAGAAATCTGAATGCCAGAAGTGGAGCATTTGTGCATAAGAGTAAGAGTAAGAGCTTCCTTGGGTTTAGCTGAGGTGGAGTAAAAGACTAGCTGAGATTGAGAAACTGGGAACCTAGAGTTTCTGAAAGAACATTGTTCACTCAATGCTGAAGACCCTTTGGGAGAAGGAAGTCTAGGGAAGGAAGTGAAAAGCATTTATTAAGTGCCAGGTACTGTTAAGCACTTTAGAAATATAATCTCATTTCATCACATTTGTTGCTAATAACAATTCTGTGAAGTGCTATAATTATCTCCACTTTACAGTTAAGGAAAATGAGGCATACAAAAGTTAAGTGATTTGCCCAGGGCCACACACTACTAAGTATCTGAGTCTGAATTCAAACTCAGGACTTCTTGACTTCTGGCCCAGTGCTCTATCCACTATATCTGTCATCCAGCTGCTTCTAACTATGAAGTATAAAGGCAGGAAGCTGGGGTAAATAGGAGTATTGTGAAGCAGGTACTAAACAGTGTCAAATGCAACTGATGTCTTGAAGAAGATTAGCAGTGAGAAAAGACCATCAGACCTGGCAATTAAAAGTTCACTGATAATTTTGCTGAGAGTAGTTTCAGTTGAATGGAAAAGTTTTTAAAAGTTAGATTGCAAAAGATTGAGGGGAGTAAGGGAGTAAGTAGATAGAGAGAAAGTGGAGGCAGTGAGTGCAAGACAAGGAGTTTTCACGGAGTCTAACTTCCCAGAACTGAATGATGTTTCTGTATACTGACGTTCAAAGGAAGACAGGTTTCTGAGTGCCAACTTTCTTAGAAAAATCTCCACATTAATATACTTTTGGAAGATATGTTACATAAAATTAGAAGGAAGCATGACCATCTGGATAGTGCCTTTCTGTAAAATTAATTCATCTTTTAGTCAATGAAAGTCTGAAAAAATCTCAAGATACTAATAATAAATTTCTTATATAAAATTCTAGCCTCCAAGTCATGCCTTGCAAAGTATGCAAGAAGTGTTCAATTTTTGCAGACTGTAATGCTATGTTGCTTATTTTCTAACCATTTTCTTTCATATTTTTCACATGTCAATAAATCCAGGCTACAATAAGACAACCTCTCTATAATTTCTGGTAGCAATGAACTAATCCTGAATTGCCTTCATAAATCCTACCACATCTACAAGCAAATTTCCACATTACACAGTCGTTTCTTCAGTGCACTTGTGGACATATTATTGGTTGAATTTACATGGATATTACTGTTACTAATTATTGTTGTTATTTGTTGGATAAATACCTAAAGGATGGCTTTCCCTAAATGTTTTCTTAAATGCTGAGTGCTCCATAAATATTATTGAGAGACTGATATCTCATTCTCAGAGTCCTTCTACAATCCTTATGAATCAAAGTCATGTTGGCAATCAAGTCCTAGAGAGTAATCTACAACTAATTTATCAATTAGATCTAGGACATCCTTAAAATTTACTTCTGGTCTATATACTTCAAGAGATACTTTGAGAATGAGACCTTTCTTATTATTTTCCTAAGAAAAGATAAAAGGGAAGAATTGATTCAGTTTTGATAAAAGGGAAGAATTAATTCAGTTTTTCTATTTTGTGGCACAATCAACATGACTGTCTAGCTAGCTTCCTATTTTTAGTATATTTAAAGAATTTATGTTTTCTTCTTTATAGTATCTTATATATCTCAAAAATTAATCCCTTAAAGGCTTAATTTTTTATGAGAAGAAATGCACCATTCTATAAAACCAATTTAAAGGGTAATTTAATTCATGACCATTTGTGATCACTAACTTATGCTTTAATTAAACACTGGATTCATAGTATTATCAATAATTTTAGTTCATTCCAATGCAATATTTTTACTACATCCATTTAATAAGGACAATCCAAATTATGCTATAGGAAAAACAAATACGAATAATTAGTGCTTAAAAAAACTAATCTGGTTTTTAAGCATTTTTAAATGTAAATTAAAGTCTGAAAAAACAAGATAACCAAAACAGACTAATTACTGAAGCAGCATCCCAATAAACTGAGAGAGAAATTAAAAACTCAAAAGCACACAGAAACCTGGAAAAACACATTCACAGCCTCTCAATTCTATAGTAATATATTCACATCAAATTTAAAAATTCTTTGGTTCAGTTAATACTTTTAAACTGTTTCCTCAATAGTTTAAATTCTACAATAATGGGAATAGTTAATTTTTAAGTTTTGGGAACTTGATAGAAAAACACTATACTTAACATAATAGTAACAATTTAGGAGATAATAATGATCAACTAAATTAATAATTATGTCTGTACTTCTCTTAATGCCAGTTGAAGTGATACATCCCTAACCAAAGCACAGGAAGCTTTATAATATTAAAAAATTGTTTATTTCTTTTTTCTTTAAAAGAGAGCTTTTAAAAAACAATGAAACAGAAACACTACACTGAAAATATTTTTTGCTAAGAAAGCTAAGTTTGCAGGTAGAGGGAAATAACTACTTTCTTTACCAATTTCCAGTTTTTTCAACCTACTCGTTTTTATCCCTCTTTAACTGGTCTAGAACTAAAAGAAAACTGATTTAAGTGGTTGATCATCCGACCTGAATTATGGAAAAAAGTATAGCCAAATGGCATAACATGCTAACAATATTGTCTCATATAATGTTTCCCTAAATAACATACACTACTATTTACCAGATGTCACAAAAAGTTAGGACAGCTTAAAGGCAAAAAAAAAATCTCTAGAACCAATCAAAAACAATAGTAAAATGTCAGAATAAACAAGGGCAAAGAAATGTTGTAATAGAGGTAGAAAGAATGAAGTCCAGGTGGAATAAGAATAAAAGATGAGTGCCACATCTTTATATCTCAATCAATAAAAAATATTAAGTGCCTACCATGTACCCAGCACTGTGCATCACCTCTCTATTACTGTCAAGGGACCACTATTCTTCCAAATACCTAATTTTAAAACCTTACTGTCATCCTCAACTCTTCTCATTCACCTTACATTTCCAAACAGCTATCTAATCTTGCCATTTCTATTTCACCAATATTTTATATATGTCCTTTCTCTCTTCTCACAAGCCAGACACATGCAAGACCTCATCACCTCTCAGGCTCCAGAGGAGAAAGTGAGGCTGGTGATTTTGCATACCCTCCCTCTTAAATCCAATTCACTTGCATGTCACGGCACCAATTTCCTGATGTCATGGTCCTCTTCAAGAACAAAGGACGAACAACAACCACCTCTCATTTGGTCTATTTGAACTGGTATCGTTTCTCAAGTATCTCCTCTTTCCAATCCATTCTCCACACAACTGCCAAAAGTTGAGGTCTGTGTAACCACTCTTCTCCCCCGCCACCCATGAACTCTAGAGGCTCTCTTTGACATCAAGGATCAAATATAAACTCCATTAAATTAGGCATGTAAAACCTCTTCACAACCTGGCCACTTCCTCCTTTAGAATCTAATTACAAATTATTCTCCTCTATGTTCTCTACAATTTAACTGTACTGGCCTACTTCTTATGTCAGGTACAATACTTCATCCTGTTTTTGTATTGACTATTCAACATGCCTAGAACACTACATCTTCCTCTTAGTTTCCTTCAAGACTGAGCTTAAGGCCACCCTGATCCACCTCCATTTCCCAAAACCAGCAAGCCCTGCCCCCTCTTCCTACCCCAGCTACTACTGCCTTCTTTCTCAAGATTACCATTGTATGTTTTGTTTTAATTTTTATTTTCAATTCCAAATTCTCTTGCCCCGTCCATCACTTCCCCTTGCCTTTAAAAGCAAGAAATAAAATACCAATTATATATATATGAATATATGCATATATAGTATATGAGTATATAATGTCTAACAAAGTCATATAAAATATTTCCACATCAGTCATGTAGAAAAGAAAAAAAGAAAGAAAGAGAAAGACAGTAAGAGAGAGAGAGAATGCTTGGACCCAGACTTCATCAGTCTCTATCTGGAGATAGATAGCATTTTTCATCACTAGTCCTTTGGCATTGTTATTGATTATAGCTACTAAGGCTTTCATAGCTGATTACTGTTACAATGTTGCCATTACTATGTACAATGTTTTTGCTGGTTTTTCTTGTTTTTGTATCAGTTCATATAAGTCTTTCAAGGTTTTTCTAAAACCATCCTCTTCAGAATTTCTTATACCACAATAACATTCCATCAAAATCATATACCATAGGTACACAATTTAGACATAAAGGGTGTTATTATAAGCAAATTAGTAGAGCAAGGAATAGTTTACCTGTCAGATCTATGGAGAATGTAAGAATTTGTGACCAAACAGGAGATAGAGAACATTATGAAATGCAAAATGGATAATTTTGATTATATTAAATTGAAAAGTTTTTGCACAAAGCCAATGCAACCAAGATTAGAAGGGAAGCAGAAAACTAGGAAATAATTTTTACAGCCAGTGTCTCTAATAAAGTTCTCATTTCTAAAATTAGAGAACTGAGTCAAATCTGTATGAATACAAGTCATCCCCCAATTGATAGATGGTCAAAGGATATGAACAGGTAGTTTTCAGAGGAAGAAATTAAAGGTATCTATTTACAGTCATGTGAAAAAATGCTCTAAATCACTATTGATTAGAGAAATGCAAATCAGAACAACTCTGAGGCACCACATCACACCTATCTGATTGGCTAACATGACAAAACAGGACAATGATAAATGGTGGAACAGACTTGGGAAAATTGGAATGCTAATGCATCGTTGGTGGAGTTGTAAACTGATCAAGCAGTCTGGAAAGTAATTTGGAACTATGACCAAAGGGCTATAAAACTCAGCATACCCTTTGATTCAGCAATACCACTATTGGATCTGTATCCCAAAGAGATCATAAAAATGGAAAAGGACCCAAATGTACAAAAATATTTATAGCAGTTTTTTTTATAGTGGCAAAGAATTGGAAACTGAGGGAATACCCATCAATTGGGAAATGGCTGAACAAGTTGTGGTAATATGAATGTAATGAAATTATACTGTCCTATAAGAAATGATGAAGAGGCAGATTTCAAAAAACCTGGAAAGACTTATATGAATTGATCCTGAATGAAGTGAGCAGAACCAAAACATTGTACACAGTAACAGCAACATTGTGTGATGATCAACTTTGATAAGACTTAGTTCTTCTCATCAATGCAATGATCTAAGGCAATTCCAAAAGACTCATGATGTAAAATGCTATCTACATTCAGAGAAAGAATTATGGAGTCTGAATGCAGATCAAAACATACTATTTTCCTCTTTTTTGCTGTTTTATTTTTTCTTTCTCATGGTTTTCCCTTTTGTTCTGATTCTTCTTTCATAACATGACTAATGTGGAAATATGTTTAATATGAATATACATGTATAGTCATGCCATCTTGAAGAGGGGATGGAGGGGAGAAATTTATAACTCAAAATCTTATAAAGTGAGTGTTGAAAATTAATAATAAATAAATGAATAAAGTTTTTGAAGTCATACACCATAATTGTTCAAGCCATTTCCCAATTGATGGGCATGCCCTCAGTTTCTAGTTCTCTGACTGTTTTGTATGTGTTGTACATATACCTATTGA
Organism: Pseudochirops cupreus; assembly: GCA_028627135.1. Lineage (NCBI taxonomy): Eukaryota > Metazoa > Chordata > Mammalia > Diprotodontia > Pseudocheiridae > Pseudochirops > Pseudochirops cupreus. Next base: position 85,098,132 of record CM053580.1, read on the forward strand.
TGTAAATATCGTCTCCCCCATTAGGTTATAAATGCTTTGAGGACAAACACAATTTTGCTTTTGACTTTGTATCATAGCGGGTTCTTAATGAATATTTATCGACTGAATTGCCATCATCATAATGAAAAAGGAGGATGACAGATAATTTCAGACAACATTCACTCTAAGCTGCAAGGGGGCGTGGTCATGCAGTCTGAGATGCTCCCTCATATAAAGAATTGTCGCACAGCTGGAATTTTCTTTTTAAAACACAGCTAACCGGTTCTGTCTCTATTTACAAGTTTGTTTCCTTTGCTGAAGTTTTATGTATTCTAACTGATTTATCAACTGCTGGTAGATTAGTCCAGTTAGGTCATGTGATCCTGACTGGCTTACCAGACTCCTTATGAATGGAATAGACAGCCTTCCTATTTTCAGATGGATAGGAAAGCAAGGATTGACTGGACCAACTGCTTTACTACAGTCACCAGTGATAGAGACCTGAAGTTATGTAAAATAGACTCATAGCTCCTTACTATGGTGATATCACCATAGGGATGAAAGGTAAGGAAAGGAAAAACAACCATGCTAATAGTGACTATTTTGTTGCTGTTCAGTTGTTTTCAGTTGTGTCCAACTCTTCGTGATCCCATTTGGGTTTTTCTTGGCAAAGATACTTAGTGGTTTGCCATTTCCTTCTCTAGCTCATCTTACAGATGAAAAAACTGAGGTAAACAGGGTTATGCGATTGGCACAGGGTCACACCGTTACTTAGTATCCAAGGCCATATTTTAACTCATGTCTTCCTGACTCTAGGTCCTGCACTCTACCACTCTATCTACTATACCACCCAGCTGTCCTAAATAGTGACTAACGATGTGACTATTCTGATAAAAATGTACTATATTTTACTATACCATTTAATTAATAAGTAAAATTAAACATAAGCAGATTTTCAAATTTCATTGGAAATATTCATATTTCATGTATTAACAAAGTTGTTACATTTTATAAAAATTTTCTACCCAGAGCAGTAGAAAGTCTGAGCAGCTATTAAAAAGGGGGGACAGGATGTTGTTCTCAGAACACATCATAAGCAAGTTAAAAACATATAGCAATACTTCTGAAACAGATATCACTTAAAAAAGCCAAGAGAAAACAGTAAAGAAAAATAGTAAAAAAAACAATAATAAATGTTGACCACAGGTATATATGTCAAAAGTAACCCAAAATCATTTGTCTCAGAACAGGGTTTGTGAAATGATTAAGGTAGAAGAATGGAATCAAAAGGCTCTCCGTGGGCAAGATTCACATGAACTCAGGCAATAATATATCAACAAAAAAAAAGCTTACAGAAAGTGAAGGCTTGATGAAAGTCAAAACATAATCTTTGATACCAAGAACTACTGAAAGGTTATCTTTAATAAAGACTTACTGTCTGAGATTATTCAAGGGAACTAAAGAAACTCTGGTACTTGTAACAGGTTGCAAAAAAGTAGTAATTAACAAATACCTTGAAAAACAAAGTCATGGGGTCAGAATCACACACAAGAAGTTAATAAACTAACAGACAGTAAATCCCTATAACTCAAAATACCTTTAAGAATTCCACAAACAAACTGAATGGGAACCAGATCATAACCACAGCTGAAACTATTGCCCATAAAAAAGCCTGTATGTAATACTGTTCAACAAAAATTTAAGAAAAGCAACTTTTAAAAGCTGTCACCAAATAAAACTCATATCTCCAACCTTTGTGGAGCGAAGACCTGGTCTCCACAAAGACCTACCTACTGGGAGAAAACAAAACCATACAAGGACAAGATAAGATACATATCACTGCCATTTTCCTATAGGAAGACTATTGGATTCATCCTGTGTATGCTTTCAGTGAGCCTACAAAATACGAGCTTAGATCGCAATACTTTATTCAAGTACATAAAGTAGTCGCTCTATCCAACTGTAATCCTCTACAGAACATTGGCTATAAAGAATAATAACTGGATAGAGACTTATCTCTGGACCATTTCTATCTTAATTCCATCAAAAAAGATGAGAACAAGATTTAAAATAATAATAATTAGTCATATTCAGATAGTACTTTAAGATTTTCAAAGTACCTTCCTCACCAAAATCCCCATAAAAATATGAAGAAAAGATGCCTACAATGCCACAGATCAGGTGTCAAACTTGTGGGTAAAACAAGTGGTCCCCCAAATTCCCCTGTGCAGACTAAAACAGATTAAAATGTAATTGGAAAATGTTTAACAAAATAAATAAAAATACAATACAACATAGTGTTAATTTGTAGTTTTCTAATATGTAACCTACAGAGATGTTTCCACTTGAGCTCCACATGAACACAATTGCCATAGATCATGCTATACTTTTCTTAACTCTATGACCTATACATCTGTGATATAATCCTTACCTAGCCTGAACTCTGAAAATACTATCGTGCTTTTTATTGGCCATTTGGGTTCATTCCATCCTTCCTCTCACTCATCACCAGTACCAGTCTGGGTGCCTATTCATCTCATACCAACTATAGTCTAGGAAAAAAAAACTGTGACAGGTTTATACATTCCCGGAGTGGTTACAAAGAGTAAAGGCAGACCAGGTACAAAACTAAAAACTGAGTTAATAAAATCAATCAGTAAGGAACACTACTTTCAAATTAACAGTTTCAAATCAATTGATACTTCACTCAGGAAGTCTTGGATGAAATGAAGTGGCATATCAGAGAATAACAGGTATGAAAAATTATCTACCTAACGCCAAACAAACCAGTCAGAGGACAGGCTTATGAAAGTTCCAGGACAGAAAGATGGGGGTGAAAATAAATAACCATGCTAGGAAAATGAGTATCTAAAAAGATTTCAATAGCTTATTAAACTACATATACCCTTTAACTCAGCAATAATGCTAACTAGCCCTATACCTCAAAGACTTCAAGGGAAGAGGAACCAATACATAAAATATAAACGTATATATTTACATCAGCTCTTTTTTTGTAGGGGTAAAGAACTGAACATTTGAGGGGGTGTCCATCAACTGGGGAATAGATGAATAAGTTATAGTATACGAATGTGACAGAATACTCTTGTGCCATAAGAAATATTGAAGGAGATGATTTCAGAGAAACCTGGGAAGACGTGTATGAACTGATACAAAGTGAAGTAAGCACAACCAGGAAAACAATTTATTCAGTAACAACTTTATTGTAAAGACAAACAACTTTGAAAGACCTGGGAACTCTAAGCGATAAAATGACCAACCAAAATTACAGAGGTCTACACGCGAAATTATGCTCTGCCCCCTCCAAAAGAGAGGACAGACTCAAAGTACAGACTGAGTCATATTTGGGGGTGGAGAACAGAGAATGAGGAGAACATGACCAATGTAGGAATTTGTTTTGCTTGACTATATATGTAATAAATTTTATTTTTCCTGCTTACTTGGGGGGAGGAAGAGAAATTAGAGAGAATATGAACCTAAAAAAAAAAAGTCTGCTGAGTGTCTGATGATGATGTCCAACTGTCTCAAATATTAAAATGGATCTGTGATCTCATCAGTTTGGGAGTTCCCTCCAACAAAACTGTTTATATCACATCCATGGTACCCATCCTTATTAACTCCTGTCCATGTTTTCCCAAAAGTACAGCAGTTGGGGACAGTCCACCCAACATGCTGAAAGTCTTCTTCAATTACTCCCAACATCATCAGGATACCATGGAGCACTACGGCTGTCTATCTGTGTCATCCCTTGCTCTTACTATATAATCAGACCACCTTTTCTTCCTGTCACAAAATCCCTTGGTATTCCTGTTCTTCCTTCCAATTCTAAGATTCCACCATTCTATGAACTTATTTCAAAAAATGTGTGACTTCATTAACATGGATAGTCTCCCCTCTATTGATACAGAGAGACTACAACTCCCTCCACATTCTAACAAAAAAAGTTCATCATTTAGCGATCAATCTTCTAATGAGGAACCTCTCCAAACTTGGTTAGGCTGGTCTTAGTTAGAATGTTAGTATATTCCTAGGTCAGTATTCGAGTCTTTTTTGGATTGGCAGGATCTATCAAATATTGTACTTCACTGGCATGGCCTGAATGAACTCAAGGTCACTTCCACACCACAATAAGGAAGACTTAAGCAGATAACCTATATAGCATTTAAAGTAATTATGATTCCAGATTCAGATTTTATTTTTAAAAAACTATGTGCCTCAACCAACACTGTCCTCTATCCAAAATCACTTTTGGGGACAGGAGGTATTTATACCACAGCACCACTAAGGCACACTCAATATGGTACTAATTTAACTATCCTTACAAGAAGTAATGCCAGACTCAGAATCAAGAATACACAGGTTCAAATCCCACCTCCAATACTTACTAGCTGTGACAATAGGTATTTCACTTAACTTCTCTGAGTCTGTTTCTTCATCTGTAAAATGGGTATAATATATTTAATTCTCCAGGTTGTTGTGCGGGTCAAATAAAATAATATTATGCAAAATGCTTTGCAAACTTAAAAGTACCAAGTAAATTTCAGTTATTATAATTATTGAAAACTGAAATATGAATGCATAAAAAATGGAACTGGAATGCTTCCGACTCAGTGTAAAATAAACAGCATCCTGCTATCCTGAAAGCCACTTCTACTTATCTGCAATAAGGCTTAATTTATAAGGAAACATGCTCAAAAGAAAACAGAATGATTCAATAAGTACTATCCTTTCTAAAATATAATTACATTATTTGAGAATGGAGGTATTAGTATAGCAAACTAAGGTTATACTATTTTAAATAAAAAATTAAATTATAACTAAATTAACAACTGATCCAATATAATAGATTAAGCTAAATATGGTTCTCAGATGAAGAAGGTACTGGTAAACTAAATCTGGGTCTCTAAATTTAAGTTTTCTTCAAATGAATTTCTGCTATTGTTCATTGCACTTAAATAGTGTTAATATAATAAATTTGTTGCTATAAGTTAGCTACAGAATCAAATAGCTGGCCAGGTGCGACAGAAATGCTGAAGGGTAACCAATGGAGGATATCTATCTCATCAGCCTCCAGATTTAATAGAAAAGTTCCATTAAAATCAATGGAGCATTTCCAAAACATCTAACAACTCTGAAACTGACAGAAAGCTTCCACCAAAATCAGTGAAGCACTCTTGTCAAATACTCAGGATTTACTAATCTGTAGATCAGTTACATTCATTTCAATATGAGAAAGAATAATACAAATTTTAGGGTTATTTTAGGAAGTTCTCTGATGAACATAAGTACAACATGGGCATCTGATGTAACCTCAATTTTTCAATTAAGTATGGCTGACAAATATAAATATATTATATAAAGGTATTTATCCATATATAACCAATGGTTTCAGGCAGTTCTGGAAAATTATTTGATTGCACTAATGTTTTATGACTCCCTCCATACTCAAAACCAAGATTTAAAGATACCTATCCAAATAATTTTATTTAAGTTTTTTTAAATTCATAAACATTTCAGCTGAATCAAGCTATGCTGAATGAAAGGATCCACACACCTGACTCACAAATACTTTTCTTTTTTTTTCCTTTTTTTTAAATTTTTTTGAGTTACATATTTTCTCCCCATCTTTCCCCCGCCCACC
>CM053580.1:85104269-85123068 GCA_028627135.1 Pseudochirops cupreus
CAACTGTCCTCATACTGAGAAAAGTCTTATGAGTTACAATTATTGTTTTTCCATATAGGAATGTAAGTAGCTCAACTTTAATAAATTCCTTATGATTTCTTTTTCCTGTTTACCTTCTCATGCTTCTTGTATTTGAAAGTCACATTTTCTCTTCAGCTGTTTTTTTGATCAAGAATGCTTGAAAGTCCTCTATTTCATTGAATGTCTATATTTTCCCCTGAAGTATTATACTTAGTTTTGCTGGGTAGGTGATTCTTGGTTTTAATCCAAGCTCCTTTGACCTCTGGAATATCATATTCCAAGCCTTTTGGTCCCTTAATATAGAAGCTGCTAGAGCTTGTGTTATCCTGATTGTGTTTCTACAATATTCAAATTGTTTCTTCCTGACTGCTTGCAGTATTTTCTCCTTGACCTGGGAACTCTGGAATTTGGGTATAATATTCCTAGGAGTTTTCTTTTGGGGATAAATATGATGTTTAGGCTCTTTTTTGGGGGGGAGATGTCATGGCTTTTAGGTAGTCCAGTAAGTCTTAAATGATCTCTCCTCAATCTGTTTTCCATATCAACTGTTCTTCCAGTGAAATATTTCATGTTTTCTTCTATTTTTTTCATTGTTTTGATTTTGTTTTATTGTTTTTGATGTCTCATGGAGTCATTAACTTCAGCTTGTTCATCTCTAATTTTTATGTTATGATTTTCTTCTGTGAGCATTGGTACCTCCCTTTTCATTTGGTCAGCTCTACTTTTTAAGAAATTCATTTCTTCAGTAATTTTTTTTTGTACTTTTTTCTCCATTTGGCCAATTTTGCTTTTTGTGAGTTCTCTTCAGTGGGTTTTTGTGTCTCTTTTGTCATTTGGCTTATTCTATTTTTTTAAGGTGTTATTTTCTTTAGTAATTTTTTGTGCCTCCTTTGCCTAGCTGTTGACTCTTTTCATGACTTTCTTTTATCACTCTTATCTCTTTTCCCAGTTTTTTCCTCTACCTCTCATTTTTTTTTTTTGGAGTGGGGAAGGCAAGGCATTGTGGTTGTGACTGGCCCAAGGTCACACAGCTAATAAGGGTTAAGTGTCTGCTGCCAGATTTGAACTCAGGTCCTCCTGACTCCAGATCCAGTGCTCTATTCACTGCACCACCTAGCTGCCCTTCTTATTTGATTTTTAAAACTGTTTTTGAGCTCTTCCAGGAATTCTTTTTTGGACTTGAGAGCAATTTACATTTATCTGTGAAGCTTTGGGTGTAACACTTTTGAGTTTGTTGTCTTCTGAGTTTGTGTTTTGGCAATCTCTGTCACCATAGTAATTTGTGTGGTCTGGATCTTTTCTGTTGTTTGCTCATTTTTCCAGCCTGTTTCTTAACTTTTACCTTTATATTAAAGCTCAGCTCTATTCTTGGGGTGAAGGTGGCACTATCCTGAGCTTTGGGTTTTTTTGTGCACTTGTCTTCAGAGGTATTTCTTGGGGTATGTAAGCTTTTAATTCTTTCAAGGTGGTATGATCTAAGGAGATGTGTGTTTACTATTCTCCTGGTCTGTGCTCTGGCAGGGGTGATGACTATAAACACTCTTTTTTGCCCCAGAACTGTGACCAGGTTCCCCCCTCCTCTGCAACCACAAGCTCTGGTGTTCTAGTATTCCTCCTTGCACTGGGACTGCAACCCAGATCCAGGTATGGGTAATTGGTAATTTCATCTTGCCCATCTGGCACAGAATACTCCTTTAAAGTAATTACTTCAGAAGGTTCAGGTAAAGTGATTGGGTCCATTTTTATTTTTCCCACTAAAACTGTATTAATTCCTGTATTTCTTACTGCAAATTGGTATCTTCCTTCAGGTAAATTCAGGGTCATACCTCTCGATATATCTATTCCAGTGATGTATTCAGGAATGGGTGTAATAACCACAGTATATGCTTTCTGGTAATTGTCCAATTTTCATCATTAGTTTGACTTGTCTGACTGATATTTCAGCCCCTCCCAGTCCTATGATGGTAATAGGTGTTCCATGGTTGAATTTGTCAGAGTTCCCATAAATAGGGGAGGCCTTTGCTCCAGTATCAGTTAATGCCCTGGTTACAGTATTTTCCAACATATAGTCAGGTTACTATGGGATCTGTAATCTTGTCTATGTATTTCTTTAATCTGAGCTGGGACTTGGCCAATTTCCTATTCTCCCTGAAGGCGTGATGAACTTGGATACAATGCTTGAGGAGTATCTGTAGGGGCAGCCCTTACTTCTCTGTTCTATCTTTAATTAAGCCCCTTATCTCAGTACATTTTATATAGTTTGTTAGTTAGAATACCATCAATTTTAAAATCAAACCCTGCTTTCATTAGAGCAATGAATAGTTCTTTTCTCATCAGTCTATTCTGACTTTGAATCCACTGGCCATTTACTTTTCTCTCGAGGCAATTTATCTTTTCCCCATTCTCCTAAGTCACTTAGCTGTGAGATCTTATCCAGCACCTCTGAAAGAGAGTACCCTATTTCACCAATTAGTAGAGTCAGAAAGTAGGTACTTATAAGCAGGAGGAGTCATCTTCGCCATGATATTTCAATGAGGAACTGCCAAGGTATATCATGATACATATCTGCATCTCCAACCATGATAGCAGTTTTCATTACTTCTTTCAACTTTTTCATGCAGTCTCTAAGGGAATACCAGGTTCTGTTTCCCGTAGTCCACGTAGAATCAGTGGAGTACATTTTATGGCATTCATTGACAGCTAAGGCTAACAGATTAGTCATATTATTTCATTGCCAAATGAAAATCTTTAAAAATTTGCTGGACAAAAGGATTCTGACAACTACCTACAAATTTCAAGCAGTCCACACTATTTTGTCTTACTCCTCTGGCCCCTTCATCACTGATTTTCACCATCCAAGACACCAGAGATTCTCCTGTCCTTTGGGAGAATCTCTTTAATGTCTCAATAACCTCTTATTGAGTGAAATCCTCAATTATCTCCCTGAACTCTGTTTGGCCTCCCTGGTTCTCCTGCTTTCATTTCAGTATGGGGCGAGCTTCTGCCCTTGTAAAAGCTTCATCATGAAACATTGTATTGCTTTGTGTGCATATACTCCCCTGGCAGTTGTTGTCATAGCAACTAGGCTGAGTCTCCACCAAAATTGTATGAACTTTCCTTGTGTTACTTTTCTGCTTCCTTTTCTGAACCAAATTCACAACAGCCCTCTCTTCTAGCACCTGAGATCCTCCAACTTTCTGTTCTAAAGGAGAGCCCGAATACTGTAACATAGCCAACTCCTTTCCATTTGAGTTTTCTGTTGTAAGAGCTCATCTCTGCTTTTACACGTAATACTGTAACCTGTTAGTAAAACCCAGTGCCTTCTACACACTGCCTCCAGCTCTTTCCCAGGTTTTATCGGTATTTTTTGCAAATATGTTTCTAAATCTCTAGGTTCTCCCTGCTGTAACCTCAGTTCCCAGTTTTCACAGAGCCCTGTACTTATAGACAACTCCCTTGCTAGGGAGGCATAAGGTAAATCCTCCCATCCTGAAACAGCCATTTCTTCTTCTAAATCCCTTCTGCCTCCAAATAGAGGTCCAATATTTCACTATCCCATCCTTGTCACCAGATGTAGCGCCAATGTAGTATTCACAGCACCCATGGTCACTATAAATATACCCACATGGTGCTCAATCACAAAATATAGCAGACTCTCCATATAGAAGACAAAAGCAAAACATTTGTTCATACACCAGAAAACCAAATCCCAATACCATCATAGCAACATAGAAGTTAATGCACCACAATGTAGCAGAGAGCCACACCATCCTTTAGCTTTCCCACAAACCAACACAAGACCAATATTTACTCACAGGCCTATCTCCCTTGGAAGAGTTCTCTCCTCCCAACCATCTAGTTTGCTTTGACTCCCAGCTTCCTGTGGGCTCTGCTCCACCCTTCAGCAAACTCCTCCCACCACAGGCTCCAGGTGATTCAGCCTGTTAGGGGACAGAGTATATTTTAAAAGCAGGGAAGGTCTTCAAATTCCCTTAGGCTTATTAAGGGACAGGGAAGATCTTCAAATTCCCATTATTATTACAGTAATTCAAGAGAGCCCTGCACCCCAAGCCAGCAAAGGGCTCCTTATAATTTCCTTCTGACTAGTTGTCTGGTGTCCTTATGATCTGTAGGCTGAGAACTTGAGAAGTAGCCACTGCTGCTGCTCATTCAGTTGCCTCCAAGGCCTGCTGCTGTTTTGCTGGGGTGAGGCCAGTGCTGGGGCAGCCTGTGTAAGAGTGCACTTCACTGTCATCTAAGTGTGATAGACCTTTCCTGCTGACTTTTTTTTTCTTTTTGGAGGGGGGAAGGCAGGGCACTTGGGGTTAAGTGACTTGCCCAAGGTCACACAGCTAGTAAGTGTTAAGTGTCTGAGGCCAGATTTGAACTCGGGCCCTCCTGACTTCAGGGCCTGTGCAAAATTGTTTCACCCCTTCCTTTTGTGGATTCTGCTCCTCTAGGATTTGTTTTGAGTTGTTATTTAAAGTTATTTGTAGGGGAATTTGGGAGAGCTGAGGCAAGTCCCTGCCTTTTCTCTGCTGTCTTGCCTCCCCCTCTCATCCCTTCTTTTAAGCCTATTATATCTCCCCACAACATCCTATCCCTCTGCCTTTCTCTCTTTTCTTACTTGGTCAGCACTGCTTTTGCATCACTTTTCTTCACACTGTTAATCTTTAAATTGACCTGTTTAACTTATATACTGTCTACTACCTTTGAATCTGTCCCTTATTGCTTGTTTTATGTTGCCCAACTTCAACCCTGTATTGCACTCAAAATGTACCTTTGTACCTATTCCTTCTCTGCTGAAAAAAGTCATGCAATTATGCTTGCTGGATCTTCCACAGACTTATTTTAATCTTATCCCAAATGGTCCTTAGTCTTTTTCACTATAGTCCTTGTCTTTTTTTCAAGATTGTATCTCTGTTCTCTCCCATTCTTCCCTTGGATTCTATGTTGCTGCTTTCTTATTCAATTAGTAAGCATTTTTAAGTACCTCTTATATAGTAGTCACTATGCTAGGTGCTTGAAGAGTAGAACCAAAGTTTGTAGCAAATGTTGTGAGGATTGTGCTAGAAATGACTCTCTCTCTCTCTCTCTCTCTCTCTCTCTCTCTCTCTCTCTCTCTCTCTCTCTCTCTGTTAATCACACTACAAAAAAAAATTATCTATAGTGCAAAGGTCAAAGCTCATTAATATTATGAGTTTCCAACTGATGTAGAATGTGTTTAGGTGCTAGTAATATTGTAAGTAATTCTTAGTGTTTGAAGGTTAAATATTAACCTCTTCCCACCATGGAGAGGGATAATAGAGATTATGAGTTATATTGCCTCATAAAACAGTAAGAAGTAATGGAGGGTAAAAAATAAGTGTAGAAAACTTGGTGTGAGAAAGAACCAAGATCATCTCAGAAGCATTTATATAAACCATTAGGAATACAGCAAATTGATATGAAATATAGTATGTAGTTTTGTCAGCTTTTCTATAGCAATCTGTTTTCATCATCATGGAGTAAAACTAGTGCATTTGGATATTTGTGCCTGTCTTCAGCATGCTTTGCTAGAAGACTTGATGCAGAAGTTGAATGACCAGATTTTAGCAGTGTTGTAGAGGGGATTTTTTTGTCATTTGGATTTGAAGAAGGTAGCCTCTGAGGTCCCTTAAAGCTCTAAAATCCTTTTGTTCTTTAATACTTAATTTGGTCAGGGGACATAGAATATATGTCTACTTCTATACTTAAATCTGTCAGAGGGGAAAAAAAATAATTATTTTAATTTAATTTTACCACTTGTTAACTGAAAGAACCTTTTGTCCTTGCTAATAGATAAGAAAATGAGGAAATTTTAATTGTTACCTGTATAAAGCCTGCTATTGGAGTAAAGCTTTTATTTCTGTATAGTTTACAAACAAAACACATTTCTATTGGAAAGATTTCTCTTTTTTGTGCTTCCTTTCAACAACTTATTTATTGATCCATCAATTCATTTATTTAAATGTCAATAAGTGCAAAGTAATGTAGAGACATTGTTAAGGTACCAAGGTTCTTAAGATGTGATCCCTCTAATCAACTACTTGAAAGTGTGTGTATGTGTGTGTGTGTGTATGTGTGTATAGAAAAAATATACAGACATTTATAACTATTAATTATACAGTAAAAAATAGCTACAGTGGAGGATAAAATAGAATAAATATTTCAAAATTTACTGAATTTTCTACTTGGAGCAGAGACAAAAGTAGGGCCAGTAGAAGTATAAAGATGAGAATATATGGCATATAATTGTTAGCGATGACCTGATGTATTTGAACAATCATTTTTAGAAAATGGGGAATGAAAAAAGGAACAGTTGTTAATACAGAATAGCACCATTTCCTGGAAATGGATTGGATTTCCAATGGAAATTTGATTGATATAAAGTAGTTGCTGCAACAAGGGAACTTAGAATTGGCTCACCCATCGGTACCTGATTTCATTGCCAAGAGTTGAAACATGACAGACCAGGGTTACTCTGGTTTAAAGTATAGACTCTAGACTCATTTTGTAAGATAGCAGAAGACGATTATAAAGAATTCCTTTATAAAAAAGAGGAGAACCTCTGTTTAGAGAAACCATTGTGTGAGACACAAATAAGTTTGGTTGTTCCAACAACACTTCAGAATTAAAGTAGAAGGTGAATAGCAATCTGGAAGCCTGGAAAAGATCAACATTTCTGTAGTAGACTTATTTTTTTGTACTTAAATCACATTTTCTCTTTATTATGAACTTAATCCTCACCAAATAAATACACAGTATATGAAATAAGAAGATTGTGGACCTATGAACTTCTGTTAACATGTATTTTAAAGTGAATATTCTAATTTAACAAGGTAATAAGAAAATTGTCTTGTTCCTGTCTCTCTGATTTTATTTTGTTTTCTTTAAAAAGTATGTCTTTTTTGTATTCTTCCATGTCTCACTAATTTTCTAATTAACTAATGGCAACCAACAGGACATCAATAACTATTGATGCCTGTCTATTTTTTTGGTTCTTAAAATTTTTTTGAGTGTAAACTGTGTAATTACTTGAAAGATGCAGAGACTAATAAGGCTAGATGACAGTTTCAGTGTACAAGAGACTTCATTTCAGGCTAACATCCATTCGTTGTTCACTACTCTTTAGTTCTGTTTATTCAGTCACAAATGGTTGGCTAAATTTTTTTTTTAATTGCTCTGATAATTTAGCTCTCCCTTAAGAATTATAATGATAATTCAACAGTGGGAAACCTTAGGAATAGTTTGGAATTGGCAATAGTGTATCCAGTAGAAAAAAAATTCGATGTTGGAAGGAGAATGTAGGAAACTAGATATGGAATGGGGAGAGATTGAGTCAAGGAACAGTTAAAAGGTTGAGTATAGAAAGTGGGTCAAACATATATTGTCTGCTCTGTCAATTAATAGTTTTCCTGATGGAAATGAAAAAAATTGTCATAGAAATATTTTAAAAATACATAGAAGAAAGCAGATGTAAGTTCATAAGATGACACAGCCAAACAGGATAGTGCTGTTTTTAATGAGTTAGATTTAACATATACTTTAGAAGAAGCAAACTTTGTTTAATAGTAATTCCCAGTTTCATATATATATATTCCTTTTTTTCCCCTTTTATTTGTTTATGGAGATAATCACATTTGTCGATTTTTATCAAGTTTACAGCAAAAGGAAATTTGGAAAAAAATATTACTTCTGTTAATATTTCATAGAAATCAAAGAATATCCAAGTTCAGAGGAAGACTAGAGACCATATAATAGTCTAAGAGTTCTTAACCTGGGGTCCATTAACTTGTTTTAAAAAATATTTTGCTAACTATATATCAATGCAATTAGTTCTCTTAGGATTTTAATCTTATGTACTCTTTTTATGGCTTAAAAATATTATTTTGAGAAAAGGTCTATAATCTTTACCAGACTGCCAAAGGAGTCCATGATACAAAATACCTTGAACTGGTCTAACACATATGAGAATTCTCCCTGTACAACATCCCTAGCAAGTGCTTATTCAGCCTTTACTTGAAGATATATAATTGATCTCCTGAGTTGATTTACTTAGCTTTATTTGTTAGGAAGGTTCCCCTCACATAAAACCTAGGTATGCCCCTGTAACTGAACTGTTTCTGTGGTCTGGACCCAAGCTAAATAAATCTAATTTCTCCTCTACAGAATAGCCTTTCAGATACTTGCAGACCTCCTTTAAAATTTTTTTCTTTGTCATATAATGGATGAAAGTTGTAGAAAGTTAGTTTTTAGGATGATGTAAGCAAAAACTTTCTAAGAATTGAACCTATCTCACACTGGATTAAGCTGTCTCAGGAAGTAATGAGCTTTCAGCCACTGGAGGTCTTTAAGGAGAACTGGATTTCCTTCTGTTGAAGAAATAGTAAAAGAGATACCTATTCAGGGACAGGTTGGACTCTGAGGTGCTTTTCAGCTTTGAGATTCTGTGATGGTGAGAAAATCAGCAATAAATATTTATTAAAATCTTGTTTGAAAAAAAGTTTATTTTCTTCATTTTAGTAAATAGTTAATTGTTGGTAACAATAAAATATTGTAGTTATCTTGTGACAGTCCATATAAGCTAAGTAATTACATTAGGATATTCATTTTAGGAATTTATTAAAAATATATTTTTGTAAAAAAAATATGAGCACATTTTTACAAATCTGAAAAAATGTATTGTTTAGCTGTTTCATTTTTATGGAAAAAACCTGTTTTTCTCCATAGAGCTTGTCAAAACACAATAGAAGCAACATTGGAACAGAAGGTGGACCACCTCCTTTTGTACCTTTTGGTCAGGTAATTAAACTTTTACCTTAAAAGTTGAACTTTCGTCTGGGAATATTATTTTTTTATTGTTCAAACTATGTACATATTAAATGGTCACAGAAATTGCTCATCAGTGAATTATTAAGCAGGTAGAATAATTTAATAATTGTTCCTTATTTCTTTGCAAAAATAGAATCACGTCTGAGGCACCTATTTGTGTTGCTGGTCACTGACCTACAGATAAATTGTCTTGGTAAAGACCCACAAATAAAATTCAGCCCATAGTCAATTTTAGTTAATTTTCAGAGAAAAGACAATTAAAAAATTAAGAATAGGAAACAAATTTTCATAGTAAATGGCCCCCCAAAATTCATTATGACTGATTAAATTATGACCTTTGTGTTATAGTGTGTTATTCCTTAAAAATGAAACATGAAGAGTACCAGGAAATATGGAAAGATAAAATGACATAGTCCAAAGGAAGCAGAATTAGGACAATACATTCATTGCTTATGACTATATTAAAAAACAAATAAACACCTCCTTCATTCCTCTTCACCCCTGCAAAGTTGTGGTTCTTTTGTTTCAGTTGTGTCCAACTCTTTGTGACCCCATTTGGGATTTTCTTGGCAAAGATACTAGAGTGGTTTGCCATTTCCTTCTCCAGCTAATTTTACAGTTGAGGGAATTGAGGTAAACAAAGTTTAGTAATTTACCCAGGGTCATATAGCTAGTAAATGTATGAGGTCAAATTTGAACTTCAGAAGATAAGTTTTTACTGATTCCAAGTCCGGTGCTCTATCTTCAGTGCCACCTAACTGTCCTACTTTATAAGTACCTAGATGGAAAAGATGAGAGCACCAAAAAGACTGTAATAGTTTTTAAAAGTTTATGCATATTAATGAAAATGCTTTTTAAAGTTTTGTCTAGGGTTTTCTGTAATTTTAAAATTTATAACATTTTTAAAATGTCATTAAATCATTATCATTTATAATAAAAAGCATTTTTTGAAAAGGAAATTTATAAAGAAGAATACTCTTCCAGATATACCCATCAATCCATGTTTTTATACCTTCCATATCTTTCAGTCCTGACCCCTGTATATTTGATATGAAATTTGAAGTCCTATCTTTCCTCCTATTTTCCTAATTGACTGAAACTCCTAGCTTAGCACTTAACAAGGCTCATAGGTTCAACCATCTTCCCCTCTACTCTTTGGTGCCCTGGGTATCATCTCCACTGTCATTCTCCTTCCCCATCTCCCTCAATTTAATTCTGGGAAATCTGTCTGGCATCTGATCTTCCTTCTCATAAGGAAGTCAAGACAAGGTTGTGAGGATCTTTATTTTGCTATCAGAAGATGTTTGTATATATGGCTGTTACCTTTTGTGAAGTAGGACAGGGACCCAATTATAAAAAATGTAGACTAGCATGAGAGGAAATTAAATTAAGACCAAATGCTTCTTGCCTTGGAATTAAGCCTGTGCTTTAAGTATCGCTATTTGGATAGTATGATTATTGTTAAATTAGTTTCCAACAGTGACAAACACTAATAAATTAAAAGGCATATAGTGGAGTTTTATAATGTAATCCATGTCAGGAAATTCTGACTTTTTATCAGTTTTAGGAAAAGAAAAAGATTGGCCAAATGGGTAGTCACCTGCTACCGTGCAAAACCTAAACAGCTATTCTCTGTATGCATTGCTACTTTTGTAATCACCTCAAATTGGGAAAAGGATTTTTTCTAATTTTTTTTAATGATTAAAACAATGTAAACAGATGTAATAATTCATATTTTAAAGTGGTAATAACATATTTGAAAATCCCCCTCCCCAATATTATCACCAGAGTCCTCATGTAAATTACTTTTTATTTACAATCAACAGTTATCTTTATTCAAATTTTAAAAATTCTGACATTTATGTTTGACTTTTTTTGAATTAAGAAGTATAACAAAATAATAACCTAAATAAAATTGAAGTGATAATATTGAAAGTGCTTTCATACTTAGTTTTGTTTCAGTTTAATAAACTTTGCTTAAATAATTTGGAGAATTATTTATATCTGATACTTGTTTAACTGGACTATGTGTACATCGTTAGAAATATGCTATATTTTGTGACATTTGTCTTTGAGTGACTTCAAACTTTTTATTTAAGGGAACAGATTTTATTATTTTTATTTTGTAGGTAATTTATAGTTGATGTTCTACAAAATACCATGAAATTTTTATTGCCTTTAAGAGTGCTTGCTACATGTACTAGTCTCTATTTTATGAAACAGAAGTTTACCAGTTGGGAGTGGAATTTAACATTTTAACTTACAATTCTTTTGTTGTATTTGGTATCCTTTACAGAGGAGTTATGGAAGGATGACAGTCAGTTCATCAGCAAGTTGTTTATTAAGTTCCTGCTATATGTCAGGTCCTGAGGATGCAAGTACAAAAAATAAAAAAAATCTCCACTCAAAGGAGCTTGTATTCTAGTGTGAGAGATAACAAGTACGTGTGTGAACACACACAGCCTAAATATAAAGTGAATATATATAAACATACAAATTTGTTAAATACTAGATAGTTTGAGAACAAGGGCACTAACAATTGAGGATATCTGGAAAGCTTCATGCAGAAAATGGTGCTTTAGAGCTGTGTATTAAAGGAGCAGATAGACAAATATTACACAGGAAGACAAGACGTGAATGAATTTTGATCTCCACCTCTTGGTGGAAGGAAATAACCACACCAGGAAGGTAACAGATCCGTCAAAGGATTGAAAATAGCCAAGTGTCAGTATAATGTTGAGGTGAAACTTTTTACTAATCTTTTCTCCTCCTAACTGTACAATGCATTCACTAATTATTCTTGAATAATAATTTCTTTGAAATCTAGAACCTTTTCAGATAGTTACCCTAAATAAAATTAGGGATCTTAACAAAGTGACTTTAGAAATATTTCTATTATTAACTGAAAGTTACTTTGTTGTTCAATGACATGATTCATCAAGTGCATTTTGACTTAATTACAGGATCATAGGAGCATTTATTTAGAGCTAAAAGGGACCTTAGAAGTTATCAAGTTCAACCTTCTTATTGTATATATGAGGAAACTGAAGCCAGAAAAAATTATGACTTGCCCAGTTACATAGCTAATAATATTATTTTATCTTATCAATTTAATCTGTTTAAAAAAAATGCTCAGATTTTAAGTTCATGAGGTAGAGCTGCCGTTTTGTGGGTTCTATTATTAGAAGTTAAGCTGATATTTCTTTAAGAAATAAAATATGTAAGAAACTATAATATAAATTGAACATCTTGTGTTAGACAGTAAATTGGTTTTATATATGTTTCATATCACTAGAAGTGTGTGTCTCATGTACAAGTGGATAGCAGAGAACTTGATCGGAGAAAAACATTGCAAGTAACAGCTCCTGCCAAACCTCCAGGTGATAATGATGAATTTGAAAAGCAGAGAACAGCTGCTATTGCAGAAGTTTCAAAGAGCAAAGAGGTAGGAAATTGTAATTTAAATATTTATGAATATATTACATATACACATGAATATATATGTATATATGGATTTGTGCCTATATATGTATGGGTTCACAATGTGTATAAACATTATATATGTATAATGTGTGTATAACATGTTTACATATTAAACATATATAATGTGTATGCATACATACACATATAAACACTCTTAATTATATTTTATTTTACTTATATAGTCTAAATCTTATCCCATAAGGTTAAGATTGAGGAAAGAGATCAGTCATTAGATACTTTACATGCCACAAATGCCCTTTTGCTTCATGACAAGCTTGATTCAAAGACTAAGGAAACTAGCGGGTAAGAAGTACAAATTATGAATAGGTAACATCTGTAAAGTGGGGATAATAATAGATCCTCCCTCACAGCGTTATTGTGAGGATCAAATGAGTTAATATATGTAAAGCAGTCTGCCAGTCTTAAAGCACTGTGTATGTGCTGTTATTATTAATACAATATTAGTTGCCTATGGCTGTGTAAGGGTAGCTTAACCCCTACTGGAAAATAACTAGAACTAGTCACAGTTTTTGCTCCAAGCAGATGATGGGGTTATATTGAGACAGGAAATAAAAATGTTGTTGGCAAAATAAAAAGGTTATCTCAAAACCTTAAAATTTGAAAGTAGAAATATTATCAATGATGAGACAACATAAGGAAAATGGGTTCTTGTGCTTATGCTTTCCTTCTATGACACACACTTTATGCTTTGCATTTTCAGCTTCAGCATTCTAGTAACAATAACTATAGCTACAATTTATTTAGTATTTCTATGTGTTGTATATAGTTCTAAGGTTTAATAAATACTCTGATACAACAGCTCCATGAGGTCTAGATAGGGAGCATGTTATCCCAGTTTCACATAAAAAATAACTGAAGCTGGTAGTAAAAATAAGAGCTGATTGTGTGAACATCCTGTTTGCCTGAAATAGCTTGGTTTGACTGTGGTAGATTCTGAGATTCGGCCATGGTTAGGTAGACAGCAGGTGGTAATGGATATTCAGAAGTATAGCTAAGATCTGGGGCTGGAATTTACTCTGTCCATATTGAAAGGGGAACGCGTAATCATATATTCATTCTTTTGACATGTATTTGTTAAACACGTATTCTGTTCCAGGCATCGTTAGGCACTTGGTACTCAAAAACAAAAACAAAGTACTTCTTGCTGCCAAGAGGCTGACTTTCTATTGGGGAAACAATGTGCACACACAAAACGATAAACAGAAAAACAAAGTAATTTCTAGTGTTCTTATACTAATGCTCTTGCACTAATAACTGGGTGAAGGGAGAGAGATGAGGATAGGTTTCCTTTAGGAGGTAAGACTTGAGCTGAAAGAGGCAGAGGTAAGGAGGCCTTTTTAGAGTAGTAGAGTCTTTGCCTCTCTCTTCCCAAGTTTTTTTCATTTTGGATTCCAGTGACAGTGCTGTCATTCTGAGGTGCGGCAGGGAATTCTGTATATTCCGTCCTCTAAGCACCTGGGATGCTTGCTCTCAGATTTGTCTCCTGGAGTTGGGTCTAAAAGGCGTCTGGTAATAGGATTTTGACCTGGGAACCTAATAACCTACCCTTTGTCAATATTAATGATTGTTAACTTTTATTTTTAAAGCCCTTAACTTCCAAAATCCATCCCATTGCAGTGGCATTTTCCTTGACATAGGGTGAGGAACAACTCTTCATTGAAATTTTCTCTATAGTCTCACTCTTTAGCAATTAATTTAGCAACATTTATTGAGCATTTATTGTATGTAACAAAGAGAAGACCATAATATTGGTAACAACTCAGGATTTAAGTTGATTTTTTTTCCATTGCTAAATTTCTGTTGAATAGTATTGGAAAAAGTATATTTGATTTTGAAATCTATGAAATTAAAATGGTTTGTCTTTAAAATGAGATATTAAATACATATTGTTTAATTTAATATTAAGAAGAAATTATTTCCTAGTATTAGCCTCACTAAGAATAGAAATTCCTGTAACTTATAATTGATTTTTTAATATCTCAATCAAAGGAATGTTAATATCTGAATATATTAGTTGAGCTTGACTTTAACTTGTAAAATTCAAGGTTTCATTTTTTAATAGGTACTAAATACCTGTAATGAAACGTATCCTTTTAGCTTAATTAACAGTTAACTTTCTTTTTGAAATTGAGTTGTAAGAGAATAATTCTTGAATTTAAGTCTTTGCAATTGCTTGACTTTCTGTCTTTAGCCATGAAAATATATGCATTGTGATATCTCAGTGATTAAAGAAACTGTTCTTTATTCCTCACTTTCTTCTAATAAAGTTCATTCCCATGGGCCTTGCTTCTTCTTAAAAGAGTAACCCATTCAAGCGTATGCTTAATCTTCAAAAAATATTTTATTGGATTTTATCTGTCATGACTAACTAGATTATTTTTCCTAAGTAAAGTGACCTTGATAATTTGTTTTAATGCATTTAATTTACTATCACATAAGTTTTAATTAGAGAACTTTTTGGGTAGATTTAATATTTTTGCTTAAATTTTGTGAGCTGGCAATTCTTTAAAAACATTTGTGGGCTTTTGATTTTAGCAGTTACAAGTTTGTTCTAATCTGAAATAAAATGTTCAGTTGTGGGTTTTTAAAAGTTACATAGAACATTGTCCACCTATCTTTATATCATCTCCTCATGCCTCTTTTATGACCATTATCTATGCTGTAGTATTATCTCTAAATTTTTTTATATCTGTGCTCCAACTGATTGAAAATAGTTATTGCTGTTGTTTTCTGCTCCCAGATTTGTCTTTTGAATATTTTCTTATTGGGGAAAAAAGGGAATTTGAAATTATGGAGTAATTTTTAAAAATATATATAAATTATTTACTTGGAATTATAAACTGATTATAGTATATAGGCGGTATAGTTTATAAAATATTATACTTGTAATGGGTATGCATACCATTCTTGGGTATGTATCATTCATTTCTCAGCTAATGCTTTTCATATTCCTGATATCTCAATGTGTTTGATTACATAAACAATGAAATAACTTAAAACATACAAGATTAACTGAGAACATATTTCTTCAGTAGGACCAGTGAAATTAGAAGATTGCATTTGTGTACTGCCTATATGAATTTGTTCAGCTATTGAAATTCAGTTTACATATACTATAAAGTTTAAAACTTGATATTATTTGTAATTGTTAAAATGTTTAAGAACTTTTTTCTTAAAGCACCTAACCTGCTTAATTTAGGGGCTATTTTATTTTTCTTCTTTATAGTTCTGCATTTACATTTTTTAGTGATTTGCCTGAGTGTAGCACACAACAGTTAAAATTATGTAACATTTAAAAAAATAGTCTAATCAGGATTTAAGAAGAGAAGGAACTTTGCCTAGTTAATTACTTTCTTTAAAATAGAAATTAACGTGTAAAATAGAACCATATTTACCTACTCTAGATTTATTGAATTCATTATAACTTAAGTACTTAATCTTTAGAGATATTTTCATAAAATGTTCACTTAAATCTCTTTTTTTTTTCTCTCTCCCTCTCCCAACCCCCCTTCCTTTATTAAAGACCAAGACATTTGGAGGAGGTGGTGGTAATGCTAGAAGTAATCTCAACATGATTACGGGAGGGAATCGAAACAGAGAGGTTTTCCAGAAAGAAAAGATAACAAAACCTGAAGGAAAATATGAAGGTGTATATCGAGAGCTGGTAAGTCAGAAGAAACACAAAAAAATTGAATGTCTTTTGCTTTACAGGTAGATAAGAGCATTAAAAAATAAATTTCATATAATTTTCTAAATGATTTTTTCCCTTTATACACACTTGTAATTACTTTATTAATGGCAGTATTTAGAACATAATGGTCATCTGCTGCTATAACTCCAAAAATTTTTTATTAAAAAATTACTAAAAATTTCACAAACATGAGTAAATCAATTTCTTGGAAAATAAATTTTTTTTTTGTTTTTGCTTTTTGGAGGGGGTAAGGTAGGGCAATTAAGGTTAAGTGACTTGCCCAAGGTCACATGGCTAGTTTTGTGTTAGGTGTCTGAGGCTGAATTTGAACTCAGGCCCTCCTGACTCCAGGGCCGGTGCTCTATTCACTGCTCCACCTCACTACCCCTGGAAAATAATTTCTTAGATACCTTTTCAAAAGTAGCATTTCTTTCATCTCAGTAATATAATTGTGAAACTAATTTTAAAAGTATTTTTAAAATGCTTGTACTCCTAAGTAAAATAGGATTAGAACCTTACCAGTATTTTTATTGTTATATGGAACTCCTAAGTAAGAAAATTCCCTCAACTGATGCAGGTTGGCACTATAAATGAAACTGAAAAATATTCTTATGGAATGTGGGACTTTAGTTGACACTTGAAGAAAGCCAGAGAAGCAAAAGGTAAAGATGAGGTGAGGGAGAATTCCAGACATAAGGGACAGCAAATGAAAATATCTTGTTGAGAAACAACAAAGAATTCACCATCCCTGGATCACAGAATATGCTGAGGAGAGTAAGGTAGGAAGGAGCCAGGTTATGAAGCTTTGAAAGCAAAACAGAGGATTTTATATATTTGATCCTGGAGGCAATAGGGAGCCACTTGAATTTATTAAATGGAGGTTGGGGGACAGGGGAAAATGAAATGGTCAGATCTACTCTTTAGGAAGATAACTCTGACAGTTGAGTAGAAGATTGGACTAGGGAAAAGATTTGAGACAGGGAGACTAACCAGAAGGCTACTGCAGTTGTCTAGGTGTGAGGTAATAGGACCTGCATGAGGGTGGTGGCACTGTCAGAGTAGAGAATGGCGTATATATGAGAGATGTTATGAAGATTAAATTGACAGATCATGGAAATAAATTGGATACGGGGTGCTAAATAGGGGAGTTTAAGATTGCAAGCCAGAGTTATTGGGAGAGTGGTGGTGTCCTTAACAGTTATAAAACAGGAAGAGGGGAGTGTCTTAGGGGAAAGTTAATGAGTTGAGTTTTGAACAGTTTAAAATATCCACCAGGCAGCCAGCTCAGTATGCCCCATAGGCATTTGGAAATGGGACACCAGAGGTCAGGAAAGAGGTTGGGACTGGATAAGGAGATAAGAGATTTGGATTCATATAGCTAACATGATTGCCAAGAGAAATAATATAATGAGAAAAGAGAAGAGACTACAAGACAGAGCTTTGGGGAACACTCATGTTTAGTGGGTGTAATCTGGATAAAGATCCAGGAAAGCAGTCTGAGCAAGAAGAATGGTCAAATTGTTGTGAGAACAACCAGGTGAGAGTAGTGTCATGAAAATCTAAAAAGAAGAAAGTAACAAGAAGAGGGTGATTTAACGTTCTCAGAGAGTACAGAGAAGTCAAGAAAGATAAGGATCTACAGCTGTTCCTAAAGACATTCTTTTTTTGAAGCATTTAATTTTTATTTTTTCTCAAATACATGTAAACCAAAAATTTTAACATTTGTTTTTTAAAAAAAATTGAATTCCAGATTCTATCTATCTCACCCTTGACAAGGGAAGCATTTTGATATAGATTATACATCTGCAGCCATACAAAACATTTTTATACTGGCCATGTTGCAAAAGAAAACAGAACAAAAAGATGAGAATTAGAAACAAAGTAAAATAAGTACGTTTCAATCTGTATTCAGACACCATCATTTCTTTCTCTGGAGTTCGATAACATTTTTCATCATGTCATTTAGAATTGCTTTGAATTGTTGTATTGCTGAGAATAGCTAAATTATTCACAGTTGATTGTTGTACAGTACTGTACAAGAGAAATTGCTGTGTACAATGTTCTCCTGCTTCTGCTTGTTTCACTTTGTATTAGTTCATGTCAGTCTTTGTAAGTTTTTTCTGAAAGCATAATGCTCATCATTTCTCATAGTGCAATAGTATTCCATTACAGTCATATATCATAACTTGGAGTTCCAAATTACTCTTCAGAATGGTTAGATCCGTTCACATCTCTACCAACAGTTCATTAATGTCTCTATTTTTCTACGTCCCCTCCAGAATTTGTCATTTTCCTTTTCTGTCATACTGTCCAATCTGATAGGTGTGAGGTGGAACCTCAAAGTTGTTTTAATTTGCATTACTCTGACAAAGAATGATTTAGAGTATTTTTTTAAAAGCTAAAATAGATTTTTTTAAATAAAATATTTTTTCCAACTTCTTTTCTTTTTTTAATTTTTTTTAAATTTTATTTTAGTTTGCATCATTTATTTCCATGAGATTTTGAGTTACATATTTTCTCCCCATCTTTCCCCTACCCACCACCCCAAAACAGCCATCCCAGTATATCCCCCCCTCCCTCAATCTATTCTCTCCTATGTCTTCCCCCTTCCCCTCTGACTTTTCGGTAGGGCAGGATGGATCTCCCAACCACAGTGCCTGTGTATCTCAAGTTCCAGTTGGATGTAGTTAATAATAATAATAATTGCATATATAGATATATAGATATATA
>CM053580.1:85123568-85140432 GCA_028627135.1 Pseudochirops cupreus
GGAATTCAATTTTCCAAACATCTACTGTACCTGTGGCTCAGACAAAAACTAAGCAGATATTAATTTCATGGCCTCCTTCAAACAGAAGAATAAACCTAGAAAACTGCTACTCTAGACATGTTTCTTGACAATAAGGAGTAACTGGTAACTAAAGCAGAAATGATGGGTATCTTAGCAGAAATATGAACAATCTAGGAATTTCTGATAGAGAAAGCCCAGCAGAGACATACACCCTAGATTTTTGGAGAGCAAATATCCAAGGCTTTAAAAAAGAAAAAGGTTAAGTAAAAGCCACAGACAATTTTATAGGAGACCTTGACAATAGGTAAAATGGAATGAAATTCTGTAGCTGCAAAGAGATGTGGAGGAGAAACGATAAATTGCTTCAACAGGATATGGATACACAGGAACCTGCCAACTAACTTATATTAAAAAATTAAAAAAATAAAGAAAACAGGATCAAAATAAATAATGGAAATTGACTACAAACACATCACACCATCCTGTAAGAACTGTATGACAAGCACCAATACTCAGTGATTGGGAGACAGAGGAACCTTAAAGAAGGGACACAGATGCTATTCAAATGAACAACAATAAAAGAGGATGATGGACAGAAACCAGAAACACTCAACTATGAAGTCAGTCCTATCTTCTGGATCTAGGAAAATGACTTCTGGATTTCAAAGACAGAATGAAAATTACAAATAGGGAGTTGAAATCCAAGATAAGTAGGAAGGTATTAAAAAAAAGTATTCTGTTGCCCTAGAAGAATTACCATTTACCAACTCAGATGAACTGCATATCAGGGTACTAAAATAAATGACAGATCCATCTGCTAAAATCTCTGGAAAATCATGAGGTATGGAAGAGAAGTGGTAAGACTTGTGAAGGGTAAAATGTTTTCTTGATTCTCAGAGAGTGAAATCTACAAACTATGGTTTTAGATTGCTAGAAAAGGTGTAGAACATAATATTAAAAAGGAAGAATGATTAGTGAATATCTAGAAAAGGAATTTAATCACAAAGAGATGGCACAGCTTCATCAAGAACAATTCATGTCAATTAATGCAATTTCCTTTTTTTAAAAACCCTTTAAACAAGGAAATGGCTGAGTGGCTAAACAAAGCAAATCATTAACACTATGATCTCAATTTCTAGCATATAGTTGAATAGGCTAGTAACCTGTCCTTCACCCTAGGTGATTTAACATTTTGATTAATGACTTAGATAAAGACATAAGTAACATGCTTATCAAACTTGCAAATAACATAAAGCTAGAAGACATAGTTTTCATGCTGGATGAAAGAGTCAACATACAAAAGGACCTTCATAAGCTAGAATGTTGGTTTCAATCAAATAAGAGAAAATCTAACAAAAATAAATGCAAAATATTACATTTGAATTTAAAAATCACCTTCCCAAGTATAAGAAGGGAGAAGTAAGCCTTGGATATCAGATTTGAGTATTTTAATAGATTCTAACCTCAATGAGTAAACAGTATGACATACTAGCCTAAGAAGCTTATGCCTAATATTGGGCTGCATTACAAGAAACATAATGTCCAAAACTGGGAAATTAGTCCTGATGTGCTCTTTCAAGGTCAGTTCTCATCTGGAATACTGTGTTTAGTTTTAGGCATCACATTTTAGAATAAAGCTAGAGAACAGGGGAGTGAGGATATCAAAGGCCTTAAGTTCATGTCAAGTAAGGCGTGACTGAAGGAATTAGGAGTGGCTAACCTAGAAAAGAGAAGAATTAGCAAGAGACATAACAGCTTTCATTAAGTGTCTGAAGGGCTCTCATGTGAAAGAGAGGCAAGAATTATTCTGCTTGGCCCCCAAAGAAAGAACCAGAGAAAACATACACAAGTTTTAAAAATAGATATTTGGCCAGAATGTAAGGGAAAACTTCCTAAGAATAAGAGCTATCCGAAAGTGGAATAGTCAGCTGCAAAAAGTAGCAGTTCCCTCTTTCAGATCCACCATCAACAGGTGGACCCAGTGCCACGATGCAGATTTTCGTGAAGACTTTGACGAGGAAGACCATCACCCTTGAGGTCGAACCATCCTATACTATTGAAAATGTCAAGGCCAAAATAAAAGATAAGGAAGGTATTCCACCTGATGAACAAAGATTGATTTTTGCAGGCAAGCAACTGGAAAATGGACGTACTTTGTCTGACTACAATATTCAGAAGGAATCTACCCTTCATCTTGTTCTGAGGCTTCATGGTGGTGCCAAAAAGAGAAAGAAGAAGTCTTACACCACTCCCAAAAAGAACAAGCATAAGAGAAAGAAGGTTAAGCTTGCTGTTCTGAAGTACTACAAAGTTGATGAGAATGGCAAGATTAGTCCCCTACGACAAGAGTGCCCTTCTGATGAATGTGGTGCTGGAGTCGTTGTGGCTAGCCATTTTGACAGACATTATTGTGGCAAGTGTTGTCTAAACTACTGCTTCAACAAGCCAGAAAACAAGTAAATGTATATGTGTTAATAAAAAAGTGTCAACTAAAAAAAAAAAGTAGCAGTTCCCCGTCCCTACAGGTCTTCAGGCAAAGACTACACAGTTATATGTCATATCATAAACGGGAGTGCAAAGCTTCTGAAATCCCTCACAACTGCAAGATTGTATAATTCTGTGGTCCAAGCTCTATTTTTAGAAATTCAGATGAAAATAGCAGTAAATTTAAAGTTAAATATGAAAAGGGGCAGTAAAAATCCAGTATTAAAGACTTAAAAGTAGATGAGAACAGTTGGCTTTGACCAAAATGTTTTTAAAAAATTTTGTCACCATATACCAAAATAAAGTCAAAACGGGCTCACGATTTAGATATAAAGGCTGATACTAGAAGCAATCTGGGAGAGCAAGGAATAATTTACCTGTCAGATTTATGTAGAAGGGAAGAATTTATGATCAAACGAGAGATAGAGAGCATTACAAAATGCAAAATGGGTAATTTTGATTACATTAAATTGAAAAGGTTTTGTACAAACAAAGCCAATGCAACCAAGATTAGGAGGGAAGCAAAAACTGGGAAAGAATTTTTACAACCAGTGTCTCTGATAAAGGTCTCATTTTTTAAATATACAGTGAACTGAGTCAAATTTTTAAGAATGTAAGTCATTCCCCAAATGATAAATGGTCAAGGGATATGAACAGGAGGTTTTCAGAGGTAGAAATTAATGATATCTATAAGCATATGAAAAAATGCTCTAAATCACCATTGATTCAAGAAATACAAATCAAAGCAACCCTGAGGTACCACATCTCACCAGTCAGATTGGCTAACATGACAAAACAAGAAACTTATAAATGCTGGAGAAGATGTGTGAAAATTGGAACACTAATGCATTGTTGATGGAGTTGTGAACTAATCCAACCATTCTGGAGAGCAATTTGAAACTATTCCCAAAGGGCTACAAAAATGCCCTTTGACCCAGCAATATCACTTTTAGGGGTGTATCCCAAAGAGATTATACAAGTGAGAAAAGGACCCATATGTACAAAAATATTTATAGCAGCTCTTTTTGCGGTGGCAAAGAACTGGAAATCAAGGGGATGCCCTTCAACTGGGGAATGGCTAAACAAGTTGTGGTATACGAATGTAAGAAATGAGGAACAGATGGACTTCATGATAACCTAGAGAGACTTATATAAACTGATGCTGAGTGAGGGTAGCAGAACCAGGAGAACATTGTACACAATTACAGACACACTGCATCTGTGGTGACTAACTTTGATAGACTGGGCTCTTCTCAGCAATGCAAGGTTATAAGACAATTCCAAAAGACTCATTTTGGAAAAGGCTATTCACATCCAGAGAAAGAATTAGAGTCTGAATGCAGACTGAAGCAAACTATTTGCTCTCTCTCTTTTTTGTTTTGTTTCTTTTCTTCTTTCTCATTGTTCATTCCATTTTTTATAATTCTTCTTTACAACTTGACTAATGTTTAATGTGAAGGCATATGTAGAATCTATATCAGATTGCATGCTGCCTTGGGGTTGAGGGGGAGAAAATTTGAAACTCAAACTTGTGGAACTGAATGTTGTACTCTAAAAGTAAATAAATTTAAAAGAAAAAAATGTTGTAAAAATAAATTGATAAAATACCACTAATTCTGATAGAATAAAACTATTTGTTCTGAAACCAAATTGTAGTAGTACAATGCTCCAACCAGTTAGGGAAAAGAAGAGGAAAAAAGGAACAAGCATTTACTAAGTATCTACTACATACCAAGCATTGCACTAAATGCTTTACAAAAATTATCTCTTTTGATTCTTACAACAACTCTGGGAAGTAGGTGTTATTATTATCCCCATATTACAGTTGAGAAATATGAGGTAAATCTGAACTCGGGTCTCCTTGACTCCAGACCAAGTGCTCTATCCAGTGTGCTACTTAGTTGTCATAAAGAAATTCATCCTCAAGAGATTTTTTTCCCCCAGCAAGTCTGTCTTAGCCCAGAAATTTTGAAGTCACAAAATGACCTATTCAGGGCTAGGCTAACTCAGATCAAATTTGACAATTCAGTACCTCTTTTTAAAAAATGAATAGTCAAAAGCACAATTTTCTCTTTGTACGGTTTATGCTTCAAATATAAGATTTAAGAAACAAAATTTTTAGCCCTAGCCCCCATTATCTGACTGGTTCAGAATCACTTCTAACATCAACAATACCATAAGAGACAGCAAATAAGGGAGGGGATTTTATAAATAAGAAAATAATTTATGATAATTTAGTATTTGTCAAGTGGAAAGGAAGACTTCTCAATTCCCTTTGTTGGTCAGAAGGTAGTTAACATTGAATATTACAGCAGACCAAACTTAAAAGCTTTCTAGAATTCTGCTGGAAAAGGAGTCATGCTTTTTTGTGCCACTCAGTAAGTTATTTTTAGAGTCAAAGTTCTCTGCAATAAGCATAAAAGCCTTGTAACAGTGACAAAACAAAATGTGACTGAACACAAGCAAGGAGATAGTTATTTTCACTACTTCTAAGTTCTGATTACATGAAAACATAGCTTTGAAAGAGCAACCTGCCTTGATATTAAACAGCCTTTCAAGTCCCTATGAGCTCTAAATCTACAACCCTATGATACTGTGAACCATTTAGCTGTTTTCTCCTCATTACAAACAGCCTAACAAACTAAGCAGTCAATTCAGAGCATAGCTGGGGCTAACAAAAAAAGGGCAAATGAATGACAAAAACAGACTCTATCTGGGAGTCATAGATTAACCTGCTACCCTTTCAAAAGAGAATGTGCCAAGGAGAAAGAAAGAGACTGATCTGTAATTATAATATACCTATGTATAAATCCATTTTAAAAAATGGTTTGGCTTTTTGTGCTTTATTTTTTATCTTTTCAGATGTCAGCATAAGTCAGTATAATTATTTAGAGATGGAAGGTTAGGATCATAAAGCATTTACTTCTTCATGGAGTTTAGTCCTTGGAACTGTAAACACTGTAAAATGGGAAGTCAAAGATTAAAGAACAATCTCTATTTTGATTGCTGAGTGTGGTAAACTTTCAAAAACACTAAATAAAATGAATGATCTTCTGTTCTTCTAACAAAGTTTCTACATTGGTCGTGCTCTGTGTCAGTAATTACCTAATAACACCACATTCTGATCCACCTTCCACTAAGCACCTACCTTTATTTAGACATCACAGACACGTTTGCACTTAATAGGAAAGGGCAGTTGATGAGTATGCATTCTTCTGCCTTTTTTAAGGTGTATGCCCTATCAAGTCAACTTCACTGCAAACTTCTATTTAAGACAAGGTCTATGATTCAAAACCAAAAGCTCCCACTGCAAGAACATTCGAAATTTTTATATTCTTTATATAATTTTGGCAGATCCTCAAGGACATAAATGAAAGTTATAAATGGTAAAATGATTAGAACAATACCTGTTTTCCCTCCTTCATGAACCAACAAATATCAATAAATATATGCTGTTGAGGATCTAAAGTATTTATCTGAAGAAATTGCTAAATAGTATAAAGGGTGATAGACAACACTCTTGTGAGTGATTGTTGTAGCTGAGGAGAACAAAAAATAGCCCTCAGGCAGAATTCCATACTGCTGACCACAAATAATGCTTTTCCTCCAACAAAGCAAACACAGGATAAAACTTGTCAAAATATGCAGTAGAGATGAGTGCATTAAGTACTTACACAATTATTCCATATAACATGCATTTCTCAAGGTTTTTGTAGTAAATTAACACCTCAGAAGGGGCAAAAAGTACTAGGAAGAGTCGGTTTCAGAATTTATGATGTCAGTTGCCATTCTAATTATAAAAATGTTACTAAGAAATACACAACTGTCTAAAATTTGATTTAATATTACAGATTACAATAACCTGAGAGAGCTATTCATTCATTAAGTGAATTCATTCAACAAACTGGTACAAAAACTATGTTTAATATACATGTATTAAATCCTGTTTTGAGCAAGTATCAGTAATGTCCTAAGTTATTTGACAGGATTCTGTCCTGTCTCAGATAAAAGCCTATACAGTAATATATGCTGCTATTTTAGAAACAAAAATTTTATTAAAACCAAAGTTTGATATAACAAATGTGGTCATAACTTTCTGCCTATTTAGAAGTCAATCTATTTAATAAAGATGGTAGTTTAGGATTATGGTACTTCTATATAGCAACTAGATTGGAATACATCTATAACCCTAAGTAGTTTTAATAAACTTTGACACTTTCAATGTGTCGGTATTTTTGAGATTATTTAATTCTATGAACAAGGGCTTCTTGCAGAAACTAGAGCGCTGCTGGTACAGAAGTTGTAACATCGTCCCCATTCTTAGTTTTGATCTCAATGTTATTTGACCCAGAGGGCTGAGAGCTTAGGCAAGTTCAAGGTCACAATAAATGGTAAGATAACTGAAACAATTAGCAACATGAAGTGGGATGTGACAGAACCAGCATGATCCAGAAGAAGACAAAAATCAGGAACAGAACTTGTTAAAAAAAAAAAGCAGGAGTAGTAATCATGATCTCAGGCAAAGTTAAAGCTCAAATAGATTTAATCAAAAGAGAAAAAAAAACTACACTACATGTCAACCATATTAATTGATATTGTTTTAGACCATGTAAAATAACCAGACACCATAAGGTTGCAATATTTCTGTGGTATTGGAAATGATGAGTTGGTAAACTCAGAAAAATATGAAAAGACTTGGACCTATGAAGGAAGACATTATCTACCCTCAGAGAAAGAGGACAAACAAGTGTAGTACGGTTTTATATAGATGCCTATGAATGTACATGTCTATATCTGAGTGTGATTACAGATACAAGCATATGTACATGTATATGAGTGTATATAAGTACGTACATATGTTTGTGTATACGTATGCATAAGTGTGTGTGTGTGTGTGTAAAATCTATCTGCACTTAATCATAGCCTTCTTGAGGGAGAGGAGAAAAGGGGAAAAAAAGAACGTGGAAAAAAGTACAGAGGAGAGAAGAAAAGAAAACCTACACGTAAGCAAAGAAAGGATGTATAGCTTGGAACATAATGTGTAGTATTTATGACATTTCTTGAAATGGAAATTTATTGCTGCATATCTTGAATCCTCCCTCAGATTCTCCTATGTACATGGACATTTTTTTTATTTTGTATTTAAGTTTTAGTATTTAAGTTTATAATGTGTTCTTTTTCTTTTCTTATTGTGCATTTGTTTTAGTGTTTAGGTTTAAAATAAATTAATTTTAAAAATCCCTTTGTCTTATTTACCTCTTTGTAAAATCCCACAGCATGTCCCACACATCAAGCTGGTTCACTTCCAAGGGCCACACCAAGAACGGGACCCAAGCAAAACCACACCCCTCTCTGTATGATTTTTGTGTTTTCCTAAGGTGGTTTGCATATTAGTAAGAATTTTATAATCAATTCAGAGGTAAATATATCTCTGCTGCTTTAAATCTCAAACAAGATTAGCTGACCAAGATGTCATGAAAGTGTGGCAATTTTTTTTGGTGTCTAACAGCAAGGGACATGATTAGCTAAAGGTACCTATATGCCAAACTATACAGATCCCACTCATACCCCACTGGGAACTATGCCTGACCAGGGAGGAGACAAAAGTGACATCTTTTTACTTCGTGGCAGGCTAAACTATAAGTCATTTCCTTTCTCAGGGTGGGATTTATGTTCTCATAGACATTAGCTATATTAGTTTATATTAGCTATGGATATGCCTGATATGCTTTAAGATGAGCCTTGAATACAAATTGAATTTTTTTTCTCTTTTGGTTATCAAAGGATTGTCTCTAATCAACCCTTCTAAGACACTGGAAAACTGGACTCATGGGCCTGGGAATTAGGTATGTCATATTCCTTTTTATCTACAGAAAGGTTTAATAAAAAGGGGCAGCTAGGTAGCACTGTGGATAGAGTGCCAGGCCTGAAGTCAGATAGAATCTTCTTCCTGAGTTAAAATCTGACCTCAGACACTGACTAGCTACATGACCCCAAGCAAATCACTTAATCCTGTTTGCCTCAGTTTCTCATCTGTAAATTAAGGTGGAAAGGGAAATGACAAACCTCACCAGCATCTCTGCCAAGAAAAGCCCACATGGGGTCACAGTCTGACATGACTTAAACAATTGAAAAATAACAAGATTTAATAAGAGGATGAAATGAAATGCTGAAACCATATTTATATTTCCTACTAGCCTCCACCTTCCTGACATATTGGTGTATCTGGACCCCTAAGAAGGTCTATCATTTCAACCAACTATTATTTTTATGGATCAGCCTATTAGTTGACCGCATAGGAATGAATAGATTACTAGCTAGTCAAAAAAGGGGTGAGGAGAATGGAAACAATCTGGCCTGAATTCATGCCTGCCTAAGAAAACTAAAGAAACAAGATCTATTGACATACCCTTTTGAAATCCCAATCTACTCTGAAGAATAATGGAATAGTAAAGCTATTAGATCTCCCTGAAAGGAGTCATAAAATTAGGATAATGATCTTATGTAGCATTATATGATAAGTCACTGCCCCAACTAGGCCTTAGCTTCAGACTACAAGTAAGCCTGACTAATGAGGCCAGGAAATGATCTTGTTGGGAGAAGCCAAAGATGGCAGGAGCAGGGATTCTTAACTTAGTATCTATGGAGTCCCCAAGGGGTCTATGGGCAGATTTCAGAGAACACATGAACTTAGGTAAGAAAAAAATTACATTTTGTTTTCACTAACCTATAAACAAAATTTACTATTTTTTTAAATTATGAAGCTAGGCAACAAAGCACAGCAGTTTTATCAACCGTTGTGATTTTGTCACCCACAAAAATCACAGCTATTCTCATAGCACATTATGGTTGTTGCAGATATCTTGAAATATTGTTCAGATTCATCACTACTTCAAAATTCACATAGTTATGAGACCTGCTAATGGATCATGTGACCTCAGGAACTGTTTTACTTACAAAAATAATTGGCATTCAATTTAAAAAAATAGGAAAAATTTCCCATTCTTGCCTTGTAGAGCAAATTAAGTGATGATTTAACTACATTTGCAACAATCCATCTTTACAAATCATGATTTTCAATAACTGTCATCAAAATAATCCAAAAAAACCCTCCAAAACCAAAACTTATTAGATGTCCAACATGACATGCATGTTGCCTTCTCAAAGGCATTCTAGCT
The DNA here is from genome assembly GCA_028627135.1 of Pseudochirops cupreus. Taxonomy (NCBI): domain Eukaryota; kingdom Metazoa; phylum Chordata; class Mammalia; order Diprotodontia; family Pseudocheiridae; genus Pseudochirops; species Pseudochirops cupreus. The sequence goes on from CM053580.1 coordinate 85,133,252, forward strand.
AAGCAACAACCTTCACACTGATAGTTCTTTTAAAAATTGAAGTTCTTTAAAAATGTTAATTCGCCTATATTTTAAATGGATTGTTTTATTCGAATGTTAATAAAAAGGAGTATAGAAGGACTTAGTGCTCCCTGGCTATAGCTCCTGAGGCAGCACTGAGCTGAGACTGCAAGGGAAGAGGGAGAAGAAACTTCTAAGAAGCTCAGAAATCCTAGAGGATTTTAGTTTCTGGAGATAAGACAAGTGCTGAAAGTGCAATAAGACAGCCTCTGCTTGAATGATCACATATTCTCAATGAAAAGAGTCTATTATTCCACCTTCCTGACTTTCTCAAGGCTACGATATTTTCTTAAATACTGAACTTTGGTACCAGCTTCCATTTCTGATCTGAATGCTTCATCCTTTTTCTGCACTGTTACCTCAGAAACCTGTATCCTTGGTAACTGAGTTCACATTCTATAGTAACTAACTTGATGATGTGGCTCTTCCCTGAGTGAGAATAAACAATCACAATTTGTCACCCTGTTACTCAGTTTGAGAAATCCTACTTGGTACTACAGGAGATCCCATTTCGGCAAATTCTATCCTTGGCCCCATTATACATGTTTAAGTGTAAATGTCTGAAAAGAATTTTCTGTGTACCACATAGAGAAAAAAATGTCCAATAAAATCAGTGGGATTTTTTTCAAATTAAGAAGCACATATATTACTATACTGTAAATTTGACTTTTTTTTAACATTCTAAGAACTGTATTTCAATGTCATTTATATCTTTTGTAATCCTATGTATTTTATTTTATGCACTTAAAAATACTATTATGAGAAGGGGTTCATAGGCTTCACCAAAATGCCAGAAGGGACCATAACACAAAAATAGGTTAAGAACCCCTAGACCAGAGTGACTTCAACAAGACCTAAGTAATACCTTATTTAAGTGACAGAAAAGGAATATATCCCTCTTTTCTTACTAAATTCATCTTTTGGGTGGGGTTGAAGCAAATATTTTTATAATATCCATTCATGAAGAAAAGCACCCTGATAATAACATTTTCAGAATCCTATCTTATGTAATGAAAAAATTTCATTTTAACAGCATGCAGTGATGTGGGTGACCTTAAATTCTCAAAGACTTAATACACATATATAAGAATATACATACAAGCATTTATTAAATACTTACTATGTACCAGGCACTGTGCTAAGTGCTAGGGAGACAAAGAAAGGCAAAAACATTGCTCCTGCCTTCAAGGAGTTTATATTCTTAATGTGGGAGACAATATAGCTACACAGTAAGATATATACAGTGTAAATGAAAGGCAATCTCAGAGGGAAGGTAACAGAAGCATGGCAGGGTGGAGGCAGAGAGAAGGACAATAAGACAATAACCAAGGAATGATTCCTGCAGAAGGTGGATTTTGAGCTGAATCTTGAAAGATGCCAGGAAGGAAAGAGGAAGGAGAGAATTCGCAGCATGGGAGACTGCCAGTTAATGGGGTTAAAAGAACATCATGTGCCAGGAACAACATACCGCTAAACATAAACGCCAAACAGATGATTTTATACTTGATCCTGGAGGTAATAAGGAGCAAATGGACTTTGGAGGAGTAGTGAGGTGGAGAGGGATGGGGTTGTGACATGGAAAATTTGTGCTTTGTGAAAATCACTTTGGCAGCTGAGTGGAAGACAGACTGTAATAGGGGGATTTAAGACTAGGGGAGCAACAGGTGAGAAGATGATGAGGGCCTATACTAGGGTAGTTGCTCTGTAAGTAAATGGGATGTATGAGAGATGTGAAGATAGAAACAAGATTTGGCAACAAACTGGATAGGTGGGGTGAGTTTAGAGGGGGAGTTGAGTATGACACTGAGGTTGGGAGACCACATGATAGGAAGATGGTGATGACTTTTGCAATAAGAAAGTTCAGAAGAGGGGTGTGTTGGGGGAGGGAAGATGGGGCAGAGGGTACTTAATGAGTTTTGCTTTAGATATATGTTGAATTTGAAATTCCTACAGCATAACCATTTGGAGAAGTTCAGAAGGCAGTTGGGAATGCATGAATGAAGTACAGGAGAAGCACAGGCAATCTGAAAATCATCTGCATAGAGATGATAATGAAATCCTTTGAAGCTGATGAGATCATAAAACAAAGGATTCAGTTTCATCTCTATGCAGATGACCTCCACAATACCAATGTCCTTATGGAACCATGAAGAACATCTATGGATAGTGGGAGTGACCCAGATGAGGATAAAACAAAAGAGACAGAAAAGGAACAACAAGACAGGTAGGAAAAACAGAAAAGAAGGCTGTCATGAAAACCTAGAAACATCAAAAAAAAATAAAGATCAATAGTGTCAAAGATTAAAGAGGGATGAGAAAATATGAGAAATGAGAAATGATCACTAAAACTAGAAACTAAGAGATCACTGATAACTTTAAAGAGAGAAATTTCAGTTGAATGATGAGTCTGACGTCAAATTGCAGTTCAGAAGTGAATGAAAGGAGAAGTAGAAGTACCTATGTAGATGGGTTTCTCAAGGAGTTTAGCTAACAGCAAGTAGCAATATAGGATGATAGCTAATAGGAATGGTAGAAACAAGTGAAGGTTAAGGATGAGGGACACATGGACGTGTTCACAGGCAGAAGGAATCAGTAAAAAAAAAGAGACTGAAAATTAGAGAGAAGGTAAGGGCAGTAAGTGGAGGCAATATGTTGGAAAGGATGACAGGGGATGACAGCAAGAGGACATATAGAGGGAATTGTCTAGACAAAGAGAAGGGCCACCTCTTCATGTGAGATAGGAGTTAGAAGGAGGTAACTGGGGAAAATGTCTGAGTGATGTGAGATGAAGAAGGAAAAAGGAAAAGGTCAGGGAATGCTCTCAATTTATTTCTATGAAGTATGGGGCAAAGTCTAAAAGGTTTGAAATAGCACAAATGACTGAGAGTTCCAGTGACAGACTATATCTGTTTTCCAGAGATCAACACAGCAAAGAAACAATCATTCAATAGTAGGGTGGCCACACATATCCACGAAAACTGCTGGAATATGGTTATATATAATCAGGTTTCTTTAAAATATTCTTGTTTTAATAATCTCCCAAAAGGTATGGTTTTGAATTTCTTAATTATACCTACCTTCCATGTTTAAAGACCCCATTTTCGATTCCAAGAAATCAAATAATGTGCTGGGTGCGGATGGCCTGGAATTTCCAAGTTCTTCTTCATCTTCACATCTTCCTCGTCCCCTGCCTTTTCCTTTGCCTACAGATTTTAAGAAGATGGTTTTTAAATCATGAAAAACATACAAAAGCCAAGGAGATTGAACTATTTTAATAGAATGTTTCACTTCCACTATTATCTATAAACAAGATAGCATCTCCAGTAGCATCCCAGTGTCTGAGAAAGACATTTATTTTTTCCCCTAGAAACATTTTCCTCACAGATGATATTTAGAAAAACAGTGCTCTTCTCTACTTATATTTTTTTAAAAACCCTTTCCTCCTCATCCTTATGTTTCTTTTTAATAGAAAAGTCAATGGTGCAGTTAAGAATTTGAGGATGGGTGGTGGGACACATATGTTTAATCTTAAAGCATCATTTAACGGACAGTGCTGCCTACTAAACTTTAGGCAGTTACAGGAATAACCCGTGCTTACTATATCCATCATAATGATGATCACAACAACAGAAAGAGAATAAAGTGCAATTTATCGTTCTAAACTAAACTAAAAATCAGATCATTAGATATGAACATTTCTAAACTAAAATCAGATCATTAGACAAGAGTATCTACAACGAACCAAAATATGAAAGAACATGGTAGGTTTTAGGATAAGGGCCCTTTCAGAGTTTTAAAATCTATTCTATAACTTAAACCAGTAAATTTAGGGGAAAGTCTTTCAATAATTAGTTTCTAGGTACTTGCCATAGGGAGCTGCTTTTACCAAACTGTTCACAGGCTTTGGTCCTCTGGTAAGTGGGCTTACTCAGCTCCAGACCCCTAAAAATGAACCCAGAGCAGATGCCAGAGTTCTTCAAAATATCTAGGAGTTTTTTCTCTCATTCTTCTGAGAGGTGCCATAAAGAAAATAGATATGGCCAATGAGTGAGAAACTATTACATTAAAAATCTAAACAAGTACCCTCTTCAATAAGACCTTCTTAAACTAAGGATTTTGCGAATAACAGCTGAATAGTCCACTGCGGTATAAACTATTCCTACAAAAGATCTCCTTCAAAGGCTCCCCAAGCATTATGTATATATATATGTATATATATATATATATATATATATATATCCAGTTAGTTAAGTCAGCATCACCAATAACAAATCTGCCACTTAACTGAAGATAGAAGAATATATCAACATCCAGGTATTTTGCAGTCAAAACAGCTTTATCAGCCTTTCCTTTAGGATCTCCCTTACCTTATCAACATGTATTGAGAGGAGGAATAGTAGAAAAAGAACTACTATCAGAATCTGAAAAACCTCTATTCCAAACTGGGCCAATATATGTAATCTCTCTCATTACCCTAGGCAAGCTGCTAAAACTACAAGTTGTAGAACAGCTCCAGATCTGCATTGGTGGAGGAAAATCTTCTCACTGGAAATTCCCTATACCAAAGAAAAGTCTTTGTCATCTCCATGCCAGTTCTGATAATGTTTCCATGGTGAACTCAACTGATTACATACATGAAATAACTTACCTTACTGAGACCGTGTATCTTTTGTGAAAAAATAAATTACTAGCATTAAGGATAAATAAATATACTAAATGAACATGAACATTTATAATGTTTAACTTGTTAATACAATTTAACCTAAAGAAAAAAATCATATTTGTAAAATTTGAGGTGAGCAGAAATTTGAGCTATAGCACCTCAGGGTGAACAAAGGGCAGGGGGGGGAATTAAAAATAAAATAAGATTGGTACATAACAGGGGTCCTCCTGGGCCTACCTGAGAAGATCTGAAGAAAATCCCAGGAAGAGGTTTGGTCCCTGTCTGGAGTAAACACCTCGAAGCTAGGGTCTACTTAAACAACAAGTGGCAGTGAGGAGAATTCGGTGTCTGAGCCCCGAAGGATCAAGGGAACCTTGGCTGATAAGGAACACTAGACCCAGCCGTGCTGCTGAGACATGGCCCTAGGCAAGAAGGAACCAGTACAAGCTGGTTGAATGCAGAAGCAGTGCATTGGGACACGCTCAGCTATGGGCACTTACAGGAAGCTGGAGGTTTGACTTTGGTTCCAGGTTGGAAGGGAGAACTGAAGATCTGAGGTCAGAGGCACCATCTCTCATATCCCAGAAATAGAGGAGATTACAAAAATTAAGCTTTCATCAAAAAAATGCACAGGCAAAGGAGAAAGAATCCAACCATAGAAAATTATTACAGGAATGGAGAAGACGAGGGTTCATCTTCAGAGGAGGATACTGAAGCAAAGAAACCCTCTTCTACCTCAAAGAGTAACATCAAATGGTCACCTGCCCAAAAAAGAATTTACAGAACTTTAAAAATCAAATAAGATTGGGGGAAAAAATTTTAAAAAAGAATAAGAAAAACAAAAAAAATTATGAAAAAAGTCAACCAACTAGAGAGGAGATAGAGAACCTTAGGGAAGAAAATGACACCCTGAAAATTAGAATTGGGCAAGGGGAAGCCAGCAAAGTTATAAGAAATAATAAAACAAACTATAAAGAATGAAAAAAATTGAAGAGAAAGTGAAACATCTTATAAGAAAAATAACTGATCTGGAGAACAGATCAAGAAGAGAAAACATAAGAATGATCAGACTACCTAAAAGCTATGATCAAAAAAAGAATCTGGATATAATAATACAAGAAATAATTTTTTAAAATTGTTCTGAAGCATTAGATTAAGGGGAGAAAGTAGAAACAGAAAAAAATTCATCAATTGCCACTTGAAAGAAATCCTATGAGGAAAACTCATAGCAATACCATAAATTCTAAAACCCCCAACTCAAGGATAAAATATTAAGAGCAACAGGAAAAAAAATAATTTAAGTATGATGGTGCCGCATTTAGAATCACACAAGACCTAGCAACAGAGACACTAAGGGACTACAGGTCTTAGAACACTATATATCAAAAAGCAAAAGAATTGAGCTTCTAGACAAAAATACCATACCCAACAAAGTTAAGCACAATTCTGAATGAAAAAAAATGGACATCTGATCAACTGCCAGACTTTCATGACTTTGTTAAGGAAAAAAACAAACCTGAACTTAATACAATATTTGACATACAAGAGCCAAAAGAAACATAAGGTACATACCAAAGACTGATTACAAGGAATTCAATAATTTCAAACCATTTACCTTTTATGTATGTAAAATGTAAAACATTATGCCTAAGTTTGTCATTAGTAATTGCGTAGTTCATAAGAAAGACTGGGGTAGACCTGACTATGATATGACTTTAAAAAGCAAAACCATTTAGGAACAGCTAAAAAGAGTAATTATTTGGAAGAGGAAGAATCAACACAGAGGAATTAGATGGGGAAGGAAAGATGATAGTTCTGGTAACCTACTTTCATTGGGAATGGGTTTAAGAGGGAACAATAAACATATATCTAGAACAGTATAAAAGTCTTCTAAATTCAGAAGAAATAAAATGGTAAGTGGGTAGGGAGCGGAGAGAGAATGAGGGGAGAGTGAGGGAACAGATCAAAGAGGGTTATAGAAAGGTGTTTAGATTTATGAGAATGGGAGAATAAGGGAGGGATCCTTAGAGAGAGGGTAGGCTAAGTAACAGGGGAGGGTAAGGTAGCAGTTAGAAGAAAAGCAGAGGAGTCAGGAAGGACAGAAAATAAGACAAACTCAAAAACAAAGATTAGGAGTAGAATTTGTTAGGGAAAGGCTGTACGAATATATGTGTATATATGCATATGTGTATGTATGTCTCCATATACAAATATATCCGCACTTAATTGCAGCCTTTGGGGGGAAAGGTAGGAGGAAGGGGAAAAAAAGAACAAAAGAAGAAAGTACACAGCAGAGAACAAAAGAAAACTTCTCAGGAAGCAAAGAAAAGATGAATAGCTCTCAATATAAGGTGCAGTATTTGCTACACAGGCTTTTTCAAAATGAAAATTTATTTATTGCTATATATTTTGAATCCTCTCTTATGTTCTGCCATGCACATGACATGTTTTATTTTTT
>CM053580.1:85140932-85165772 GCA_028627135.1 Pseudochirops cupreus
GCAGCTGCTGGAGTTATTGGGAGGCTGCTGTAGCCCCTACCAGCTTTGGCTCACTGAAAACACACCCCAGGACCACCACCCAAGACCATGATCCGTATCCAGGCTGCTCAATGCGAGAGCACTTAGCCTCTGAATGATTGCTTCACCCCCTGCAGTCTGCAAGGCCGGGAGCTCTGAAGCAGCCATGTGGAGGCGGCAGCAGGGCCGCCACTTCTGCCGCTTCCTTGTCCTGGAGGCAGTTTGGCTGGACCACTTTTCTCCTCCATATTTAGCTGAGATCCACTGACCTTTCACTTAATCCTTTCTTATGGCTTGATAATTCTGGAAACTGCCACAGCTGCCGCTGATCCACTCTCCTGAAGCTCCAGCTGTGGCTTGTCCTGGCTACGGAGGCAGGGGGGGGGGGGGGCCAAGCTGTGGTTTCAGGCTGGGCTGGTTTCAGCTCCCAGCATGCTGCACTGAGCCCTTCCTGCTGAGCTGCCTTCAGCGGGAGATGTGTTTTTCTGTATTTTTTTTTGTGAGTTTTGGGGCCCTAACATTTGTTTAGAGTCATATTTTATGGGTATTTGAGGTGGGTATGTGCGAGCTGCTAAACCTTGCTTCTTCTACTGATAGTAATTCTTTAGTGATCTCTCCTTGTACTTTTTTATGTCAGTTTTTTTCCAGTGCAATAGCTCGTATTGTCTTTTATTCTTTTCGTTCTTTTGACTTTTTAATTGTTTCCCAAAGTCTCATGGAGTCATTAGCTTCTGTTTCCCTAATTCTAGTGTTTAAGGCATTATTTTCTTCAATGACCTTTTTTATACCTTCTTTTCTATTTGGCCAGTTCTGCCTTTTAAGGTGTTCTTCAGTGAAGTTTTATACCATGTTTACCATTTGACCAATTCTGGTTTTTAAGGTGTTATTTTCTTTGTACTTCCTTCTTATTTTTTTTTTGTAGTTCCTTTACCAAACTGTTATTTCTCTTTTCATAATATTCTTGCATTTCTCATTTCATTTTCCAGTCTTTCCTCTACTACTCTGATTTTTAATATCATTTTTTCCTTTTTTTAAAAAAAGATCTCTTTCTTTAACTCTTCCAGGAATTCTTGCTAGCCTTGAGTCCAGTCTTCATTCTCTCCTTTGAGGCTTTGCTTATAGCTCTTTTAACATTATTCTCTACTGAGTTTGTATCTTGAGTTTCTCTGTCATGTTGAAGCTTTTTATGGTCAGGTTCTTTTTGTTACTTGCTCATCTTTCCAAGGTCTTTCTTGACTTCGATTTTTGTTAGAGTTGCTAACTTTTGCTTCTGCTTGCTTGGGGATGAATGGACATGGGTGATGAGGGAGTGGGGTCAGTGTTCCAAGCTTCAGGCTTTTTTGTTTTACAGTTTTCATGGCTAGTTCTCAAGGTCTGTAGATTCACTGTGTATCCATGGTGGTATGATCTTAGGAGAGGTGTGGTCTCAGCTCTCCTCATCTGGACTATGGTCCTTACCCAAATAGGACCCCTGGATCCCTTTCAACCAGAAATACTAGTGCTCCTTTCTACCCTGGAACTGCAAACAGAAACTATGTAATAGGTAATTGAGTTATCAGACAGTGCCCAGTCTTATGCCCAGTGCCAGTACAGGGATGCCCAGTAATTTATTTCTGACCAGTTGTCTAACACTCTTACCATCTCTGGGTGGTGCCACCAAAACTGTTACTGCCACTATTACAGCCACCTCCAGGGCCTACAGCTGGTGTTGTGACTATACTGTGCTGTCTATCGCACCCCATCCCAGTGTCACGGACTTTTTATTCTAACTCCCTAAGTTGTTTTGGGCTGGAAAAATGTCTCCCCCGACTTTTTATTAGCTATGCTGCTTCAGAATTGTATTTGATAATTAATTTAAAGTTTTTTGGAGAGGAGTATTGGGAGAGATCTGTTTGAATGTTCCTTCTCCTGTACCATCTTGGCTTCACCTCCCCGCCCCACCCTAAGCAATTACTTACCAAAAGTTACATCTCAGTTATGTAGCATTATTCCTTTAAAAAATGTATAGCAGTTAAGGTATGCCTTATGCAAAAACAAAGACATAAAAAGAAACACAACAAATTAATATCTTTATTTAAAGTTGCCTTGATTGTCTACCATAATTAGCAAGACATTAGTGTTGTTGAATTCAAAATACTATAACATAATTTATAACACAAATTCTAAAATAACTTTACATTGTAATAAACAATTTAATGAACTTGTATATGGCTTTGAAACAAAAATCCCCCAGAATTTGAACATTAATTTTAAATAGTATATAGAGTGATTTCCTAAACTGTTTATTCCCCAAATGTTTATTTCAAATTTGATAGACTGTATAGTACTTTGCTTATTCACTTTGACAGTCCCCTTTCTTATACTGTTAACATTAGCACTACTTAATTCCTTGCTTTGTTCACCTATCATATGCACTGCTATCGTTTGGCTTATTGGAAGTAGTCTTTTGTAAACTAAACATTTAGAACCATAGAATTTTAGAGTTAAATGAGACCTTTCAAAATTATCTAGTCTAGCACCTCAATTGAGAACCAATAGCTTTATATAGCATTATGTTTTTATTCATCTAAGAGAAGTTGTTTCTAGCATTGAAGTGATTTTTGGAAATAGATGAACAAGAGTCAAGATGGGAAAAAAACTGGACAGCTTCATAGCAACACATGAGTTAACTCTTCATAATATGATTTCATTAATTGTTTCTTTTTTAAGTGAGTTCCCAGAGCAGCAGACTTTCCTGTGTTCAAATGTAAGTATTAAAAAAAAGCCAAATATAAATGACTTTTTGATTATCCACTGTTTTGCATGGTTCATGCCTTTGTTCATCTTTGTTCACCTGTGGTTAATTATAAGTCGACTATAAATTTAGAACATTATTCTTATTTTTTAGGAATATAAGACATAGGGAGATTAATCATAATTCATGTTCACTAATGTATGGGATATTCAGTACACATGTATACCAAGTATGTAATAGTATCTATACTAACCAAGAATGTATACCTTAGTGTATGATATTAATATGATACCCTTTCACTTTTTAGAATCCAAATCACAGTCTCAGCCGCTTCATCAGGGACAACACAGACTGTTGAATAATGAACAAAATGGAGTAAAAGAGTATAATCAACCAAGACACCTTCCTCGAAATGACACCAGACAACAAAGGAATGAAAAACCTCCTCGTTTTCAAAGGGACACTCAAAATTCAAGACAGATTTTAGAGAACAGTGGGTTACCTAGGGGCAGAGGTCCTGAAAGACAGAGCTCTTCTGTGGTACATGAGGCATGGACAGAAGAGAGAATTAAGTGTGATAGATCTTATGCTAGAAATGACAGAATTAAGGATATTGTATATCCTTCAACTTCTCACCAGAATGATGGTGCTTTTAAAAAAAGAGATAACTCGATGCAAAATAGACCAGGCAAAGGTCCATCTTACATGGAGGTGAAAGAAAGCCCGCTTCCTCAAGAAACCATAGACCATAATAATCAAAAGCGTGGGAAAAGGGAAAATCAGATCTCAAACCCTGATCAGTTATATGAAAGGAAAACACGAACAATAAGTAATGAAGCCTTTAGTGGTATGAAAAATGAGAAACATTTTAGTATAAATACTGACTACCCCAATTCTGTTAGAACTGATGGCTTTACTGGTGTACCAAATGGAGAGGTTGAAGTTTCAATGAAAGGAAGACGAGTTGGACCTATTAAGTCTGCAGGATCCACTGGGGCTCCAGTTTTTGATGACAAAATGTTATTTTATAATAGTGGACCTAAAAGGAGGTCTGGGCCAATCAAACCGGAAAAAGTATTGGAATCTTCTCTTCCTGTGGAATGTGGAAGAATGTGGAAACCAGGAGATGAATGTTTTGCACTTTATTGGGAAGACAACAAGGTATGGTAGCTCTAAGTGAAGTATGTGGTACTGTTAATAGTGCAAATTCAAAGGAGACTTTACAGAAGTCAGCAAATGGAGACTAAGCACTGGAGACTCATAATTGGAAACCTCAGAACCATGCAGCTCAAGCTGTCCATTCTCTTTTGGTGAATATTTATAAAAAATGACAATAAGGGAAAAAATAATCAGCCTCTCTGGGTGCATAAAAAAGGTTATGTATTACGAGACTTATCAACAATAATTATAAAAGTGGGGGAATAAAACTTGTCCTTCAGATATCATTAAAGTTTTTGTATATTTTTCTTTTTTGGAAAGTTATACCTTCTAAAACTGGCTTGAATAGGATATTTTCTTTTGGGGACCTTTGAACCATAGGGGAAAAAGTAATTGAGATCATCCAAGTAATAAGTTACAGATTTTTAAAAAGACATTCAACATTCCATGATTTTTAATTTAAAAATAGGAAGCATAAAACTTTGTTCAGTAACTTTAGTAATTGTTTTATGTATACATCATAAATTAGTTCTGAATTGTGTTCATTTGCTAGTGGGAGAAAAAGATGGGTAGGGAAAATCAGAGACAAGACAGCAAAAAGAAGAAAAATTCATTATGTTCTAAGGCAGCGGTTCTCAACCTGTGGGTTATGTTCAATTTGTAACAATGAAAATCCATCCTGCATATCAGATATTTACATTACGATTCATGGCAGTAGCAAAATTACAGTTATGAAGTAGCAACAAAAATAATTTTGTAGTTGGGGGTCACCACAACATGAGGAACTGTATTAAAGGGTCACAGCATTAGGAACGTTGAGAACCACTGTTCTAAGGTGAGCTTTTGGTCTTCCCAAAATGTTCTTGCCACAGCCAGCTAGATAGCTTTATTGGGTTTTAGAGAAAGTTATCCCTTGTTATGTTAACAAAAAGACTGACTACTTCTCACAGGTTTTTGACTGCTCCTTTAAAACTAAAAGTTTTACTGTGGCATCTCTCTGGGAATGAGTTTTTCCCCCCAGTTAGTTACAGGGGTGTTGCTCAGAGTAATTTGTTTAAGATCAGAGTATGGTCAGTCATTATCTAAAACTTTTTAAAAGTGTTTTTGTTGTTACGGTTATGTAAAATTGAAGGGGGGGAGTGTACTGGTGAATTTCTAGTTAAGAATACTTTTGAAAATTCAGTTGCCATGCATATGTAATTTAGTTGTTACACATTTCTGTGTGATTTGATTATTTAACTTCCTTATTTTTTACATATTTGCATAGTTTAGCAAAAAAATAAATTTTATAAAGAAGTCAACAAAAATGGCTAATGTTATTAAAAGTGTTTTGTTTTTATTTGATCTAAACTTGTATCATGAATTGTTTAAAACTTTAACCCTCAATCTAAGATTTTTAAAACTAGGAAGTATAAAGATGGCACTACCAAATTCTTAGAATTTTCTGATTATTTATAATATTTACAACTGTCAGTGGCAGTGAAATAAATCATTTGTGATTACCCAACTCGGATGACTCTAAGACTGACTGACTGTAATATGTAGTTCTCTAAATGTATCTTCCAACCCAGATAATCTTATGAAAATCACAAAAATGTAGCATAATAGAATTATGTGTGAGACTGGGAGACATGATTTGTCTCTGTTTCTTCCGTTTTCAGTCAGGAAAGACAGTTCTGTTGGTCATCTGCTTTGTTATAGGAAAAGCCTTTTGAGCAAGGAGCATGCTTATCAATTCATACACAATTTATTAGAAAGACCGTAGACCATGGTAATTTTTAAAAAAGAGAGAAAGAAAATGAAGTATAAACTCTTGTTTAGTTTTATGATCATATTAGCCTAGCCCAGAGATTCTTAAACTGTGGGCTGCAACCCCATACAGGGTCACAAAATGTTTGGCATCAGTAAAAGGTTTCTGAGCAAGCAGCAACCAAAAATTAATTAAAAATCAAATGCATAATGAATCTGAGGTGTTTCTTGCAGCACTTGCCTGTGGTGCATCTTGAAACTTTTCTGCTGCCTTGATTCTGAACACAACATATTTGCACTTTGTGTTATGCATGCCCTCAGACCGTTCAATGCCTGCAAATGCTGGTGGGGAGTGGAAAAACTTTAAGAAACCCTGTTCTAGCCCACTAATGTTGTAGATAAAGAGGTCTAGAAAGCTAAACGTACCTATCCAAGTTCCTCCAGCTGTAAGTCACATAGATGGAACCTGAACACAGGTTTCCTGGCTCTAAGTCCATTGCTCTTTCAAATGAATTCAACAAGTATCCATGAGTTGCTTCCTGTGTACCAGGCATCGTGCTTGAAAAATAAAAATAACCTGTGCCCTCATGGAGTTTATTTCTATGTGCTGGTCAGTACAAAATACATACCACATACATACATACATACATACGTATATATATATATATATATATATATATATATATACACACACACACACAAACACACACATATAGTAATTATACACACACACACACACACACACACACATATAGCAATTTTAGAGGAGCGGGGAAGCACTAACAATGATGGTAATCAGGCATGGCCTTGTGGCATCTGACTGGAGCCTTGAATAGAGCTAGGGTGCCAGGAGACTATATTGAAGAGGAATAGTGTTCTAGACATAGGAGTAGCCTTTCCAAAGGAAGCAGAGTTGGAAAAGAAAGTGTTGTGTATGGTGTATAGCAGCAAGTAGTTCAGGTTAGCTAGAATGAAGGCTGCTGGAGGCGGGGATCAATGGGAATCAAGTCTGGAAATATATCAGAGCCAGATTGTAAAGGACTTTAAAATGCTTAAACAGAAGAATTTGTACTTTATCTTATCAGCAGTAGCAGAACCATTGAAGCTTTTTGACTGACAGGGGCAGACTGTACAATTAAGCAACTATGTTGAGGATGAATTGGAGAAGAAAACATCCAAATTAAGACACTTTTCTAGCAGTCCAGGTGTGAGGTAATGAGGTCCTAAAATAGAATGGTGGCTGTTTAAGCAAAGAGAAGAGAACAGCTTTGAGAGATATTATAGAGAGTGAGTCTACAATCTAATTCAGCAACTGATTGGGTATGAGAAATAAGAGAAAGGGAAGAGTTGAAGATGACTTTGAAGTTGTTAACCTAGATGACTGGAAAGATGGTGCCCTCAGCAGAAATCAGGAAATTATAAAGAGGGATGACTATGGGGTGAAAGATAATTCTGTTTGAGAATGCTGAGTTTGAGATGCTTTTGGAATATCCAGGTGGAGACTATAAGTAAGTGTCGTAATGTGGGCAGAAGCACAGGAGAGCTCTAAAATCTAGATAGTTTTAGGAGTCATCAACATGGAAGTGATATTTCAACCCATGGGAAATGATGAGAACGTATAAAGAGACAAGAGGTCCCTTGATAAAGCCATGGTTTAATCAGGGTATCCTAAAAATCTTAGTGCACTTTTAAACATTGGTAGCATACATATAAAGGGCAGGGCATGGAGTTTGTGGTCAGCATTGTCAGATGATGCAGAGAGATCAAAAAGGACAAGGACAGTGAAAAGTACCAGTGGATTTGACAATTGAAATAATTAGTAAGCTTTGGGAGAGTAATTTTAATTGGGTAGTTGAATTGATTATAAGTGGTTGAAATGTGAGTGGGAAGTGAGGAAGTAGTGGCAATATATATAGATCACTTTTTCTACTAGTTTTGTCTTTAAAATGGAGATGTGTGGGATAATTTACTGGGAAGACAATGTTAAGTGAAGATTTTTTTTAAAAGATAGAATGTAGTCATTAAAAAAGAAATAATGTATGAAGAGAGATTAAAGATTAGAAAGGGAAGGGACACATTTTTGCATGGGATGAAATCGAAGGCACAAGTAGAGGTGGAAGGTTGAGAAGGTTGATCTTGTCAAGAGGAAGGACCACCTCTTCCTTAGAGATGGCCACTATATCTATAGCTAAAACTGGTACGGGCCAAATTCACTTCCCTTAGGTAAAAAGATTGTTTATGTCCCAGAGAATAGAACCAGGACCATTAAATGAGTGGAAGTTACAGGGTTGTAGGTTTTTGGTTTTTTTGCTCAACCTAAGAATATCTTTTCTAACAACTGAAGTTGTCTGAAAATGCAGTGAGTTCCTCTTAGTTAGTGTGTTCCCTGTCACTGGAGGAGTTTAGTGTCATAGAGGAATGTTGTTTTTGCATAATTATCACTTAAATACCTTGAAAGTGCTAGATGAGAAGAAAGTCTATATAAATATTAAATACTATTTTGTTCATAGAATCTTCGTATTTGAAGGTACCTTAGAGGCCAGTTGTCCCAACATATACAGTGCCAATGTTCCTACTGTTGTTCATTGACATTTTATTAAATCATAGAAATGAGAGCTGGAAAAGACCAGTTAGGTCAGTTGGTTTACTCCCCTTCTGAAGGAGGGTATTTCTTAAAGCATATTTTTGATTGTTTTGTCTAACATGATTATATATGACTAGAATGACAAGGCACCCTGAACTTCTTTATAGTGAATGTTCCATGATCTGAACAAAAAGATCATGCTGTTTTTGATGCAAATTCCTTTTCTCTTGTCCATACTGTTGTTTCTCATCATTGCTCTTTACTTTTAAAAACACTTTTAATAACATTAGCCATTTTTGTTGACTTCTTTATAAAATTTATTTTTTTGCTGAACTATGCAAAAAATAAGAAAATCAGAGACAATGAGATTCTAAAATTGTAACTGTGCCTTTCGAGAATACCCTCAGCAATACTATACAAAGGCCTTTCATTTTTGTGCTATAGCTCAAATAATTACTATTCTTGTTACCAATATAATTTTTATGCCTGTGGTTTCTTGGCTCATTTGATTAGAGGACTGTGCTGAAGCTATGGCCACTGTTTTACTGTCTCTGTAATGAATTAGTTTAACTTTGCAGCTACTGTAGTTTGCACCCCTTCTACCTGTTGTGCAAATGTATGCAGTTGATCACAGAAGGGAAGCCAGTTGGTTTAGTAGAGCAAATTCATCACCATTATGGGAAAAGCATATCAAAGCGTAATACACATTCAATTTCAGTTCAGTTCAGCATTCATTAAATGATTAGTTACCTAGTAAAGTACTTTGCTGGGCACCGAGGAAGGATAACTTCTAGATTTAGACATTGTTCTTGTCCTTACTAGAGACAGAAGTAGATTCATGAACAGGTAACTATAATAGAAAATATTGCCTGATAAATACTGTAGAGAGAATTTCACAGGCAGAAAAGAAGGAAATTCTTCTAAAAGACCTTCTACAATAGGTGACTCCATTTTCTTACCTCCCCCTCTTCTTAACATCTTATAATCTTTATCATTACACTGAAACTGTTATCTCCACAGTTACTAATGATTTAGTTGCCATATCCTGTGGTCTTTTCTCAGTCCTCATTCTTCTTGACCTAACTGCAGTCTTTGACAATTTTGATTACTCTTTCTCCTCCTTGATACACACTTGTTTCTAGGTTTTTGGGATACCAGGCTTCCCTGGTTCTACTCCTAGTCATCTGGCCAATCCTTCTCTGTCTCCATTGCTGGAAACGTGCCCAGATCATGCCCTCTTAAAATAGATATCCCTCAGTGTTCAGTTTGGGGCTCTCTTCTTTTCTCTGTCTATCGTATTAGTGATTTCATCTATTCCCATGGACTTAATTACCATTTCTGTGCTGATGATTCTCAGATCTGCCTATCTTGCCCCCAACTCTTTGTTGACCTCTAAATATTTATTAATTGATTATCTCATTTATGAAAGAAAACATTGAGAATGAGGCTGTAAAAGAAGACTGACAATAAATTGTTGAAGACTTTCTTATAATTTTACATGTATTTACTAGGTAATAGGGAACCACTGAAGAGCAAAGAAATGATATAGACAGATCTATGTATAAGGAAGACTAATTTAGCAACAGTATAAAAAATAGATTTGAGTGGGGAGAAAATGGAGATGGAAAGATCCATAAAAAGTCATTATCAATTGTCTTAGTAGTTGGTAATGAGAGCTTGTGGTATTAGAGTGAAGGCAGCAGCAATATAAAAGAGGGGACAGTGATAAGTAATGTTATAGAGCTGAGTCTTTAGCCACTATAACAGCAACATATCCATAGCAGCCCATCTGTTTTCTTCCTCCCACATAATCTTTTTGTTGAATTGCAATATAGTTTTTACTTATTTAATATATTTTTAGTTGGGGAAAAAAAAACCCTTTCCACTTAAATAATTGTTCCATTGTTCTTCCTTGTCCAAGCATACCTTTGAAACTACTGAAATATTCTAATGTTAAGATTCTTATATGTACAAAAAATTGCGTGTGTGTATGTGTTAGAGAGACAGAGACAGAATGAGAATATCTTTAGCACTAATCTGTGATTAAATCAGTATATAGAAATTTGGTGAACTTCTGGTATATCCACAGATTCAGATCGGCATCTTATAGTCTTAGAGCTACGCAAGTCACACAGCTATTATGTGCAGGAGGTGCTACATTAACTAAAGTTTTCCTGGCTCCAGGCTTGGCTTTCTATATACTACTTCATGCTGCCTTTCTCTCTCCTTTTCTCCAGCCCCAGTGTGTTTTTGGTTTATGTCTCTCCCTTTCTATATATATATATTTGTAAGATACATTTTTCCCAAAAAACTTTCAAATTCAAGAATTGTGACTTGTAGTTTTCGTGTGTGTGTGCATGTGTGTGTGTATGCGTATGTAGGTATGTATGGTTGTTGTATCTTGCAATGTGATTGGTTTTCCACTAGATGGAACTCAGTACCCTTTGATCCTTTCAGTCATGCTGTTGCCTTGGAGAAATTTAGAAATTTGTTTCTTTTTAACTTATAAACTCTTTATTAACAAATTATAGGAATTTGTAACTAGTTTTCAAGAAAAGAGATGATAGATTTTTTTGAGGAACACACTAAAGGTTACGCCAGTTGACTTTTGTTCAGAGAAGAGACTTTCTGTTTAGACTTACTTTACATATGCCCTCTGATGTACCCTCAGAATTATTTTTAATAATTTTGGCACCTGCAGGTCAGATCTTTTGAAGTGATGTGACAGATTGGATTCTGCCTTTTGAATTTCTAAGCTTTCCCTTAGAACTAACCTCTTCAGAATCCTCTGCTAGAGCCATTCATTAGCTAATTGGTGCTTAAGCCATGGCAATTGAGTTATTCATATTTCAGGTAATGAGACAGCAGATTTTGTTCTCTACTCTTCTCCCTCCTAGTATTCTCTATACAAATAGAGACAAACTCCAAATAAGGCTTTTCCCTCCATCTTGTTTGCTCATATCACTGATCTAACAGAGCTTAGTAATAAGAATGAGATTTCTAGCTCAGCAAAATTCTACTGTCCTGATCTTCTGTCTCAGTGATATTTTTCATTTGTTCCCTTACCTCTTTCCGTTGAAGGGAACCTTAAAGCTGAAAGGAATACTGGTAGCCTTGAAACATTGTGATCTCTTATTGATCACAATGATGTGGAACAATTCTACAATGAAAGCCATGCAATGTATTTTAAATTAATACTAATACAGTTTTTGTTACAAGGATATGGAAACTTATTTGGCATAACTTGTATCCAGATTTGATTTCAGCATAAAGGACTTACCTAAAATGGCAAAATATATAATCAGGCAATTTTCTCAAGGAAATTTGGCCAATGACGTCTTGTTAACGACCAGAAATTGCTCAGTTTGGGAGACTTAGTTATTGGAACTTGCATTATATTTAATGTTTTGTCCAATTATAAATTTCACAGTTGTAAGAACTTAGTAAGTTTATGCTGAACTTCTATGTTTAGTAGTTTGTTTTAAAAGATAAGTCACTTGAAAGCTAGAGGTAGTAATTATTTGAGCTATAGCACAAAAATGAAAGGCCTTTGTATAGTATTGCTGAGGGTATTCTCGAAAGGCACAGTTACAATTTTAGAATCTCATTGTCTCTGATTTTCTTATTTACATAGGCCCATTTTGCTTTCATCTTATCCTCTGTTAGTATAGAATCAGTGGTTCTCAACCTTCCTAATGTCGCGACCCTTTAATACAGTTCCTCATGTTGTGGTGACCCCCAACCATAAAATTATTTTTGTTGCTACTTCATAACTGTAATTTTGCTACTGTTATGAATTGTAATGTAAAAATCTGATATGCAGGATGTATTTAAATTAAACATAACCCACAGGTTGAGAACCGCTGGTATAGGTGGATAGGTGTTATTGTGGCATATTCCCTGACTGTTTAGGTATTTATTTATGTGTATAATCAAATATCTCAAAAGACTTAAAGAAAAGATGAATAATATTGACAGTTTTAAAATCATACCACAGAGGAATAGAAATATTAAGTTTGTTAGGCAATTTCTTAAAGGGAATTTTTCCCATATTTGTAACGTGGATATAGATAATATAATCTTTATTATCATTTATCATACTTTGAAAAAAGCATAGTGAAACCTTATCTTTATGAACATCTAGTAGAATGTTTATTGTATAGCTGCTGAGCTACTAGCCAATTAATGATCAGGAATTTACATTTTAACTTTTAAAATAATTATGGAAAAATTTGCCTTTTTTTGTTCACGCGGTGTAAGGAGGAGTGTTGTTTTACTATTTTAAAAATTGGTGCTAGATTGTTTTGGGAACTCAAAAGCCTCCTCATTTTAATTAATTAGAATAAAAATAAAAACTTTTACATTAAAAGAACATTGTCCTTCTAGTTGCTTTTTGAACCTATCTGCAAAATGATCTATTGGATTCATTCATTTGCTCCTTCAAAAATATTTTATTTACTTCTGTTTGCTAGGTTCTGTGAGATATACAAAGATAAGTGAGACATATCTTTGAGAAACTTATAATATTTTAGCCAAGCAACTTTAATGAGCAAGGCCGAATATGACAGGTATCATAAGGGAGAAATGAACAAGTGTTTTGTTCAGAGGAGGAATATATCACTTCAGCTTGGTGAGAGCAAGACTTCGTGGGGGTGATGGCTTTTTACTTAGACTTTCAGGACGGATTTTGATATGGAGCGATTGGAGTGGAGCCATAGAGCGGGGAGAGGACCAAGCAAGAACAGAAAGTAGATTGTGGGCCAGGTTAGCCACAAATATAGAGTATATGAAGATTAGTTGAATTACATAATTCTAAAAAGATTGAAAATTGAAAGCACCTTGGGGCTTGGCCAGATCACTTGGATCAATAATTTATACTTTACTTAGTGGTCAGTGAGGGGCCACTGAAGATGTTGCATTTCTCAAGTATCAAGATGGTGGAGTTCCCAAATATCATAGTGAAGGATAGATTAGAGAAATTAGAGAATTAGAGAAATTATGTAGATGGGAAGAATAGGTAGGAGGTTATTACAGTCAGGTAAGTGAAGAGAGATAAGTTCCTGAGCTAGAGTTTAGTGTGAATGTAAAGGAGGAAACATTGCAATGGTAGGATTGACAAGATTTAGGAGCTAGTTGAATGTTTTACAAGTGACAGTGGTAGGATTTGAATGCAGGTCTTCCCTGGAAAATTGCTTCCAGAATTTTACCATACTGGTTGGATATGCTGCATTGTCTCTCTCATCAGTTTACTTCATTTGGTGGTAGCAGGGTTGAGGGAAGATCATAGGTGGAAGAGCCTTAAGAGGTCATTGAATCAAACCCATTCTTTTATAGATGAAGTAATTAGGACAAAGAAAGGTGGGACTTACTAAAAGACTAGGCAGCTAACAAGTAGAAGCAGAATTTGAACCCAGGTCCTAATACAAACTACAACACTCTTTTAACTATACCGTGCAGCTCAATAAAGAATTTTGCTTTTCATAAGCAAAGCAAAAAGACCTTACCATGTTTTTAGATGAACTGGAAGAACTTACGCAACATGGGAGATTGTAGACATGCAAAAGTATGGGTAGTTGATGGACCAAGCCCCTGGAGGATGTGAGTGGTGATGGTACCAAGAGCCCCAGGGGAAAGTTAGCCTTGAAAAGAAAGATATTTCTTTCTTAGAGAAAAGAGAGGAGTGAATGGAGAATTTTGATAAAGTTAGGAGGGCAGTTCAGGAAATTTAGTTAAGTGGAATATGAGATAACTCCTGAGAATGATGGGAATAAGGACATGGTTGGAGAATTGGAGAGAGTAGAAGTTGTTAAGACTTACTACTGTGGAGGATATGATATGTATAAAAGATGAATATAAGGGCTAACAAATACAGTATTAAGGGCCCAGGTTTATCTTGGTAGCATCAATTTGCAATGAATCCGGTATGGGGTTTAACTAATTTTTTTCTTCTATTAACACTCTAAAGCTTAGAAGGAGTTTAAAAAAAATGTAGAAGATAGGGGGTCATTCAAGATTGGAGACTTGTTTTGCGTCTTAGAATTTCAGAGTTGGAATCATCTAGTCCAATGCTGTCAAACTCAAAAAGAAATGGATCCTTGCTGGCAATATATCAACTTAGAAAACCACAAACTAACATTTATCTATGTTGTATTTTTATTTATTTCATTGAATGTTTCCCAAATTATATTTTAATCTAACTGGGGGCCAAGAGGTGAATTTGAGACCCCTTTTGTCCCTCCACAAAAACTTCCCTCAATGACATACCTGAGTGATCATCCAATTTTTGCTTGGAAACCTATAGTGAGGTTTATCTCCCGAGGAAGCCTTACTTATAGATAAAATGGTGTCATGGGAGAAAGACTTTGAGTAAACTTACTATTAGAAAATGAAAGTCACTCCAAGGACTCTATCTTATAGACTATCTTGTACAATGGAAATTACATATGCAGCATTAAACAGTATTTGCATTTTCCCTCTTGTGCATGGGTATAGAAGTGAGAGCCACAGCAAAAAGGTTGCATTCCTTTTCTTTCTGTCACTTCTTTAATAGTCCTGAATTTTTTCATTACTTTTGCTATTTTTTCAAATCCTAGGGATTTTTAAATTTAGTTTAGTTTTATTTTAAAGCACAACCAATTGTCAGCATGCCAAAGTGGCATGGTGATCTTTCAGGTGAGTCATGGTTCTTATAGAAAACAACTTTTTTTCACAAGTTATCTAATGAGTAGACAGCTCTCTAAGACCGTGACGCATAAGTCCCTGATCTGCATTTGTTATGTGAGTTTCCATACACAGGACTAGTGAAATCAAACGTCCATTAAAACCAAGCGGCGAATAAGGATTGCATCTCAGTTCGTGTTTAAATATGTATTTTTTTTTAAAGATTGTATAGGATCTCAAAAATTCTCGAACTCTTGTTCATAGATTTTAAGTTGGAGGGGCCCTTAAAGATAACCTAGTCCAACTTCCTCATTTTAGAGATAAGAGAACTAATAAGCTACCTGTGGAGGTGGCATTTTAATCTACTTCTACTATACAGGAGTAGCCATAGTACTAAATAGGCAGAATTTTGTTATGTGGAATTTGTAAAGCTAATTTACTCCAGTGTTTCAATTTGGAATTTTGATGAAACAGAGTGGGCCTCTGCAAAATTACTTTCCTGTATGTTTTGTTCTGTTACGGTGTTTCTCCTTATTCCTTTCAGGGGTGGAGTTAAGCAGATCATGATGCTTAAAAATTAAATAAAAAACAACTGGTTCTATTACTGTATTTTGTGGAAGGGAGCCATAGGATCCCACATGTGTCACTATGATGTGTTTGACATTTATTTGACAGTTTTTTTAAAACAGTAGGTCACTTAGTATATATTCCCTGAGGATAAAATATGGAGGGGTAACCAAAGTGGAGGTTAATGCTTTTTCCTCTTCTACTTAGAAACAGGAAGAAGGTAATTTTTCATTTTGATTCTGTTTGGGTTGAACAGATCTTCAGTTTTAGGTACTGATGAAATATAGAATAGACACACAAGATCGCACTATGAAACTTGAACATTAATGTAATATGAAAATTCAACTCTATTTTGGAGCTACTCTTTTAGAATAGCCTGAAGATCCAATTTTTCACCCTTATGAGAAAAAAAAAACAAACACCACCTCATCCTTATTTCATTGTCATACTTTGTATTTGACCCAAAGAAGTATTTTGTACTTTGATCACTTAATTCACCAAATTTGATTCCTAGTAATGTTGACTGTTTGCAAAAGTCAGATCCATCTTCAGAGAACAGAAATTTTCAACCAGAGAGAATATTTAGAACAGTGTACTTGACAGCAATTCCAGAAGAGGGCTTCTAGAGACACTGTGAATAATGAGAACATTGTTAGAATTAGTGTATATTTTCTCAAGGAGATAATAAATATGCAAACTCTTATATGTTTAAAAAAAAACAGCAAAGCAGCTATTATCTATATGTTACTCTTGTAAGCATTCAACTCATTTTTCAATTGTACAACAGTTTTCTTGGCCAGAGTTGGGTGCTAAGTCTCTATAATTAACAGTTAAAATGTAGCAATCCTGCCTCTTACTCCCTTATGAAGTAAACATTTCTGGTGATATTCTTGGTGTTTTCTCCTCTTCATTGTCCTAAATCTGAAATATGGTAGTCTGTTTTGTTGTGATTCACTTAGCACACCCTTATATTAGCTCTCTTTATAATTATTTGAATATCAATTTTCTTTTCAATATAACTTAGAATATGTAAGTTAACATAAAAGATTTTATTTTTGGAACACAATATATTAACGTGTCTAAAATTTTTTTTTTTAAGTTTTACCGGGCAGAAATTGAAGCTCTTCATTCTTCTGGCATGACTGCAGTTGTTAAATTCAGTGATTATGGAAACTACGAAGAGGTGCTTCTAAGCAACATCAGGCCCATTCAAGCAGAGACATGGGTACGTGATCACAAATTCTGTACAAAGACATAATCTACTTTGAAGAAAGTATATAGCTGTAAAAGATTAGCCATAAGTCACGCAAAAATTGAAGAGTACTTTGCTTAAACTGGTTACCTCTAAAAATAAGATCTTCATTTAATAAGTGCATTGAATAACAGTAAAAAGATGAATACTATGGAATTATTTTTCTTGTATAATAAAGTTAAATTGTACTGTGCTTTGGAAATAAGTACCCTTATTTACATGTTAGAGCCAAAAAGTTATTTGTATGTGCAAAATGGGCTTTCATGCATATGTTCTTTCCCGATGTGTTACTTTAAATTTCATTAAATTATGCCCAAAAAGTGTCAAATTGAAACCTCTGATTATACATGTTTATTATGTGCTGTTTCAGTTACATGTAAAAATTAGGGAAGAATGCTTTTAACTCTACTTATAAAAAATCTAACTGCTTTTATTACATGTGTATGTATAGGTAAACACACGTCTGTTTAATAATTATTTTATCAATCATATTGGCCAAATGTTCTGCCAAAACTGTATTATATTTTTGAAGTCATGAGTTAAAAACGATTGACCTTGTTGGAGTCCAACTTTATAAAGGCTTTATGTGGACTTTATAGAGATACAGTCTCAGCTACATTTAGGTAAAAAGATGAGTACATAGTAAAATTTGGCTTCTACCTAGCATTTCTATAAAGGTATATTGGAAATTATTCTTACAAAGTTCTGCTTATTGTTTCTTTATCTTCATTTCATATTAGATAATTAGAGGACTAATTCTTGCTGATTATATTTCCTTTACCTAAAAATCTCCAAACATGATAGGAAAATTACATTGTTCAAGCATATAAATTACCTTCTTGCTTAATATAAAATCCATCATTTTCTTATGAGTTGCTCTCCAAATTTTTACTTTTGCATTTTTTTTTATGACCTTTTTTAGTT
Source organism: Pseudochirops cupreus (assembly GCA_028627135.1). Lineage (NCBI taxonomy): Eukaryota > Metazoa > Chordata > Mammalia > Diprotodontia > Pseudocheiridae > Pseudochirops > Pseudochirops cupreus. Next base: position 85,158,579 of record CM053580.1, read on the forward strand.
ATCTCCACCCTCATCCAGGAAAAACCAAACATAATTAGGAACAATAAATAAAATATTTGAAATAATGTTCATCTTAGGGATCCTCACTTTTCTGTTTCACCTAGATAGAATAGTGTTTCTCAGGTCTCTGTTTCTCAGATTTATAATAGTTCTGATAGCAATAACAACTTTCATAGTTAGGTATATCTTTTTCCTCAGTCTTCTTTGAGCTTGTGGCTATTTCCTGAAACACTGAAATGCCGCTTTTCTAATTCTTATTTGTTTTTCTGAGAGAAACTTAAAACAGTTTTTTTCTTTCTAGCATTTTTTACTCTTTTGCCTTCTAATATGATTATCTGATTATGGCTTTCTTCTCTTTCTCCATTTGCATCTCTTTTTCCATTTTTTACCTGCTTTTGATGGAGAAGATAATTGTTCATGCAGACAAAATTCCTTCAGGTTGTGTTCTTATTTGCCTTTCATTTTTCTTATTATGTCTATTCAGATTATTTTAGGAATTAGTTACAGATTCAAAGTAGAGTTCTCGTGCCACCTAGGTTGTTGTATAGATTGTTTTTTGGAGTGTCTTTGGTCAAAGCTTTATTTTGTTCTTCTTTTCCCAAGCAAAATCCAATTTCAAACTTTCGCTTCTTCACTCTTTCCTTATTGTTACCTTGGGTGACTGTAAACAACCAAGACAATTTTATCTTTTCACCTTAGTTCTTCCATTTAGCATTATTTTTTTACCAAAGTGAGAACATTGCTTCTAGAATGATTCCCTGCCGCTTCACATTTGTAGTCTTCATTACAGTAAGCTTACTTCTAGAAATATGCAAGTTCAGTTGGTCATTTTATTTGTCAGGTGCCTAAGTAGTGATTCTGTTCAGAACCACTACAGAATTCTTCAAGTCTACCTATTTATGTATAATTTCCTATTTTGGACTATTGGTTTTTTAGCCAATTCATTTTTTTTTTGCATGTGCTGCATCATTGTCCAGTTCAGTATTCCAAGTGCATTTAAATGATGACAGTAATCTTCTGTAATATATGGGCGAATTATTTTACAAAAAGAATCAGTAGGACAAGAGAGTCATTAGAAGATCCAATTATCTCCTCATCTGCTTGTGAGTAATCAAATGACCGTCAAATTTGAAATGCTATAGTTTCTAAAAAGTGTTGTGAACATGCAGCATATTTGGGTATATTATTTATTATTACTGAGTCTAATATGTTTCTTCTCTGCCTTAAATTTCTTCATAGAAATCATTCCTCACGTAGAAATCATCAAATTAACATTTCTTGGCTCTTCTTTCTTTTAAATAAATGGATGTGCATATTTAAGTTCATTCAGAGAACACCTAAACAAATGTACTGGATAAGATCCTTAGTGAATTTAAACTATAGATTGTGTGGGATCCCATTAATCTCTTGAAGTTCTGTTTGGGCCATCTGTCTGTATCTTCCTTCATGGCTTTCTGTCCGGTGAGTTGCAGCAGATCGAAGCTTAAATCCGCCATATTTATTAGAAATACCAAATGATCAACAGTAAAAGACTCACTGTGCCAATAACCAAGTAATTTAACAAACACATGAGATTTAAGGGCTGCTTGTTGCAGGGGGATTATTAGAGGCCTTACACAAGTCTTTATTCACACTGCAGATTGTAGATATTTTTTCTACCTTTTTAGCTCTTGCACCATTTATGGGCCATTACGATTTTTATTGAGAAATTATACTGTGTCTTTTATTTAAGAGGTTCTGTGTTTCTTTCTTGCACAAAGTTTTCAGAAATGTACCTCTCTGTTTTCCTAAATGTAGCAATGATTACTCAATGATGATTTTTGTATTTTACAGAAAAAACCCTACGTATAAACTTTGAAAGCCTTTATAGAAATAAGTTGCTTGTTTTGTCTCTTAAAGATATAAGGGTACATTATCAAATGAAAAGCATGAAATATTAAGAGACTCTGAGAAAATTAATAGCCTGTTATGTGGAAAATTAAAATAAAATCAAGAAAATACTTAAACTAAAGTGTTAATTTTTTCTCATAAAGTACAGGAATATGGTGTTTATAAGTGTGTGCCTAAATGTAGTATTTACTTGTTATTATGATCTGGATATTTCTTTCGCTTTCTTTTATTTCATAATCTTTCACTGATGATATTACAGGTGGCTAGAAATCTTCTTTTTCTGATATTATTAAATAACTTCTTTCCACACACAGTTTTACTTAGCCAGTTTTATTGATAAGTTGTCTTTGATTCTTTGAAGGAACTAGATTTTTTCCCTGTTTCTTTCTTGCAGTCATGAGTTTCAGGTTTTTTATCTTTTGTGTAGTCTATTGCCTTTGTTGTTTAACGTAATTTGTGGTCAAAATATTTTGCTCATCCTCAGGATGAAGGCTCTAATTATTTTGTTTTTCTCACATTGGTTTCTGAGATTAGAAGACTTTTCCAAATGAAATAAAGGAAACAATAAACATTCTTATCTATTATTCTTAAATAATAAAAAACCTAGAATATGAAATTGTTTTCTTTCCACTGTGTAAAAAAAAATCAAGGACAGAAAAACTTGTGTTACCTGGAGGCGTTCTCTGAATTGGTTCCTTTTAACTATAAAACTAATGCCAGCAAATAAGTAAAAAGATGCCAGAGGCAATTTGGAAACACTATAAAATGTCCTGCCTCTGCTGTTCAGGCAGACCTTTTGTGCTTGCAGGTTGTTGTAGCTACTAGAAGCTGTTATAACACCGAGAAGAATGTTGCCAAGGATTGTTCCTCTGAGCATGTTCGCGACCCAGATTCCGGTGCGAGAGTTCCTTTTGTGTCCTAAGAAATATTCTTTTGAATGCTGTTTTCCTGTTTTATTTTTCAGTTTGTACATCTTCATTTTAGTACCAGAAAATATTAATAATTCGCATATCCAATAAGGAAAATCAGGATTGCAAAGAGGAAAAATGTCCCAGGACTGTGCAGTAGATTAAAATCCTGCCTCCCCGTGACCCATAAAATAAAATATAAATAAAATAAAATCTTTCACATAAATAAAGAAAAGTGGCCAATTTCAAGAATTTGTGGGGTTTAGAATTTCACAGGCAAAAATAATTAACCAGAAGGTTATAATGATAATTTTATATGTATTTAAAATGATGTTGTTCTAGAACAGGAACATTTACATTTTTCCATAGTATGCCACATGATCAGAGATCCCTATGTGTATAGGTCTCATGAATTTCGCTATAAAATTAAGTATATTCAGTTTCATTTACAATTACTAATTTATCCAAGCTTGCTCCTAGGACACTTATTGGCAGTCAGTAACACACCACTACTGACAGGCAGGTAGGTGGTTGAGTGTGATTGACCTGCTAATTCATGTGTACTAGCTAATTACTTACAGTTTTATTTTGCTAAAAATCTCAGGTGACCCATACCTTGTGATTAGGTGGGCTTCATTTGGTCCATGGACCAGCGTTATTGTTGGACACTTGAATTTCTAGAATCCTTCTTAAGATAGAAATTCTTAAGACTAAAATTTTAAGGGTAGCATCTCTGTTTTTAAGCATTTTGCCAGGTTTAAAACTCAGATAATTTGGGATTTTTTGTGTTTAAAGAAACTAAATGCCAAGAAACTTCTTTAATATCTTAACTGTATAAAGTATTTTAGAGGAGTAATATTAGATTTGCAGATGATCTCTCAATATCTTGATTTTCCCATTGAAAGGCCTTTATTCTACATCTTAATGAATTAACAGTAAAATAAATTCTAATTCTTGATAGTATCAACATGTGTTGAAGGTGATTTTGATTTTTATCATAGGCTAATGTTCTTATTGAGATATTTAATTTCATCTTAGTGTCTTCCTTTCTTTATCTTAAAAGCTTTTTAAGATAAACTAGAAATGGAAAAAAAGCCTCATTATTTAATTGAAAAAAGAACATTAAGAAATATCCATAACAAAATTATATTTATATGATTTAGTGATTTTACTTTTGAAAGGACCATTAAAACTATTGTATCAAATTTGATAGGTTTCTTTATAAACCATTCATTTCCGAAAGATTTATCCATTTGTTTTAAACCAAAAGATCTTGCAAATTGTAATAGCTAATGGAAAAATTCAAGGTGTTTTTCTATTTTTCTCACTATCTAAAGAGCTCCATGTGTATACAGATAAATTTTTAATTTAGTGAATATTTGTGATCTTCAATTTCTGTACTTAAAACAGTTGATATCAGTAAAATATTTACTATTTTACACAGCAAGTACTTGAAGAGAAGATTATTCTTGATTAGCTGAAATATTGCAGAGTTAAAGGAACAAAGCTCTGGCTTAGGAGTCCAGCCACTTAGGCTCCAGGCCTGACTGTGCCACTGGTCAGACTACATGCTTTGGGCAAGCCACTAATCCCTCCATGTCTCAATGGTCTCTCTAAGGTGATGTCTTCTAAAACTCCAGAATTTTATTATTCTTCAGAAGCATTGCACTGTAGTAGAACCTCTGAGAATGAGTCACCCAAGTGATGCTCTCCAACATGTAGTACTGTTGTGCTGCATCTGGTATCTAAGCCCCATTTTCCTTATCTGTAAAATAGGAACAGTAACATTTGCACTCTTTAAATCCTAGGCTTGTTGTGAAAAGCTCTTTAAAGTGCTATATTGCTAGGGAAAGAGGATGCTAGTGGCAGGAGGAGGAGCAACTAATTATAAATATTAAATGTGCTTTCAAGTTCACAACAGAAAAGAACCAAAAAGGTCATGGAACTTTGCTGTTTCTAGTCTTTTCCTTGGGGAAAAAAAATTGATTGGATCATGGCAAATATATATATTTTGTGTTTTGATTCTCTAGTACTTTCCTTCCCAAATGCCATATTAGGATTCAGGATTCTAGTTTATAATCTTAAAAAAAGAAGCCTGTGGATTCCAGAACTACACAAGGTTTGCAAACTGCTGTTTGTATAAAAAGATATACTCTACATAATCAAGTAGAGAGGTCGTGTTGTGTAGTGGGTAGAGTGCTGGTCTTAGAGCCAAGAAAACCTAGGTTCAAGTCTTGCCTCTGATATACACTGGTCATGTGACCCTTGGATTAACCTCTTAAAGCTCTAGGCAATTCTCAATTAATCCCTAAGTATTTATTAAGTACCTGCTGTGTGCCAATCAGATAGGCACAGGGGTACGAGAATTAATGAAACTGCCTTCTTACAGTGAGCTTACATTCTAACAGGGTGACAAGTACATCATACACACACACACACACACACACACACACCACACACACACACACACACACACACCACACACACACACACACACACACACACACACATATACAGCATAAATATAAGTTAATAAATACATGTACTCACATGGTAGCTCAGTGTAAGGTAAATCTAGAAGGAAGGCACTCATAGTTGGAGGACATCAGGAAAGACTCATGTTAAAAATGTTATCTCAGATGCTACCCTAGGAGGGAGAGGAAAGGAAGGAGGGGGGATGGCCATTGCAAAGGCAAGAAGATGGAAGGTGGTGTGTTGTGAGTGAGGAGTAGTGAAAGGCCAGTTTGACTGGATGGCAGAGTGTAGAAGAGGGAGGGAACATTTATTAAGCACCAGCTATGTTCTAGACACTGTGCTAAGTGTTTTATAATTATCTCATTTGATAACTATGGATGACAGAGTGCAGGAAGGGAGATGGGTTTGGATCATATGGGATCATTTTATATAGACCTTTAAAAGCTAAACAGAAGAGTTTATATTTCATTCTAGAACAGCGGTTCTCAACCTGTGGGTCACAACCTCTTTTGGGGGGGTGGTCAAATGACCCTTTCACAGGGGTCACCTAAGGCCATCGGAAAACACATATTTCCAACAGTCTTAGGAACCGAGACACCGCTTCTCTATCCATCTCCAGGCGGGTCCTCCCACATGCAGATACGCCCATATACGAGTATTAAAGAGTCACAGCATTAGGAAGGTTGAGAACCATTGTTCTAGAAGAAGGAGTAGTAAGCCACTGAAGTTGATTGAATAGTAGAGTTACATGCACAAAAGAAAATTACGTCAGCAGAAGTGTGTATATGCTAGAATAGTTCAAGACTTAAGACAGAAAAATTAGGAGACTTACAAATATCTAGGTGAGAGAATGAGGACCTTAACTACAATGGTAGTTACATGAGTGGAGAAGCAGTTGGAGGGAGAATCAGTCATTCAGCAGACGTTATGCACCTAATGTATGCTAAGCACTGGGTGTAAGAATGATAAAAGACAATCCTTGCTCTCAAGGAGTTTATAGTCTAATGGCGGAGACAATATGCAAACATCTATGTATAAACAAGATACATACAAGATAAATTGTAGATAACCTACAGAGGGCAGGCACTAGCATGAAGAGAGATTGGGAAAGACTTCCTCCAGAAAGTAGCATTTTAATCTGAGACTTAAAGGAAGCCAGGGAAGTTAAGGTGCAGATGAAGAGGGAGAAAATGCCAGGCAGGGAGGACAGCAAGTGAAAATTCTTAGTCAGGAGATGAATTGTCTAATGTAAGGAAAAGCAGGAGAGCACTGAATCACAGTATATGAGTGTGTATGTGTGTGTGTGTGTGTGTATGTAGTGGAAGGAGGGGGCTATGTAAGTTGTGAGTAAGAAAACTAGAAAGGTAGGGTGGGGCCATAGATGTGGGAGATGTTGTAAAGGGAGAAACAACAAAATTTTGCCACTAATTTATGTTAGGGATAATAAGGAGTCTGTGATGGCACCAAATTTTGAACCTGAGACAATGGAAGAATAGTTGGAAGAAGGAAGGATTTAGACTCTAAATTTTAGAGGAAAAGAGAATGAAATCAATTTTAGACCCTGAGTACAAAATATCTCTGGCATATTCAGTTTTAAATATTTGATAGGTAATCCAGAACTGAAATCTAGGGGAGAGACTAGGGCTACATAGAGAGAATGAGTTAAACCCATGGGAGCTGATGAGGTTACTAAGAGTGAGTACAAAGGGAGATGAGAAGACTCGGGATAGAACCTTGGGAAATACCCACAGTCATGGGGAGTAATATCAATGATTAGCCAGCAAAGGAAATTGAGAAGTATTCAGTTGGGTAAGGGGTCAATCAGGAGAGAATAGTGTCACAAAAACTCAGAAGAGAGAATATTCAAGAAAACAAGTCAGTGGTTTCAAAGGCAGCAGATAGTTTGAGAAGGATCAGGAGG
>CM053580.1:85166272-85181518 GCA_028627135.1 Pseudochirops cupreus
CCAACCCAGAGAACCCTACCAAATTAATTCAACTCCTTCTCCCCTTCCTTATGCAAAGCTATTTTCTCATTTCCTTCTCATCCAAGCCTTTTTTTAAAATTCGTTGCTACTTTCTGTAATTCATTGCATAGTGAAAAAAAATGTTTCTATAGTAGGATTCTTAAAACGTAACTTTAATAGGAAGTTCTGAAAGAATGTGAAAGAACATTTTGAATATTAAAATCTCTCTATCTCTTTAAAGTAAACTAGATTTTTCTACAAAAATAAATGAAAGAAGCAAGTTCCTTTTTGCTAATTGTATTGTCTGCTACAAAATTTTAAAACCTCACATCCTTTTTCTTTATGTATAACTATTAGCCTTTAAGACCTTTTGGGTTCTTTTAGTTTGTAGCTGCTTTTAATAAATTGACAATTTCTATTCTGGCTCTGACAGAAAAGCCTTTCAACTTTCCCCATTCTGAATATGTCTGGTTTGACATTGCTGGGATTCTAGCAAAAGCTGAGGTTTTCACATAATATTTCACCCTATAAAGGAACTTCCCATTTTTAACAGTGCATCTTAGAAAGATTGTCATGTCATCATTCAAGGATGGTAGAAAATGTGAATGTCATATTCTCCGAGCAAAAGAGTACATCACTGACTGTGGCACCACAGAAAACTTGGTTATTCTCCATGATTCCTCACTGAGGACTGAAGAGAAACCTGGGGTTATAGAAACTGACATAGCAATAATTATTGACCTCACAGTGTTTCTTCCGTGCCAGGGTAGTTACAGGACTTGAGGCACAGAACGTACCTCACCAGACATAACAAAAACGGCAATAATAGCTAACATTTATGTATTGCTGACTATGTGCCAGGCACGTGGCTAAGTACTTTACAACTATTATTTCATTTGATCCTCACAGCAGTCCTGGATTTACAGATGAGGAAAATGAGGCCAACAGATTTGACCCTTTTAGGGACAAAAAGTTGCTGTAAACTCTAAAAATCCTTTTGTTTGGTTTATAAAGTAATTCTTACTCTACATTAGTGAAATGTAAAAAGGATATAAATAGCTTAAAGTTGATAATCAAATTAATTAATTTTGTTTTAGAATGATTTCATATCTAACCTGACTTGGTCTTTCTGTCCTTACTCAGGCATAGCAGGATACCAGGAAAATATGTTATCTTTGAATACGAAGCACTACCATACACACAAAATCAGTCAGCCAACATTTCTTCAGTAATCATTTGTGACCCTCTATTGTAGATAATAAAATTTGATCTAAAAAGAAAATCTTATTAAGAATTCATCGTTAAAATGACAGACAACACTGCAAACAAAGCTTAGAAATAGAATATAATTTAAAATATGTTATTTTTAGTATTTAATTATTCATGTCTTTTTTTAGTGTGGTCACTGCTTTGACTTCAGGGGTCGTGTTTGAGAAAGGAGAAATCAAGAAGTCCCCGTTTGTGTGCATATATGGAAGGAGATTTGTAGTTATTCTTTCCTAAGAACCCAGGGAGGAGAGGGATATAGTGGTCCAAGCCTGACTCAGACCAGCTTATTTCTTCAGGTCTGAGATTGGAATGAAATTGTGCTTGTAGAATATCTGCCAGTCAACAATGTGTTAATCCATGTGAAAATGGTTAGTATTTTCATGTTAGCATAAGTATCAGAAATATGCCTGTGACTATGAGAAAGGATGATATGCGCAACAACCTAGCACAAGTGCCCTTATTTCTAAATCCTAAAATACTTTACACACACACACACACACACACACACACACACACACACACACACACACACACACATCTTAGTTCATTCAGCTAACTTTGGCAGGTTTACATAGTTTGCCATGCATTAAACTGGCAATTCACGAACCAGATCAAATAAGTGTATTTTTCTCATGAATGCTTGCTATTACACTCACATATTTATATGTTGTTCCACTGATGTCTTTTTGTGACATTTGCTCAATTTTTAAAGGTAATTATTTGATTTAAGGGCAGGATATTCAAACAGGTTAATCATACAGATCAAGCCAGAGTATTTTTAGCTTTCTATTTTAGATATTTGATTTTCACTCTGATGTAGCTAATAGAAATTCATCTTTTATGCTAATAAAGCCTATAACTTTTGCTGAATAAAAGATATTTTATGTAATGTTCCACTGCTAATTTTTCTTTCCCCTACATTTATTTCCCCTAGAATGAAAGAAAAAGAACAAATCTGTTGAAAGGTGACATTCTTACCTCAAATGATAACAGCTCACTTTGCACAAAAGCTATGCCAAAAAAAATTTCACATTGCTTTATGCTATAAGGATTAGTATTGACCTAGAAAGTTACAGTTACGTGTAGATAAGATTTTAGACCAGATTTTTTTCCCCTTTGACTTGCATTATAATTGCAGAGATGTTATGTCTTCATTTCTAATTGATTCTTGGTACCTTAATATTTGATTTTCCTTTTCCTCCAGTCTCTCTGTCAAGAGAAATTAGAATATCATTTTTAGGACCAAAAAGACCATAGAAATTAGTAGTTAATTATTTAAATAAACTCTCAAGTGTACTCTGGGAACTTGCTACTTAAAAGAACTATGTAGGAATCCTTTTTATGAAATAAAATACTGTTTTTGTAGTATAATCATCTTCTCGTTTGTATTTTGTAAGTTTAAATTTTCACATACAGAACTTTTCATGAAGGAGAACATATCCACAGTGGATTCTTTATTTAACTATCTGATTACAACACTTCTAGAGATTTTAAATGGAAAAATTTGATTAATTTTAATATTTCTTTCTATTGTTTTATTCTCAGAGCTTCAGATAAGTAATTTACAGATCCAATTATAATAAAACTTACTAACTTACAAGTGTATGAACCTTTAACTCGAGTTCACATTTGTATATATGGGCTAGAGTAACATTTTATTTTCAGGTAGATATAAATTTATATTCTTAGATAAAACAATGAACAGCATCCAAAATTGAGGATTTAATTTTTTTTTTCAAATTTGAGAATAAAATAATAATAACACCTGACATTTATGTGTCATTTTGTAGTTTATATGATCTTATTTGATTCTTAAACTAACCTTATAGTGTATCAATTTAGTTATTATTGTTCCTATTTTTAGAAAATTAAACTTCTGGAAGATTGTGACTTGACCATAGCACCCAGTCGTAGGCTTTTATATTATCTAGTTTGCCCCAAGAAAACTCAGAGAAGTGATGATTTATTCAAAGTCCCAGAGGAATTTGAATCCAGCTTCTCTGACTATAAATTCAGTATTATTTCTAAGTGGCAGAGAAGGCATTTGTAATCAGACCACTTGTGTCCAAATTCAATGCTCTTACCACTACACCATAGTTGTCTCTCCACATGCCTATATGTAGACTAATTTATCACTCTGAAGTAGTATCAAATACCTTATTTATGTTAACATTCTAAGAAATATAATTTAATTCATGTATCTTTCTTAAGCAAAACTATTTAGTCAAATGAAGACCAGTATTTATGTTAATGAGAACTTTTCCATACCTACCTACCAATTGGATCTATCTATCACGTTTAAGAACAATGAAACACTGATAGTGATCCTTTTCCTAATACTTTCAAGTTTTGGGCATTCTCATAAATTGAAGCAGTAGGATAGTTAATCCCAAGTAGTAGATAATGCCAAAAATCTTTTAAATTTTGGTCTTGGAATATGTAATCTTTTAAGAAATAAATTTTTGTCCCCAAAGTCTTAGTCTAGTTTTAAAATTTGTTTGTTTGTTTGTTTGTTTTTGCTTTTTGGAGGGGGAAAGGCAGGGCAGTTGGGGTTAAGTGACTTGCCCAAGGTCACACAGTACTAAGTGTTAAGTGTCTGAGTCCGGATTTGAACTCAAGTCCTCCTGACTCCAGGGCCAGTGCTCTCACTGTGCCTCCTCGCCGCCATAGTTTAAGCTTTAATGGCTTATCTTAGTCCAGTTTTAAAGCTTTATTAGAATTATTATGTAAAAAGTTATTTATTAGCTAATTTAAGCTATTAAAACTTAAAACTGGACTAAGACTTTGGGGACATCCTTTATATTGCCCTAATTTTGTTTTTAACCATATGTGACTTGTGAGATAATATATGTAAAGTACTTTGCAAGCCTTGTTATGTATTTATTGTTATTATATTAAGTGAATTTGTATTTCCTAAGTATATAGTAACTAATGAGGGTTGTAGGGGAGTATAGTCAGGATCATTTTAACAAATCTACAGTGGATGATTCATCTAGTAAACAATTCACACACAATAATATTTCCAATGAAAGGTAGATTTGAAGGAGTTATTTTATTTAGAACACTTAGGATAGAAAGAAATGATTGAAAGCTGAGATGATAACAGCCCCAGTAAGTTGGCTGCTCTGTATATTTATGTAAATTTTATAAAAATAAAAGATGGATTCCCCCCAAAATCAGATCCACTTCAGAGAGAATTTTGCACAATATGTAACACAAAGATAATGACTTGTTTGGGATATCATAGAAAGGGTTCACTGTATGTTGATTTCTGAGGTCTCATCCATTCCTAGGATTCTAAGGTAAGTAGACTTAAGCATAAAGTGCTGGAGAAAAACATTTCTCTAGCACTTTATGGATTATAAAATATATCATCTCATCATCTCATCAAATACATCAGTACATTCAGGTACACCATCTCATTTGACCCACAGAATACTTTTTTGTAAGATAATTCAGGCGTTATTGTCTGAAATTTATAGTATCATAGGGTTTAGAGCTTGGAAGAACCATGAAGATCATTTAGAATCTTAAAGGTCATCTGGTCCGGTGTGGTTGTTTTATAGATGAGGACCAGGAGGTTCAGAAAAGTCTAAGCAACTTGCCTTAAGATCACCCAGCTTGTAAATAATAGAGACTGAACAATGGACAGATCTTGTGTGTTGAACATAATAGCTAATATTTATATAGTGCTTACTGTGCACCAGGCACTGTGCTCAGTGCTTTACCAATACTGTCTCATTTAATCCTCACAGCAGCCCTAGGAGATAGGTGCTGTTATTATCCACGTTTTACACTTGAGGAAACTGAGGCAGACAGCGGTTAAGTGACTTGCCCAAGGTCACGGGGTTAGTAAGTGTTAAGTGTCTGAGGCTAGGTTTGAACTCAGGTCCTCCTGACTCCAGGGCCGGTGCTCTATTCACTGTGCCACCTAGCCGCCCGCTGACTCCAAGTGTAGCACATTATGCACTGTACCACTTGGCAGCATTTAAAAATTTAACACTTGTGAAAAAAAATTTTTTAACCTCCACGTACAAGATCAATGGTGCATGGCTAGGCAACAGTTCATATGAACAAGATCTGGGGGTTCTAAAAGGCTGACAATTCAATAATAAATCAGCACTTAAATACTATAGCAAAAAAAAAATCAATGTGATTTTAAGAGAGGCTTAGGAGAGGAAGTTATAATTTGCCCCGGTTAACTCACATCTGCAGTGTTGTTGACTATTCTGGGCAGAGGCCCAGGGGTGGGGACCTACGATCTCCAGGCCACATTTGTCCTTCTAGGTCCTCAAGTGAAGTCTTTTGACTGAATCCAGACTTGTTCTGTGAAATTTGGATTCAGTTACAGGGCCACACTTGAGGACCTAGAGGCCACAAGTTCCCCTCCCCTGATAGACAGTGGCTTGGAAGAATGGTAAAGAACCTTGAAATCATTTCCTCTGAGGTTCACTTGAAGAAACTGGTGATGTTAGATCTGGCGAAGGGAAGATTAATGGGGAGAAAGGTGGAGAGGAGGTGATAAATATCTTCAAGTACTTGAAGATCCTCGTATGTAAGCAATTAAAGCTATCCAAAAGTGGAATGATTTGCTTTGGAAGGTAATAGGTTCTTCACTTGAGGTCTCCAGAATTGAGGTTGGGGAGATGCTGTAGGTGCAAGTCTCATCTAGCTATAGATTGACTTAGCTGGCTCCTGAACTCCCTTCAGCCTCAGCAATTCTGTGATATCATTGTCATTTAACAAATTTATGATTATTAGGATAGTGCCAAGGGCTCATACAATTTAGTTTAGTTAATTCATTAAGTTATATTAAATCTTAAAGTATTTTCCCACTGGAATAAAAGACTATCCTTTTTATGCACATTTTATAGAGCCCTGGTATAGAGATGAAAAGCAAGTCTTTGAGTATATTTATTCTCAAGGAATTCTGTACCTAACAGTCTTTCTTGCTAAACCAACTCCAAAGCCAGGTAATCCAGCCTTTAGCTAGATGAGACTCACACACTTCAGGATTTTAGTATACATGCTGATATTCCTTCTAAAAGCCTGTTCTCCCAATTAATCAGCAATCTGAAGATTTATTTTACCATGGTCACTGACTGGGACGATTGAACCCTAAATCTTACCATAACTTTGTCATCTCCTTGATTTTTACTTCAGAAAGCACCCTCTTTGATCGTAATTTTCCATCTTTTTTCTGTCTCACTGTTTTAAAACCCCTTCTTCATGCTTACTTCTTCTTCTGGTCTCTCCATTCTCCCTTACTATCCTAATATAACACCCCCATAGGCTCTAACTTTATTTTCTTCCTTTCACAGCCTTGAACCTATACTTTACTAACTCAGTGACACACCAGCCATTGCTTGTGTCTTGCTGGCTCCTACCTTGTTATGGCAAAACTTTCTAAACCTTTGACATCTGACTTCTGACCACTTCATTCAAATGGATTTTCTTTTTCCAAGATTACCACTGACCTCTTAACAGTACAATTCAGTAGCTTTTGCTCCATTCTCATCTTCCTTGGCCTCTGTTTCTCTATAGCTTTCTTAATACTATTAACATTCCTTCCTCATCCTCTGTGACACTGGTCTCCTCTAGTTCTCTTACTGGTCCATCCTTTCCTTCTTGATCTCCATTGACTCATCTTCCACTTCCTGTATTCCTGATGTGCATATCTGCCAACCTAAGCCCTCCTTCCTTTCTTTGGGTCTTAGCCTCCTTCCCTCCTTCCTTCCTTATCAAACTGAAATCTTGAAGTATGCAAGTATCATCTAGTTATTGCTTGGATTAGCTGCCTTTGGGGTTGGATTAGCAAGAAAGATTGTTAGGTACAGAATTCCTTGAGAATAAATGAACACAAAAACTAGCTTTTCATTTTTTCTCATACTGTACATGTATACATATAGACTTCTATAGACAAGTACATTCTCTGTTTCCATTACTTCAGCATGGCTTCATGTCTGGTTTTTTTTTTGCTCTATTCATCATCTGCTGCCTGTAGGGTGTGTGCTACTGGATGTCCTATAATAGTCCTAACTGATTTAGAGCTAGAAGAGCCCTAGGAGGTTATTGAATTTTCCCCCTTGTTTTATAGATGAGGAATCTGAAGTATAGAAGTTAAGCTCATGACTTGCACAGGCTCACACAGTTAGTAAGAATGTGAGGCAGGATTCAAAAGCAGGTGTTCCTAACTAACTCCAGTGCTCAATCCATTGTACCACACCGTCTTTCTAAACTTCCCTAATTCTATTGATGATACCAACCCCTGCCCCTCCCCTCCAAGTGTGTACTTAGGACTCATACATAAAAATACATAAGGTGTTTTCCAGGCCTCCCAGAATGCATATGCTCTTCACCTTTGCCTCTCAGAAACCTTTTATTTCCAGGCCCAAGTCAGGTGTCACCTCCACAGCAAAGCCTTTCTTAATTCCTCTCTTCCCCTCTGGTTGTCCACGCTTTCCCCCTCCTTAGGGTTCCTTGTACTATGTTTCTTTGTGTATATATCATCGTAGATCTAGAACATGTTTCTATCCCCCACCTTGCCCCCACCCCCAGTAGAATGTTAAGCTCCTTGACAGTAGGAATTGTTTTGTTTTTTGTCTTTGAAAAAAATGTCTCACTTTTCCCCCAGGGTCGCACAACTAGCATGTGCTGTGGTGGACCTTTCAAATAGTAGACACCGTAAATTTTTGTTAAATTGAATTAAATTATTATGTGTGAATCCTTTTTACTTTTATGTTTAGAGAACTATTATATTGCTCCTAAATTGTCTTAGCCTCAGGCTGATGAACTATAATGAGGAAATAATTGTTTAAGTAGTAAATAAACTCCCAGATACAAACATTTTACCTTTTTATTTGACTCTCTTCCTCAAAATAACTTTCCACAATGCATGAAATATTCACTTCAGCAAAGTGGTACAGTGTATGATAGAGTCAGGAGTACCTAAGTTCAAATCCACCCTCAGATACTTACTAACTTTGTTACCCTGGGCAAGTCACTTAACCTATCTGCCTCAGTTTCCTTATCTATAAAATTGAGATAATAATAGCACCTACATCCCCAGGTTGTTGTGAGGATCAAATACACTTAACACAGTGCTTTGCACATAGTATACACTTAATAAATGCCTTCCCTAGCATTGTCCGAAACTGCGGTGTGTATTTGGCTACCTCATTTAAAATTACAAATATCTCTAGCGGATTTAAATAATCAGTCATCAATACCTTAATATAAATTAAATCAGATTGCTTGGTCCTCTCCTTCTCTAGTTGAATTCAGCTAAGTGAAACAGTATTTTTTTTAATTTTAAATTGGAAAAAGGGTAGTAAGGTAGTGAGAGACAGATTAGTGTAAGAATGACAGGGTTAGGGGAAAGAGTTTGAGAAATGTAGCCAGGGAAGTGCAAAAACCAAGTACTTTTTTCAAAAACTGCCTAGGTCTGCTAGGCCTTGCTCCAAGAAAAGGTAAAAAAAAAAAAAACCCTCTCCTCCCCTTCTCCCCACTCCCCAATCTGAAAGTAGGACAATAGAAAGAGCTGCCGGGGTCGAGAGTTCCTGAGTGTAAATTCCACTCTGCTCCTTGCTATCTGTTTGTAACTATAGCCAAAATATGTCACCTTTGAGGGCCCAACTTTCCTCATCCATAAAAGAAGAGATTATTGGATCTTGACATTCAAGGTTCTTCCTGGATCTAAATATGTTTGATCCTCCGTTTGTATACTAGGGTAGAAGCTGTGTGAAGGGACTAGATGGGAGAAATAATATTGGAGGCAGAATCAACAAGATTTGTCCATTACTCCGATTGGCCATGGAAGGTGAGAGATAGGGAGATTATGAACTGGCAGTTCAGCAGAAAAGAGAAAATTTGGAGGAATGAATTTGGAGGAAAAAAATTAGTTCTCTTTTGGATGCAGCTTTTCCACTTCATACGCATTATATAGCTAGATGGTATGGTACATAAGAGTGCTGGACTTGGAATCAGGAAAACCCGAGTTCGTATCCTGCCTGAGATGCTTATTAGCTGTGTACACCTAGAGGAGTCACCCTCTCCCAGCTTCACTTTCCCATCTGTGAAATGGGGATAATAATAATGGCACTTACCTCCTAAAGTTGTTATGTTATCAACTTAGATAACATATGTAAAGCACTTTGCAAATCTTAAAGCACTTTCGAAATGCTATTATTAGTAGTATACAGTTTATGACAGTGCTTAGGTGTGGGACATCCAAGGTAATAGCTGTGGTTGGTCAGATGTATTTAGGAGATGATTTTGCGCATAACTCATTTTTAGACAAACACTTTGACCTCCCCCCAGACGTCACTTGTTTCATGATTGTTTTGAGCAATGATTATTAGATTATTAGATTTTTAATTTTGACATTCATATGAATAGTGAACCAGTGAATCTCAGCATTTTGAGTTTTAAAGCCGTTATTTGATGTTTATAAACAGATTTAAAAAATTCTGATTAAGAAGCAAAACAGTTGAAATATATGTAAAATAAGGGCATGTAATATTCCCATCATTTCTCTCCCTCTTAAGAACTCTAATATCAGCTTTTCATGCCTCATCAGGTACTATTATGCCTCCCCTATGAGATAGTAAGCTCCTTGAGGATAGAGACTGTCTTATTTAATCATGCATCTCCTCCATTGCCTGTTAAATAATAGTTATAAATGTTTGTTGAATGAAATAATTGAGTGAATGAATTATTCTTAAAATATTAAAAATTGGGGTTGGACATGAGGGTTTTTAAAAAATGCATTTTAGGAATACTAGACTGGGAGTCAAAAGTGTTAGTCTAGTACCTGCAGTTGCTTGTACTCTATGACCTTGAGTCACATTTAACCCCTGGCCTTAGTTTCTTCCTGTATAGAAAGAGTGGATCAGACTAGATCATCTCTAAAGTAATTTCTAATTTTAATACTCTCTTACTCCTCATAGTCCAGAATTTCAGAGTTGAAATATAAAAAATTTCTGTCTGCACATTGGACTATTAATTTATTGCAAAACAGGAAGTAAGATGATTGACAGGGATTATGAGTAAAAGAAATTATATTCAAATATGAAACTTCTAAATATCATTACATAAATTGTTTGTCTTCTAATATAGCTTTAGCTCCAGTTCAGTGCAATGAGTTAGTCACTGGCTTAAGGAGAATGTTGTTGGGGTAACCAGAGTTGATCCATATCTGGCTGGGAAAGGCTATGGAAGGAAGGAAAGAAAGAAGGAAGAAGAAGAAAAGAAAGGAGAATGGAGAAAGGAGAGAGAAAACAACTTTGAGAAAAAAGATAAATTTTTACTTTTGATTTTAATAGAAGTTAGAGAAATTATCTTCCTAGCTTACTCTTTAATTTTTAAAGATAACAGTGAAATCATAATGGCATGAAAGAATCCCTTTTTTCCTATTGTAAAGGACTGTCAATCACTGTTATCATTTGTTTCTATTAAGCCATTAGCTCTGGTCACTACAATCTATGAATCTTTTAGACAAGATGAGAACAGTTGACTAAATAGAACCACCTCATTCTTTGAAGGAAATGCAGAATTCTACCACTGGCAGTGTCTATAGGATTGGTATTTCATAGAGTTTTAGATACCCTCAGTAACACCCCTAGCTAATTCTGCAGTGCTGTATGTGTAAAAAAATAATATTCCTTTCTGATGACTGAAATAATTACCTTATCTCCTTCGGTGCCAAATAGACATTTTCCTTCCCTCTGTATTAATATGCAAAGCAACAAATGTTTCCATTTCTCATAAAATTAAATAGCTCCTTTTCAAATTCAGCTATAATATTTGACTGTGACCATTTAGAGCAGCAACTAGAATGATGAGGAAAAAAAAATCCTCTTCCCTTCCTTGCACTCCCTTCCTCTTTTATCCTCCAGCACTAAAATTGCCTTGCTAAAAGTACAGAATTGATACCTGATGTATCTAAACATTTTGAGATTGACCATTAATGAAAAATGCCATAGAAAAGAGCTGATCTAGAGGTTCATTTCTAAAGTGTGTTTATTAGATTGCACCAAATATGTTGTATAAGATTTCTCTGTTATATTATTCTTTTTAGATAGCCCTAAAGGAGGATCATTAGCTTTTTGGCTACAGTTTATTCTTTTTTACATATAAAGTGGCTAGAAGGATTAAGCCATATAGCCTGACAACATTGACATTCTAATGTTGTTCTAATTCTAATTCTAATTCCAGTTTTCTTAAAGTATTCAGTTCCCTGGGAAAAATCATGTAACTTCTCAAACCACTGTGTCCTCTGTGTAAAATTAGAATAATATCTTCAATCTTAATGATCTTCTGTGAGATGGCTAATAACGAAGATTAGTAAGCATAGGTCAGTATTTAATATAACTACTAAATAATAGAAAGATGTATGATGATAAAATCAAACCTTTTTTACCATCAGTAAAATTACTATAGTCATATCTATAAAAATTTAAAGATAAGAACTCATTCTTTGGTACAGTTTTCTATATTGTTAATTGGAATATAATGGAGAAAAGGTATAGCAGAAAATCCTTTAAAAAAGACAAATTCCTAAAATTATGCAACTCATTCTCTGGAAATACAATTGCAATTTAAATTCTGAACTTAGTAGAAGAGGTTTTGTTCCTTTTGTAAACATAACCAACAATCTTTTTTTTCTCTCTCTTTGAGAAGATAATTTTATTACTACTTTGAACTTTAGGAAACTGAAATAGAAATGGGACAGAAACGCTGTGACTTTGGACCTTTTGTTGCTTTTAAATATCATAATTAAGCCTGCCCTTTCTATTACTTAATCTACTTATTCTAATTTACCAGCTCTATTCCTTAAACTGATAAATCTACCTTCTCAGTAGGAAAGAGAATGACGAAGAAGAAAATAGGAAGTGTTTTCTTACTTTAGCAATCTCTCTCAATTATGGCTTTCTTAACACAGAGACCACATTCTCATCCCTTTGTTCAAACGTGTTTAATTTTTTCCTATCACTAGATATAATATTCTTAATTATATGGAATAATATAGCAAATGATTGCAGATAGTTGGTAAAATGTTCTTTACCTTCTGTAAATCTTATAAACAATGGAAATTTTTATGAGCCACAATATGCCAGAAAAATTGACTAAAACTCTTAGTTTCCTGCATTTTAATTATGTATTTTCAATTTAAATTAATGAAGGACTAATGCCAATATTTTAGAATGAAAATATTACTTTTTAGAAATGTTATAAATTTTGCTCTTATTCCCAAGCACTAGTTCTTAGATTTTAATTGTCCTTGCTTCCCAACTACCACCCCCACCCTCATGGCAGATATTGGCCAATATCAACCCAGGAGTAACTTGATAAGTAAAGTATATCTATGTATATGAGTGATGAATCTCCAAGTTCTCTTGAACTTTTAAATCCATGCTGTTTGCATACAGGAGGAAGAAGAAGGTACCTATGACCAAACACTTGAATTCCGAAGAGGGGGTGATGGCCAGCCCAGACGATCAACAAGGCCAACCCAACAATTTTACCAGCCTCCCCGGGCTAGAAACTGAGCAGACAGGTAAATATGACATTATGTAATGGCTTTCATATAAGGAAAGATATTGCTCTTATTTAACCTACAGAATCTAGCTTTTGACAATGTGTAAGTAATAAGGCATATGAAAAGCACAAATATTTTTAAAACCACAAGTAGGACAGAAACATTATGTGAAATAATACTGTCTTGAACCTTTTTTTCCACCAAGCCTCCCATAACTGTTAAGAAGAATAAAAGTCAGGGCAGGTAGGTGGCACAGTGAATAGAGCACTGGCCCTAGAGTCAGGAGGACCTGAATTCAAATCCAGCTTCAGACACGTAACACTTACTAGCTGTGTGACCTTGGGCAAGTCATTTAATCCCAATTGCTCTTCCTTTCCCCCTCAAAAAAAAAAGGATAAAAGCAGACCTAGTAAAGGTTAATTTTTTTCTCTGCCCTTGCCCACCTCCTGGGAACACTTGCCAACAGGGGAATAGCCAAAAGTTGGACAGTGGGAAGCAAATGCAGGAAGAAGAAAAAGTAGGGAAAATCCACAGATCTGAATAATTGAGAATTAACTTTACTCCACATAATTTCATGTTTGAAGGAAAATAGCTTCTCAGTATTACTTTTGGAATGGAATGAAGTTAACAAGATTGTTTATTGTACTATCATCATGTGACCTTCATTTTAAAGAGTTTGGGAGAGAGAGAAGGGCTGCCTGAAAATCAGCATCATGAAAATAGGTGGAAAAGACATGGGGCAGATTCATCTTGAAGTCATACCAGTCGTTGGGGCAATTCTTTTATTTTTAAATGTCTCCTTCTTGTACTATTTCAAGTTTTGTCCCTAATTTTACGTGGGTGAAGATACCTGTCACATTAGAAATAATAGTGATACCAACTATAATTTCTATCTCAATCCTCCACTGGCATGTTTTTAGAAAATTCTATGCACTACCTTCCTGTATACTCTTTATTTCCGTTTTTTTTTTCTTCTCTTGTTATTCAGGATGTATTTTTCCTGAGCTATCACCTTGTCTTGTCATTCAAACTCTCTAAAATATAGTTGGAATCTATGTACATTAGTCTCTTCCTCTGAGGCTCTTCATAGTTTAGAAATTATATCTATGAACTCTTTAAGAAAAGAGACTACCCTGTCTTCTATTTATTCTGTATTCTCCTTAGAACCTTGAAGCATTTACACAGAATGGATGATTAGTGAGTGTTGACGGACTAGCTTTTGAATAATCTCAGAAAGCTGGATAGTACATTTAACAATTTTCACTTTTACTCTTAATTTTTTAAAATCACTTCTTTGATATATTTAGGCTTTATTCCTTTCCTACTTCTAAAATAGATTGATGAAGCCTTAGAGTCAAACATGGTATGAATCAGGACAACTAGAAATAAAAACAGACAGACTCTAGTTAACAGAGGAGGAGAAATAGACCAATTAGCTGACATCACCCAATTCACACTTCCTGAGTAGATGAATGACTGACTGCCCAAAGTATCACAGGAGGGCTTTCTTGACCATGATGGCATTTTGCTTTTGTGTGCCAAAAATTAACCAAGCTAATCTTTAGGAAGCCCCACTAAGCTTGTACATTGATGCCTTATCATGATATGTATGTGATTCTGGCACATGATTTTCAAAGGTTATGCCAGTGGCAGATTTTGCCAGGGTCCAAAGAACTAACTGATTATACCTCTAACATTAAAAGAGAATCCTGTCTTAAGTTTAGAGAGACAGATCATGAGAAAGTTCACCCTTAGGGAGGTGAATTTTTTCCAACTCTTAAAGAAAGTCTTTTTGGATACTGATATCTGAATTGGTAGAGGGAACTTTCTCAAGGATGAAATCATAGATCATGGATCATTCAACAAGGATTTATTGAATACAATATGCCAGGCACTGTGCTCAGTGCTGGAGATACAAAGAAAAACATCACCAGCCCTCAAGGAGCTTATATTCCACTGGGGAAGATAGCATGTACATAAATAGGTATATACATGATACATAGAGGAGATACAAGCAAGGGTGTACTGATAAATGTTTAATTTCCAGAAAAAAGAAAGTATGCATGAGATACTTTTTAATTTTGATATGCTTTACTAACACTTAATATGCCTTACTAATACTTTAAAGCAGCAGCACAATAAGCCAAACCCTGATTTGTAGCATTGGCTGATTTCTCAGGTATAAATGCTGAAAAGTTAACAGTTGTCATGAGCTGGTACAAACTGGCTCCAGCATGCCCCTGGATACAGGGTAATTCTAAGAAGAAGGCCTGTTACAGAAAGTGGTATTTGCTTTTTTTAAAAATAAATTAATTAATTTATTTTCTTGTTTACATCATTCATTTCCATGAGATTTTGAGTTACAAATTTTCTCCGCATCTTTCCCCTACCCAGCACCTCAAAACAGCCATCCCACTGTATAACTCCTCCCCCAATCT
>CM053580.1:85182018-85241307 GCA_028627135.1 Pseudochirops cupreus
GAAGTGTGTACTTCTAGCAACCCTTCCCTACACCCTCCCTTTCCCTCCATCAACCTCTCATCCCCATCCCCCCTATTCTCCTGTGTGGCAAGATACCCAGTTTAGAGTTTAGAAAGTGGTGTTTGAACTAAGACTTGAAGGGAGTCAGGGATTCTAAGAGGAGGAGGTAATGATAACAGGATTTCAGGCATAGGAGACAGATAGCCTTTGAAAAGGTACAGAAATGGGAAATGGTAATGTTAGAAGTAACAGTCATAAAATTTAGTGTCTAAAATATATGCATGTAATAGTTAATAGGTACATATATATGTGAATATATGCATGTATATGGATATATATATATATACATATATATATATGTATATACACACACACACATACATATCTGAATATGAGGATACAGGACTAAACATACATTATATAGAATATAATAATATTACACATTATTATATATTATAATAATTAAAGGTAGCTAGGTGGCTCGGTGGATAGAGCGCTGGGCCTGGAGTCAGGAAGACCTGACTTCAAATCCAGCCTCAGACACTTATTAACTGTGTGACCCTGGGCAAGTCACTTAACCTCTTTTGCCTTTATCTACTAGAGAAGGAAATGGCAAACCCTTCCAGTATCTTTGCCTCATGAGCAGTATTGATCCACGGAGTCACCAGGAGTCAGGCATAACTGAATGACTGAACAACAACAATATTTAAATAATACATGTATAAAATATGGTGTGTGTTTATATGTGCCTGTGTTTATGTTCTGTTCTCTATTCACTAAATAAAAAGGAAGACCAAAGTCATATATGAGTTATCTGCTTACTACCTATAGGGAAAACATAATTTTGACTTAACCAGGTACTTAAAATTGAGTTACTTTTTCTTTCCTTTTTTTTGTGAAAACTGAGAAAACTTCTAGCTATATGCGACCTTTTAAATTTGTTGAAACAAACATTAAGATAATGCAGAAATCTTTCAGTTCTCTGGTTCCCCCAGGGAAAATTGTATCCATCTCTGTATATGGTAGTATGTAAACTATCTTGAACTTCTTATGGAATTGCAATCTCATGAAGATTGCCTCTGCTGCCACTGTCCAAGTTTGCACTGTGCTTAGGATGCTTGCTTCCTTTTGGTTTATTGGCTAACACTGAAAATATGAAGTATCAAGAGAATTTTTGATACCTGGCATCAGATGAATTTTTCTGGCAACCAGTGATGCTATTATTATAAACATCTTATTGCCAAAAACAATTTGAATAAGAGAATGATCCAAACACACACACTTTGAGCTTGATAATTAAAGCTCAGCTGGAGATAATGTATTTTTCATTTACAGTATTTTCATTTTAATTGAAGAGAAAGCTTATGAAGATTCATGAAGCAGGACAAAAAACATCCCCTTCAATGTGCTGTCATAGAATATGAAAGTACAATATTTCAAAATTCAGCTTTGTCAGCATACCTCAAAATATTACTTTAATTTTCTAAAAAAAGATTTTTCTGTCTTTTTTTCTTATCTAAAGACTATTAGCTTTAAAATCTATTAAAATATGCTATACCTTTTAAATATTTTTCAACCAGTAGTTTTAATTGCAGTATACTTTCAGTGACTTTGGCTGCCTATTACTTTAATCAAATTTTTGTTAGAGATAATAATGATAGAACAGGCAAAGTACTTTGTAGTCATCTCTTCCAAAAAATTAAGACCACAGGGTTTATACTTGGAAGATCAACTGTTTAAATGACTTCCTTTTTCAAATGAGAAAGCTGAGGCCCAGGGGAGATGAAATTACTTACTCAGAGTCACACCAATAGCAAATGGAACGAAGGGAACAAGCATTTATGGCATCTACCGTGTTCAGTAGTTTCAGTTGTGTCTGACTTTTTGTGAATCCATTTGGGATTTTCTTGGCAAAGATAGTGGAAGGTTTGCCATTTCCTTCTCCAGCTCATTTTACAGATGAAGAAACAGAGGAAAGCAGAATTAAGTTGACTTTTCCAGGATCACACACAGCTAGTAAGTATCTGAATTCAGGTCTTCCACATTCCAGGTCCTGTGCTCTATCTTCTGCATCACCCAACTGCCAGAGATACCCTCTAAGGTCCTTTCAGTATAATTTGTGGAATGTCATCAGGTTGAAGTTTCCATACCAATGAGTATTAGAATCAAACCCATGAGTGGCCACTGTACTTCCAGCCTGGGTGGAATAGGGAAATTCAGTCTCAAATAAAAGAAAGAAAGGAAAAGAAATTAGCAAATACCCATAGTGTACAGAAACTTTGAAATAAAAAGTAAGGAGAGGACTCGGTTATTGCCCCCAGTGTGCTTGCATTTGAATGAGGTGTAGGAAGAAGGTTCAAAATAAATTTAAATGAAGCATACATAGTAGTACTTAACCTTACTTGGATTTTTGGGGAAGACATTCATCCAAATAGGGCACAATGTGGAAGCCTGGACAACTAGAGTATTTCTTGCCCCAGTGGCCCTTTTGTTTAACCCTATTAACTACTGCTGCTAGCTTCAGTCCTTGGCTGTACTCATTGCCCTTACTTGCCCCATGCTGTTACCTTTGCTGTCATGACGAAGCTGTGCGGCAGCATTTTCCACAGCAATGAAGATTGTGTTCCTGAAAAATGCACTAGTCGTTTTGGAAGCAAGGTAGTGACAGCTGGAAGTGAGTCAGACCACAGTGGGAAGCAAGACCAGGTCATAGACCTTAGGGAGCAAGATTAGGAAATAGGATGTGGGGTAGAAGTCAGGATTAGGCACTGGACTGGGAGCAAGTCAGAACTGAACCATGTCGAGTGACCAACTTGAGCTAGACAAGAAGATACGGTGTTCAAGGACCTTTAATTTCTGGGCCAGCCCAAAATGTTTCAGGTAACCTGAAGGTCTACCTGAGGACATATCAGATAGCTATGGTTCAGCTGTTTAAGGAAGGAGACAATTATGATAGACTTCTAAGCTGGAAGAAACCTTAGAAGTCAAATATTCCAGCCTATTCCCTTTATACATGCAGGAACTGAGGCCTATAGAGTTTGTTACTTGATCAAAATCACACAGATAGGAAAGTGACAGGACTGGTATTATGTCAACAAATTCGAAGTACTACATTCCCCATGGCTTTGAGAAATTTCCGGAATGACTTGAGCTATTAACAGGAATGGGCTGGTGATAACTTTGGGAAGGTTTCTTGAAGGTAAGTTGTGAGCTCTAATTTTAAGAGACAGTAGGACATGATTGAGGAGAGAGGAATGCTGAAGCTTTTCTGAGAGGAGGGAAATAGAAGGCATGCTTCAAGACAGATGAGAATGGAGTGTGTGGGAGGCACCGAGTAGTTTTTCTTGTCTGGAATAGAGACTATGAACTGAAGTATAATGGAAAATGAAAAAATTAGAAATGAACAAACAATAATTAGCAGCCTCAGGCTCACGATTAGGAGTTTGAATTCAACGTATGAGTAAACCTGCAGTGGGAAACTGCAGTAAGGCAATGAATAGGAAATTAATATAATAAAAGCGAGGAGAAGTAAGATGGTGGACTGGTCTGACTCTGTGAGATCCTGTAGAAGGGGATGAGGGGAAAGCTTGGAGGCACAGAATTGGGCTAAAATTAGGCCAAAGCAGAAAACCAGCTGAAAAAGCCCAGGATAAATTTTATGAAGGACAAAAAGGGAAGAGCAAATTTGTGTAAAAAGAATTCAGTTCAACGTGTTTATTATTTTTTATATTAAAAAAATTAATTTATTTTAAACTTAAATATACAATGAGAAAAGAAAAAGAAACATTAAGAATGTAAATACGAAAAGTTAAATACAAGAAAAGAAAAGAAAAAGAAAACATTGCCATGGGCACAGCAGAACCTAAAAGAGGATTCAAAACATAGAGCAAAAAATTTCCATTTCAAGAAAGCCTTTGTAATTAATATTACACTTTATATTCAGAGCTGTCCCTCTTTTCTTTGCTTCCTTGTAAGTTTTCTTTTGTTCTCTGCTGTGCACTTTTTACTTTG
Organism: Pseudochirops cupreus; assembly: GCA_028627135.1. NCBI lineage: Eukaryota > Metazoa > Chordata > Mammalia > Diprotodontia > Pseudocheiridae > Pseudochirops > Pseudochirops cupreus. The sequence continues at coordinate 85,186,030 of CM053580.1, forward strand.
TTCTTTTTTCCACCTTTCTCACCACTCCCATAAGAAGGCTTCAGTTAAGTAGGGATATATTTACCTACACACACACACACACACACACACACACACAGATATGCACACAAACATATATATATATATATATACACATACGCATATGTACATGTACTTACACATATACTTAGATATCTATAATCATATATATATATACATATAAACATATACATATATATTCATGTGTTTCTATGTAAGACTTACCACTATACTTGTTACTACTATACTTGTCCTCTGTTTCTCAAAGGGTGGATAACATCTTTCTTGATAAGTCTAAGTCTTTCCATATTTTTCTAAGTCTACTAACTCACATTTCCTATGCCACAGCAGTATTCCAACCTTATACTGTCAGTTATTTTAAATAGTTTAAAACAATATTAATGTGTCTGATGTATAGTATAGTTTCCCTGTTTTTCTCTTTTGATTATATCTTTTTTAACTTTGTCTGAGATCATGATTTCTACCCCTACTTTTTCTTCCCCTAATAAATTCTACTCCTGATTTTTATTTTATGTTTGTGTGTATTTCTTATTTCCTATACCTCCTGACTCATCTACTTTACTTCTACCCACTAACTTGCCCTCCTATTACTTAACCTACTCCTCCCTCCACAGATTCCCTTCCTTATTCTCTCCCCCTCACCTTTTTCCCTTACTATCTTGTTTCTGTCTGAATTTAGAAGACTTTTACAGCCTTCTCTCATTTGATTTTTAAAGTCCTATGAATTCTTTTGGGGCAGGTGGCCATTTGATGTTATTCTTTGGAGTAGGAGAGGCTTTTTTTGCTTTGGTATCCTCCTCTGAAGATGAACCACTGTCTTATGTCTTCCTGTAGTAACTTTCTATAGTGGAGTTCTTTCTCTTTTGCCTGCTCATTTTTTTTATTTGTTGCAATTTATTATTGCAGTCACCTCTAGTCCTAGGGAATGGGGGGAATGGTGCCTCTGGCCTCAGGGCCTCTTTCAGTTTTCCCCTCTGGCATGGAACTGAAATCAAGAACTCTGCCTTCATGTAAGTGGCCACAGTGGTGTCCTTACCCCACTGCTTCTGCACTTACCAGGCTTTTGCTGGTTCCTTCTTGTCCAGGGCCATGTGGCAGGGCCTTATCAGCAGAGGTTCCTTTAGTCTTCCCAGCTCAGATGCTTTACTCCCAACCCACCTAGCCCCAGGTCTCGCAGCTTGTTATTTTAGCAGAACTAGCCTGCAGGTGTTTGCACTTCACAGGAACCAAATTTCTGTCCTGGGATTTATCTTTGGATTTTCTCCAGTTGTCCCAAGAGGGCCACTGTTCTTCCCCAACTCTTGTTTATTTTTGCCACTCTACATTCACCCTGAGGTGCCTGTCTTATTTGTGGGGGAAATCTGGAGAGCTTGAAATTTTCTGACCTACTCTGGCCAACATTTTTATTATTATTTATTATACTCTCCAACATGTTTATTATTAAACAACTTTACTTCCAAGTCTTCAGTATTACTTCCATCCTTGAAGTAGACTACTTATTTGACATATGAGCACTGTTCTCAGCACAGAGTGAGATACAAAATTTATATAAGTAACACATAATTCCTGCCATCATGAATCTTAAGTCTAGAAGATGGACATGACATGTACAAATAAGTATGCTACGTAGTAAATGCTTACGAGAAGTTGTTGTTCAGTCATTTTTCAGTCGTGTTTGACTCTTCGTGACCCCATTTGGGATTTTCTTGGTACAGATACTGGAGTGTTTTGCTATTTCCTTTTGCAGATCATTTTACAGATGGGGAAACTGAAGTAAACAGGGTTAAGTAACTTGCTTAGGGTCATATGGCTAGTCAGTGTCTGAAGCCAGATTTGAACTCAGAAAGATGAGTCTTCCTGACTTCAGGCCCAGTACTCTATCTGCTTAGCATCACTTAGCTGCCCTCTATGAGAGGTACACAATACTATGTGAAAACTGAGTCAAAGAAAAAAAAATAGTAAAAAGCTCCGAGATGCTTTGCCCATAGCAAGTGTTGACAAGACTTTTGTCTTCTTGTCTCGTCTTTTCATTTGTTTCTGGTGAAGAAAGGACCATCTGCACACCTTTTTATGTATTGACAGGAAACCCTGTAAAATAATGGCTGAACATTGAGTACTAACTAAAGAAATACCTTTTGTTTGCTTGTTTTTAAAGACATAATTTTTATCCAGTGAGAATTACATTTCACAATGTCAGCTTTGCTGACAGACTGCACCATATACCCTATCACTTTGGGAAGTTCTTCCATAGAACTAATCAATGACACCAGCAGAATGGTTTTTTGAGGAAGAAGCAATGCCCGCAGGTCTGAGGGGCACTTCTGTGTGAACACAACATTGTGGCCCAAACCCTTTATCAAATAAGGAAGAGTTTATATATCTAGGGAAGACTCATGGACTTTTTTGACAGATATACTGCAATTCTACCAGTCCCTGTCACAGCACTTAAAAGCAAAAAGCTTTTTTGTATGATAATGGGACATGGACTTAAGATCTTAGAATTGGATCACGTGGAAATTCAGCTTTGTAAAAGACAGTATAAATATATTTCAAGTGGTACTTTGGAAATATTAACTTAAGCATGGCCCTTCCATGGGAGGAGTTACCTAAAAATGGTCATCCTGGCCAAGTAACCATCAGATGTCTTCTTCACATCCTCTTCTTCTTTCTCTTACCTTAAACCTCTTCTCCAGTGCTATTTCTTCCCAGAAGAAATACTGGGAGGAGCTCAGCAGCTGAAGAGAAGATGTGATCTTACAGGTTCATGTTCCATATTATCACCCCTATCCTCGCATAAAGCTGTTCAGTATAGGAGATTGTTGTTTTCTAACTCCACACTAGCCCTTGCAGACACTCGTTTTCTTACTCTTCCATTCACAACCCCTGAAACACTCTCCAATCCTTCCTAATTATACTACATCTCAAGTATTTTCAGGCTTATTCATCAGAAGTCACTGACCACAAATGCTAGCTTTCCTTCCATACTCCCTATCACTGCTTCCAGGCCAATCAGTCAACCCGATAAGTGACCTACATAACCCTTCTGCTACTTACTGATGTTCTTAAAGAGGCTAGGCTCTCTGGAATTGTAGGCACCAGACCCTACCACCCATCTCCCTTGTTTCCAGGGCACAACTATAGGCACCATTCCCCAAGTTCCTCATACTCCTGAATACTACTGCTTATGATATCCTTCCTTCCATTCCCACTCTTGCAGACTCTGCTGCCTGCAGTTCCATCCTTAACCTTCACCCCCATTAAAGCCTAGCTTCTGTTTCTGGCTTTAATTGTAAGTATATCCTAGAGAACAACATATCCTCCATAAATATTTTAAAACTCAAAAGAATGAAAACATATATTATACACTTTCTGTATACAGTGGGGATACTCAAAGACAAACAAAAGTTCTTGCCCTTAAATAGCTTGCAGTCTTGTGTGTGATGTGGGAGGGGGCAGGGCACAGGAAAAATGAAGATAAAATGTTCTGGGAAAATCTGAGGAGGGAAAGGACACTTTTCAGCTGGATTGATGAGACAAGTCACAGGGAGGTGATACTTGAGTGGAGCCCTGAAGAAAGAAAATTCTCAATGGTGGAAAGGAAGAGGGAGCTCATTCCTTGTGTAGGATTATTCTCTCTGAATGTAGGGAGACTGAAGGCAAATTGAACCTGGGAATAGCTGGTTGTTATTCTGCTGTAAGAAATGATGAGGGAGATGGCTTCAAAAAACACCTTGAAAACCTACATGAACTGAAGCAAAATTGAAGCGAGCAGAATCACGAGAACAAGTTACACAGAAATAGCAACATTGTAAAGATAGTCATCTGTGAAAGAATGAGCAGCTCTTATGTGTACAATGATCTGCCACAATCCCAAAGCGCTCAGGATGAAAAAAAGCTCTCAGCCTTCAGATAAAGAACTGATAGACTCAGTGCTCATATTGAAGCATCCTTTTTTTTTAAATCTTTGTTTCTTTTTTCTGGAACATGGTTAACACAGAATTATGTTTTGCTTGATTTCATATATAAAATAGGTATTTTATTTCTTGCCTTCTTGATGGGGGAAGGGGATGAGAAAATTTGGAACTAGAAATAAAATAAAATAAAAATGATTGAGTTTTTCTTTTTAAAAAGGAAATAAGGGGTGGCTGGGTGGCTCAGTGAATAGAGCACCAGCCCTGGAGGACCTGAGTTCAAATCTACTCTCAGACACTTAACACTTACTGGCTGTGTGACCTTGGGCAAGTCACTTAACCCCAATTATCTTGCCTTCCCTCCTCCAAAAAGAAAAAAAAACGGAAATAACTAGTTTTCTATGAACTACAACATGGAAGAGTAAAAAAAAAAAAAAGTGAAAGTAGAGTTTGGAACCAAATTGTACAAGACTCAAGGCTTTTAAGTTGAATTGGTTTTCCATATAGCCTGGAAGCAGCAGAGAGTCAAAAATAAGGGTGTTTTCTTTTTGAAGAGGAAAATAACATGGTAAGATAACAGAATATGGTCTTACTAGTTTCATCAACACTATTATGAACCCATTACTATAACAGCCTTTTGGTGCTTTTTTTTTTTTAAGTTTTGTGTTGTTTTTTTCTGCTGAAGTGATAATGGAAAAACAGACATGGGTAAAAAGACTCCACACTTTAACTTCACCTTTATTAATAATAATAATCAACTATTCAACATTAGTTAGTAGACTGTTGGGTCAACCTTAGGCCACCCAGCCTCTGGCTTAACATTTGGACCTGTCTCATTAAATAGAGTGAAGACTGTGCCCTTTTCACCATTTGCATTGTTCTTTTATGTTTGTCATTCCCTCCAAGAACCATTTTCTTCTAAAGAGTCACTCCAACCTGGTAAGAAGGAAGAAAAAAAGAAATAAGATATTTGGAATAAATCCTTTCCAGTAGGAGAGTTCAGAGAGAAAGTAAAGAGGGTCCTTGTCATATCCTTTCTTTTAAAACTGTCACTGCAGAAAGCTACTCAGTTCATCTAAATCCCCAAAGTCATTAACACTAAAAATGAAGGTGCAGGGAGTATACTTTAAAAATCCTCAGGGGGAAAAGAAGGTAATCTTTGTAAAATACCTTTGGCTTTTGTTCATTTATTTCTTGATAAAAATGATGCCTACAGATTGTACTAAAAATGTCCCATTTGTTCTCCTCAAGGTCTGTTGACATATATATAAATATATTTTAGATTCACAGATATGTTTCAGCAGGTGTGTTTTGAAAAAATCACTTTAAAGTCAATTTGGGAATCTAATTTCTCTTCTTTCCTTCTCTCCTTTTAAAGAAATAACAGTTTCTAACAAAAAGGAGCCATTGACTAAACCATCTTGGTCAAGACCTGATGATGGACTTCTAGCTTTCCCTTCAGAATAACATGCAGAAGTGATGGATGTTGCGATCTGAAGAAAGATGGGGTGGATTGAAGAAAAAAATATTCAATTGATCCACACAAAGGCTTGGAAAAATATTCTGATTTACAATAAAGCAAATGCTTTTTACATATAAAACAAGACAATGTGTTATTTCTGCTATCAATAAAACCAGCGCACTAATATATTCTGGCTTTATTATATCTTTTATTTACCTAATGTTATTATCATTGTTTATCTGGAATTGACTCCATGGTAATTGCATTCCAAAGTGTTGCAATTACAGTATTTTAGAAGCTTCCATGTAATTACTATAGTGGTGGTCTGTTATAATGTGAGTACTTGACTTAGAAAGAAAACACCTGGGATGAGGTCTTTACTCTGCCACTGTAACCTTGGGTAAATCCCTTCACCTTCTGCCTCAGTGTTCTCTTCTGCATAATGAAATAACACTTGTGCAACCTACTTCACAGAGTTGGGGAATATCGGATGAAATAATGAATGTAAATAGAGTACTTAGCACTCTATAAATGTATGGTGTTATTAATGCTATAGTTAAAAGGAAAAGCAATGGATCTACTTATGCTGTCTGCTGTTTTTCCTTGCAGAAACAACCTGGATCATAATTTAAAAATCTGAAGTCAAACAGGAATTTCTTAGTGCTGTAATTTCTGCTAACTCTGACTTAAGAAAGTATTGAAAGTTTGAGGACTTCTTGTTCATCATTCCAATTGAACTTCCCAAGTAAACTTAGTTCATGAAGTTCAAAAATAGGCATTATTTCCTTGCTATATATACATATGTATGTATGTATGTATGTGTGTATATACATATATGTGTATACATATATACATACACACATACATATATATATATATATATATATATATACATATATATACACACACTAAGCCAGTTTTAGTTGAATTTATAACTTTAAAAAATCTTTCTGTTCACAGGATTGGATCGATGTAGCAAAATGTTTGACAGCGTAGCATCCTCATTTATTTGTATTAGAATTTCAGTGAGCTAGGAAAAAAAATATCTGAGTTACCACAATAGTTGTTACAACGTCCATTCACTTTATGCCAGATAAAAGACCCCCAAGCCCACCCTCAGGGGTTAGGTGTTACTAAAGTGGCACATAGAATTCAGAAAACCAATCTCTTTACATAAATCCACAACAAATTTAAACAGCAGATTCGAAAGGAGCGAGGCTCTTAGGGAAGGCACGCTCTTTTTTTGTGGCCTAGTACCATTCAGAATCAGAAACTATAGGATTGGAAGTGCAGCCTGAGTTTTCTCCAGTGTGGCTGTACCCCACAGAAACCCTGTCACTGTCATTTGCTTCTGATCACTCCTGATTTAGTATCTTCAAGCCTGGTTCTTCATCCTTGCTGATGTGGCCATTTCTCCTTGGACTTTTGATTTAGATCCCTTATGTAACATCCTTGACAAATGGTCATCCAGTCTCTGAGGACTTCCAAGATATGACCACAGACAACAGTGGCAAGTGGCTGCTGGCAGCCTGACAGACAGGAAGGAGATTAGGTCTTTAGGAAATAAAGTATCATAAAAAGGCAGAAGCACAAATAGCTTTGCACACCTCAGTGGTCTCTATTGTATTATTACACTACTATACAATAACTATTTATACTTATGACCCTGAGTCATGAAGAAGAGATTGCGTTTGTGAAATACTTAGTAGTTTAAGGGGACGGGGAATTGTACAATACCTTAGGAAGACTTCAAAAGAGATTTTTGGTTTTTTTTAAGTTTCAACCTTCAAAAGGGAGTAAGTTGACTGAAAAATCCACATACAGAGAGTATTTCATTTTTCCAACAATTCCAAATAGATGATACATTCTTAAACATGGAATAATAAAAGGATTTTGTTTAACATAAACTCAGACATTTTTGTTAAATATCCTCTTCACTACTTTCATTTTCATGAACAGTTTAGTACATATAAAAACTATACTAAGGATTTGGGTTGATCCTCTATCATAGATTAGTTTTTAAACCAAGGATTCTTATCCTTTTTTATGTCATGTAAACCTGGTGAAGCCACGGACCCTTCTCAGAACAATGTTTTTCAGTTCATGAAAGAGACCAGTTATATTGAAATATGGTTATCAAAATATTGAAACAAGTTCAAAGGTTCCAGGTGAAAACCCTCTGATCTAAACCTAACTCACCAATAAGTACGATTCTGTCTGGAATTCTTGGTTTCATCAAATATGAATATTCCCTCTATCTAATGTAGATCAAAATCCTTCCAGGCAGTCAATAAGCATTTATTTATTGCCAGCTACATGTGCCAGGCACTGTGTTAAGCACTGAGGATACAAAGAAAGGGTGAGGGGGAGTCCCTGCTCTCAAGGAATTCATAGTTTAATTGGGGGAGAAAGGATTGCATGCGAACAACTATGTACAAACCAGAGAAACAGAGGATAAATGGTTTAAGATTATCAATTGAGACAAGGCAAAAGCATTAAGGGAGATGAGGACAGGCTCCTTTAGTTGGGAGCCATCCATACCTTAGATGATATTTATGAATTAGTGACCAAAAATACTCATCTCTTGATGGCCACCTGTCTGAGAATGAGCTTTAGGCTTGTTTTCTTAGGTTACTCATAGAATTATATGTCATTTAGAGATGGAAGAGGACTTTTAGAGGTCATACAGTTCAACCCTTTTGTTGCACAGAGAAGGAAACAGGTCAGAGAAGTTAAGTTATATGCTCAGTCATGCAGGCAGTGAGTAGTGGAGCCAAGATTGAAGCAGAACTTTTCTGCCTCCAAAGCTCATTGTCTTTTCCCTACATCACATTGTCTCAAAGGAGGACCTGCCAAAGCTAACTCTCTGCCAGTATAGCCACCTCTGCTAGAGGCAGTAGAGTAGAACTTCAGCAGGGGGACTATGGTATATACAGACTCCAGGAGCTGCTGAAATTCTGTGCCTACTTTGAAAGTGGAGGGTAAAATGTAGATTGTACTTGGAATCGGAAATTGATCATAATGCTATCCTTCCACCTCCAATTGGAAAAGAAAAGTCAGTTGGATTGTGTACCTCATGCTCTAGCTATTGAAGAAAAGAGGGCAAATTGAAGAATACTAGGGTGCTCATTCTCATTGATTTCTACTGATCTCTTGCCTGGTCCATATTCCTTCCTTTTATCAATATTCTCTTAGTCCTTTTGCAAAGGTTTTGAAAGGGCTACAGGATTTTCTCCCCTCTTAAATACTTTGGTTCATAGGCATACATGTCATTTGACTATAAAACACTTTTTCTTCTGTGTATCACAAATTTTGCATAACATTGTTCCTTACATTTAGAAGGTGGTCAGTAGATAATGATTGATTAAAATTTAATGTGATGCATGGAGATATGTGATGTTTGTATAGAAATATACATGCATAAAATGTATCAGAACCTCTGATTTCATTGTTATAGGAACTTTTGGTGTATCAGAGACAAGACTAGAAAGCAGGTCTTGTAGTCTCAGAGACCATCTATCCATTATCCTTTGTTACCTCCTCTATGTATTTAAATTTCTATCCAACAAATAGCTAATGTTGAATGTTATCCAGCTAATGTGCAACTTTTATCTGAGGCTAAGAATATTCAGTTTTCACATTTTACCAAAACACAAGGAAAATCCACTCCCTCAGATGTATGTTCGTATTTGCTCTTAGTTATGTTGCTGTCAAAATCAAAGGGCAGATATACATAGCATACACTGGGATTCCACACTATTTCCATCATGGTTTTCTTCGAGAATGAAGGACAAACGACAATAACTATCTTTGTTTGAATAGCTTGTCTCTTTGAATTTTCAGCTGCGTGACTGACTTTTTATAAGTTCTGTAGGATCTAATCTATTAGGTAGCACGTCTGTTATCATTCTTCCCTGATACATAACCCATCCCATATCTTTTCCTATGACTCCAACATATGTTATCACTGTTGTACAGAATTCCTCCTTTCAGGTTCTGAAATTCATTTTTTCCATTATAGTATGGGGCCTTCTAAAACCCGCTTCTGTTTTCCCTCCCTTTTGGGGACTGCATATTGATGAATTGTTTATTGTAGACTGTGCTTTGTATTAAAACATTTACCCCTTAATCTATATGGATATGTAATAGAAATAACTGAAATTAATGCAGATAAATTTTGCTTCTGACCTATTTTTGGCCATGATGCCATATTTGGTTACTGATTTCACTATCTTCTTCATCTGCCAGCCATCTATATGTTCTGTACTTTTCCAGCAGTGTCCATCTTTAATCACTGATCCCCTTCAAGTGGGTCTATCACTCAGCAGCAGCTGTAGTTTGACTCATGCTAATAAAACACAATTGTTTGCTCAAAACAAATGTAAGAAGGGTTCACCATCAGCCATAGCTCTGTTTTTCCAGTCCTGGTGCCAAAGCAACACTTCCAAGGTAAGCACAAATAATTTAAGGAAGATTGTATTCTCTGTCTAATATTTTTTTGAATGATGATTCAACACAGTTTAGCAAGTACTCTTTATCTCCTTGGTAATGTCAACATATGCTGGATTTATACCAGTATCATTCAATGTTTTCAATACTGCCATTGTTTTCACCAAATTGAATGCTTTTCTGTAGTTAACAAATGCACAGCATGTGGGGGACACTCTGTATTCTTTATATTTTTTTGAAGTTACTGAAGACAGCATGTATATGATTGATACAGAAACACTATCATAAAAATCCAGTTGCTCATGACTAATGGATTACTCTTAAGTTTTCCACACAGAAGAACATGATTTGTATGAAGAGAACAGGGGTTTGTTATAGGAAAAAGAGCTAATAATTCTCTGGAATCTGTGGAGTACATGGCTATCATCATGTCTAAATTGTGCTCCTCATCACTTAAAACCCCTAGCTTGGTTCTCAGCTCTGCTTAGACACTACTTCTAGCATTATACTTTTGCTGTTCTGTCAAGCTCTTTAGCTACTGCCTCCTCCCCAAAATCACTTTGTGTTTCTTTTGTTTACACTCGGTACATACTTTTATGTATATATGTTGTCTACCCCAATACAATATAAACAATGTGAACAGCTTCAAGGTTATGATTACACAGTATAGTGAATTCTCTATTTATTCAACAGTAAATTAAAGTAAAACATTGACAGAAAACAAAGTACAACATTCAGAATGTTACAACTTTACAACTTATCACTAAAATGGCCACGTAGTTTTCGCCAAAGTGGTCACATAGTTCTAAGCAAAGTACATTCATTTAATCAATCACAAAGTTCTTAATTCAATCGCAAAGTACAAAAGTCAAAGTCCTCCACCCATTGGGTGCAATTAAGTTACAATATCATCAGTCACTACTCAGTACCCTCTTAAGGGGTAGGGGGAAGTACAAAGGCCATCCACCCTTAGGTCACAAGTATGTTACACTTTCATAATTCACTACTCAGTGCTCTCTTAAGGGGCAGTGGAAAGTACAAAGGCCATCTACCCCTAGGTCACAAATAAGTTGCAATCTCATCAGTCAGCATTAAATACCCAATGAGAGGTCTTTTCATCTTGACTCGAAGAAGGCTTCCAGCTTCCATGGTCCTAGCTCCTGCCTGAACCTAACCAACTGCCACCTGAGTTCAAAGGCAGACAGCTCGTAGTTCCTTGTCCAGTTCCCATTCCATATTAAAGCTCACAATGTCCAGTCCACCTCAAGTCCTTCATAGTTTCTGTTCCTGGGAAGGTAAGGCTTAACAAAGCCACAATAACATTCATGCACATTAACAAAGCTACAATAACATTCATACACATTGCTGGCGCCCTTATCGAAATCGCTTTCTGCCTGTGAAATCAACATAGACCTGAAACAGACAGACAAAGTACCAACACTACAGTCATGCTTCCTTTGGCAGCTCCAGCTGGCCCTCAGAAGAAGTTTGGCAGCTCTGGCGGGTTCTCAGAAGCTCTTAGCAGGAGTTTGGCTGGCTCTCAGAAGAAGTTCTGCCACCACTAGTTCTGTTCTCAAAATCAAAATCACTTTCTCCAGCCTGGGCCTCTCTTCCCCAGCTTCCAGCTGCTTTCTCCAAGAAGTTCTGTTCTCAGTCCAGCAATAGCAACTCAGCCTCCAGATGCTTGCTGAGGGAAGTTGTGGCTCTCCAGCTTGTGTTTTTCCTTATATATAAGGTATTAGCTCCTCCCTGTTCCAGCCCCTTCCTGTTATATCAGCAACAGGGCTTCATACTTTCTGCTTCTTAACAGAGGCTTGATATAATTAACTTGAAACTAAGTGCAAAATACCTATTAGCTTGCCAATACAAAGGTGTCTTCAAATTCCATTACTATTGCACTGTTTTTTTCAGGATTTATTCTCAGCTTTGAATTTTTTTTTAAATTTAAATTTTGTTCTAGTCTTTATGTGGGAAGCTAAGGGGCACAGTCGATAGAGTGCTATACCTGGAATGAGGAAGATTTCCCTTCCTGATTTCAAATCTGGCCTCAGACACTAGTATATGACCCTAGGCAAGTCATGTAACCCTGCTTCCCTTAGTTTCCTCATTTGTAAAAAGGATCTGGAAAAGGAAATGGCAAACTACTCCAATACCTTTGCCAAGTAAGCACCAAAGGGATCACAAAGAATCAGACATGACTGAAAAATGACTAAACTACAGGCTTTACTCATTCCTTTCATATTCTTCCCTCCTAACTTTTTCCTTCTTTCATTTTTGCATCTTCTGTTCTCTGGCCATGTTGATTTGCCTTTCTTATGTTGTCAAAATTGTTCCACTTGATTTGTCAACAGGTGAGATGAGCTTCCTAAAGAGTCCCAATGGGCTCTATCAGCTCCTTTGTCCTTAAACTAGAGATCTAATTCTAATGTTCCACCTATCACGTCTTCATGGAACAGTTTTCTCAACACAGTTCTTTGTACTCAATCATCCTTCATAATGTCAAGAACAACTGTTGCAAGTATTTCTTTTTTTTCCAAAGAGAAATATATATATTTTTAAAATTCCTCTTCATGAATTAATTTTGTTTGCCTGTCCTACAATCAGGACCTTTGTGTGGCCACAGGAAATGTAGCCATGATGTAAAGGCAGTAAACTCAGTTAACCACATCCATGTTATTTTCAGTGTCTGCTCATTCCTCTTCCAAATCTGCATATGTGAGACTCCAACTCAATAGTCTTAAGCCCCTTGATAGCAATCACCCTTTCTGAGAGTGCATATTGATTTTTCTGCTAAGGCCCCAACTTGATGGTGGTGGGTTTTTATCTCTCCCATCTTGGGATTATCTGTTGTTCTATAGTGTCTGATATACATGATTGTCAACATCTTGTATCAGTGTAGTTTAGCATTAGTAATGCAACTAGAGGAGAGAGAAAATTGCTACTTTTAATAAGGCACCCTGCATTCTTGTGAATGATAAAGTCAACCCCACCTGTATAAGCATGATCCCTATAGGCCTGAGAAAAACATGAACATTGATTTTTCATTCTGATATGAAATCTTTTGCTATTCATGTTTCAGAGACAAAAATCATGTCTGCCTTCATCTTTGGTTTATTTTATTTACCTTATTTTCAATGTGAAGAGCTCTCAGTGAGAAAACTTCCCCTTCCAATGCAGATTTGGCATGTTCTTTGCAACATGTAGCCTTAAGAGTTTCTTGGACCCCAGAGAATTTAAGTCACAGTCATTATGTATCAAAGACAGCACTTGAATTCAGGTCTTTTTGATATTAAGACTACCTATTCACTATGCCATGCTATCTTTCACTGAATGGCTTTTAGGTAACTCAAAAAATGTTAAAAAAAAATCAATCAAAGTTATCACGGAACAGAGTTGTGTTGTGTGAGACTGTTTTTTTTTCCCCCTCTAAAACGAGAAAGAATGAAAAGTCCCTTAAGTCTTTTTCTATATGTCTTGGAAGTTTTGAGTCTCTGGCAAATAGACACCAGCATCCATTTGTTGACATGCTCAGTTTTCAACAGTGCAAAAACTATACATTGTTCCACCTCCTGTCTCCAAGCCTTTGAAGTGGCTATCATCATGTCTAAATTGTGCTCCTCATCACTTAAAACCCCTAGCTTGGTTCTCAGCTCTGCTTAGACACTACTTCTAGCATTATACTTTTGCTGTTCCTGTCAAGCTCTTTAGCTACTGCCTCCTCCCCAAAATCACTTTGTGTTTCTTTTGTTTACACTCGGTACATACTTTTATGTATATATGTTGTCTACCCCAATACAATATAAGTTCTTTGAGGACAGAGTTAGTTTTATTTTAGTCTTTGTATCCTTGGGGTCTAGCAGAGTGCATAGCAAATAGTAGGTACTTAATAAATACTTATGAATTAATTGGGAGTTTATAGCAGATCATTCAAAGTGCTGTACCTTGGTGATTATTTATATGGCAGGAGACTGGAGGGCACTTTTCACCTGACCTCCATGTGAGTTTTCATCTCAGTTGCTGGCTATGACCAATGACATATGATTCAGACCTTCAACAAATATGAAAGAACTGTGAAATCAAAGGTGCTTTTGTGCACACAGGAAGACGTTATCTGACACTTTAACCAGCCTGTCTATCTGATTTTGACCTGTATCTTATAGATGAGACCAAGAAAATCCAAACCATTGGTTAAAAGCTGGCTGACAGAACAAATGAATTGTGTCAGGTCTGTGTGGATAGTCATAATTTTCTTTGTAGGAAATTTTTTATGTCAAAAAATACCCCCCATTCCTAAGGATCTTTGAGATGATCAGTTGAATGATATGAAGTATTTTCATTGTTGTTATCATTTCTAAAACTCTTGATTTTCAATGGAAGGAGAGACTGTTAGAATGATTGCTATTATTTAAATTGTTAATGCAACTAAGTTAGACTATGGCGTCCTGTTTTACATTATGGGGTTTTCAGTTATCATTATAACCCCAAAACATTTCTTGCCATTTGATGAAAGTTGTATCTAGATAGGTCTCAAATGGGTATAAATGTCTCCTGTTTTTTTATTCCCTTGGATTTAATTGCATAGTTTTGTAACATCAGCAGCATAAACTCCAGGAAAAAAAATAAACTGCAGGAAAAGAGAGGTTAAAATTTCTACCTAATAGGTACTTATTTAGATTTCAAAAGATTCTAGATCTGGGAAAATACAACTCAACAGTTTTGACATTTTTTCATCACACTTTACCTATTCAAACTTTACAAGACATTTTTCAAACATGAAATAATTCCTTGCCCTCCCTTTACATATCATATGTAGCCTGGCAGCTAAAATAAAGATAACCACATAAGTACGTAGAGCATGATTTGTTATATTTTTGTTCTCATCAGCATTCAGTTTTATGTGAATTAAATTGGCCCGTGTATGTATTCCTAAAGTAGCAATTTAGAATTCATGTTATGTTGTTCTGTTGCTTAGATGGATCTGTGATCTCACTGGTAAGAGTGCTCTACCAAATGCATATAGCAACACCATCATGCCTTCTCATCCCACATAATTCTCATCTATAACTTTTCATAAAGCCCAATGAAGGAGAAGGGACAGGGTGTTTACCTTTCTTCATTTAGTAGGCACTTAGCACAGTACCTTGTGCATAGTACGTGCTTAATAAATGTTTGTTGACTGACTTTCAGTCTTTTTGAACCTTTTCTCTGGTTCTTTTAATTTCTTAATGGTACTACTGTAGTGTTTAAAGTATTCATCTGCATGACTGGCCCACTTCCTTTTCTGCTGATACACTCTTGGTATATTTTTCAGCCTTGGCAGGTAAATTGTTACCACGGCTTTCCTACACCTTCTATTGTTCCTTCAGTTTCTCTTTGTTTTGTTTAGTCATCTCAGTCATGTCAGACTCTTTGTGACCCCATTTGGAATTTTCCTGGCAAAGATGCTGGAGTGGTTTGCCATTTTCTTCTCCAGTTCATTTTACAGATGATGAAACTGAAGCAAGCAGCATTAAGTGACTTGTCCAGAGTCACACAGCTAGTGTCAGAAGTCAAATTTGAACTCAGTTCTTCCTGACTCCAGGCCTGGTACTCTATTGCACCACCTAGCTGCTCCAATTTCTCTTTGAGTCATCTACAGTTTTAATTCTTTTTACCTATGGTTTTCCATGCTTCATGGTCACATAGCATCATTGGGACAATGTTGATATTAATAAAATGGGCTTTCATGGAAGCAAGGGGCTTGTGGTCATTGAAAATACTGAGCAAGTTCTGAAATTTGAGCTAGTCTAATCTTCTCAACTCTAAGTCTAGCTTATTATCAGTCTGAAGTATCTGTCCAAGTCACGCTGTATTACTATTCCATTTGCATATCATTATTTATGCAACATGCATTTTTCACCCACTTCGTTTTTCCAATGCAGGTGATTAAGTTGATCTCTCTCAAATAATCATGGACTTTACCAAGGAGACTTTTTAAGCATTTTGCAGCTCACTAAAATAAGCATTATGTCATCTGTAAACAGTATTTTAAGAACTTTATCATCAGGAAGGAATCTTTCTGTTTGGACTGTACATGGAGCATACCTCAATGATACTGGAAAACACGTAACATGAATGTCTTCTGCTTTTATGCCTCAATTGATGTTAGCAGTCAGCAGGCCGTTGAACATATTTATTTCCATAGTTGCAACTATCATTGAATTTTGTATGAGTTGAGCACATATTTTTTAAAAATCCTAATTGTGGACACTTTTTAAGGTGCATTGTTTTCTCAAGTCAAATTCTTAATAATAATCAACAGAAAACAGAAATAATGGGATTTTATATTTTCTCTCCCTCTTAGTTGAGTAGATACAGAGATGTGATCTGCTCTGGAAAATTAGGTAGGAAAAGCTTCCTTTTCCCTTCTCATATTTTTACTACAGATACTTTTTTGTGAGCGTATAGGTCATTCTCATACAGATACCAGATAGAAAAGAAAGGATGCATATGAAATGGCAGTCACAAATATCTTTTGAACTCCCAATAGAATGTAAGCTCATCAAGGGCAGATACTTTTTTCTTTTTGCCTCTGTATTCCCAGTGCCTAGCACAGTGCCTTATATATAGTAGATACTTAATAAATGCTTATTTCATTCCATGAATTAATGTCTCTTTTTTTTTGGTAATAGCACTGTAAGAAATCTATTTCCATCCTTTTAAAATATACCCTACCCTTACCTCCAGCACAGAATTGATCTGTGCTGACATTTGGTCAGATCCAGTCACTCTTTTCAACTTTATCATGTTAAGTATCATTGATATTTCTTCACATAATATATTAGATATCAAGGTGGCGAAGTCCAAATGAGGAAGATTACTTTCTGGCAAGAACAGTTCACCATAGAAGTGTTGGCAGGCCAAACTCTTCCAAGTTTTATCTAAAAACAGTCTCATGATGACCTGACTTAGACGGATCTCATGCCAAGCTTTCTGTAGGATTATGTTTCGTTATGCTGCTTCCCATCTCCCCATTTTATAAGGTTGTATTGCTCTTAATTTTCTATCATTCTATTAGATATGTATTATTAAAAATGTAACTGGTGTTATTTTGGGGTGCCATGTTATCTGGGGTTGTTTTATGGGCTTTTTGATCTTCTTGTCATGCTACTTACTTTTAATTATTCATGCTTTTCTAGGGAATGATAATAGATCAGTGACTTTACTGCTGTCCATTTGTTTTGTATTGCTGACCTATTTAAATAGGCCAGGTTAATGATTCTTAAATCACATATAGATTCTTCTCATCTTTATCCTTTCTTCTAATTCAATATTTAGAATTTTGCTCCCAAGAGTTGAGTGGATATGATAGACAAAGAAAGAAAAATAAGGGCCTTTCAAGAGCTGTGAGTTAAGTTATTTATTCATAATCATATCTATTATATGTAGTGCCAATTATAGCTGAGTGTTTCAGGGACCTAAATGTTCTATCATATTCCCTTATATCCCTATTCATTAAATAGATATTTAAGAAATTATTCTTTCTGTCTCACAAAGGAACGATGGATTTAGGTTGCCTGCCCTCTCTTGCTAATAAACAGCAACATAGCAGCATAATGGAAAAAGGAATTGGATTTAAAGCTAGAAAATCTGAATTCAAGTTTAGATTTCAACATAAACTAGTTTTGTGATGATGGACAAGTCATTTAATCTCCCACAGATTACTTGTCTGTATAATTACCTCACAAGAAGTCTGTACGAAGCTACTTTGTAAACCGTCCAGTAACAGAAATTCTTCTTTATGGAAGAACCTAGCCTGATCAGTTGCAATCCTGGCTCTACTAACATAATTTGTCTCTCCATGAATTAGCTTGATCAACTCAGGCTATGAAATTTGTAATTAACATTGACTATAACCCAAATTTTCCATTAGAGGTTGCATGGAAGGCATCAGAAAGAGAACTAAGCCCACATATTGACAGATAGACAACCACCCTGAGATCCGAGAACTGTCAGAAGCCCTCCTGACCCACAATAACCCCCTGACAGAAATGACTGCCATTAAATTCAGCTTTGGGGTTAAATTACTGTGACCAAGAGGCCCCAATTAAATATGTTACCTAGGAGGGAGAACCCATTAACCCATTAACACTTCAATAGAGCTGCTGTTCATTAGGTTAACTGAGACTAGGGCCCTGAAGGGAATGAGAGATGTCCAGCAGTGATGTCCAGCACTATATAATCATTAACACTCAGAAAGGTTCTACAGTATAACTTCTAATATATGTCCAAAGGTACAGTTCGATAGTTGAGGAAATACAAAACTAATCATACTATGACTAGGCTATACACACACACACACACACGCACACACACACAAAACACACACACAGGCATACATACATAGTGATGTGTACATATGAACATATATACATATATGTATTGTGTGTACATAAATGGGTTCTTTTAAGGAAGTATTTGCTTACTGTATAGTTAGTTTTTAAATATGGAAACACTGCAGGTGAATTTGTAATACATGTAATGGGTTTTTCTTTGTGCTTTTCAAAATAAATGTAAATAAATCACCTTTAGCTCTGCAATTTCTGTGATGCTTAGATATAGCTTCCTGCATGTGTATGTTTTGACCACAATGATACAAGCATATTTTTTATTAAATGTACCAATCATTTGGCAAGTGAAAACAATTCTTTCAGTATTAAGTTTTCTAAAGGAAAATAAAGTTCTTTTAGTGGGCGTGATTTACAAGTCTAATTTAATAGTAATGGGATAGAAGCTGCCACACTTTCTACCTACAAAATAGCACCATATTATCCTTCTTAGAGAATTCGTATAATGTGGCAACATAAACAGTATTTTCAATTCCTTTTGAAATTGTGACATTCAATAATTCTCTCCTAAATAGTAAAATATTTGATTTCTTCAAGGAACTGACTGCATCCCCTCTGTGCTGTATATAAACTTTGAAAGTAGTTCTGAATGAGAAATTTTGATCTAGTGGCCAATCTAGGGGTGAGTTTCTCCAATTATCTGTGCTGGACCTCAGAGGATGGACAAATAATCTATTTCTGGGCTTATACAACCTTTCCACATTAGTAAAAACCATGCTGGAGGTGACGATATTGTGGAGGGCTTTAAGGATTAAATTCACAAATTATATGAAGAAGAGGAAGATACCAAAGGCAGAGGTGGGAAAATTAAGATTTTATTAGTAACAACAAAAGAAAAGGTGACCAAGAGAACATTAATAAAACTCTCTTCTTTCCCATCTAATACAAAAATCATTTACACATATATCAAGGATATCTTCATTAAGGGTGTTAGTAGGGCCTAGCAGATTTTCACAAGCAATATTCTAAAATGGACCATATTTTTACCACCATGCAATTGTATGAAAGAGGTAGAGAATACAAGATCTCATTCTCCTTTGATGGTTATGAAAAGGCATTTGATTTCATACAACAAAATTCCTTAAAGGCTCCTTTTTAACTATATGCTTCCTATCTGCAAATCAAAATCACTCAGTTTCCTCAAAAGATAATAACAGAAATCACCTTATTCAGTGGTTCTATGATAATTAATAGCGGATGATATAAAACATGGAGGTATTTGCTCATCAGCAGCATTTGATACTGTGAAGGAGGCAATCCAGGGAAGGGTCCTGGTTGAAGAGGGATTCTCTGTGAGTGGAGAGGTCCTCCCAATGGTCCTTTTTATGGATGATATTATGTAGTTTTCATTGATCCCTGGAGTACTGTAGAACATCCTGGATGAATCTGTAATTAACCAAAAAAGCATGGCTTGACAATCCACAGAGGAAGATCAAGTGGATGAATGTACATAGCCCAGATTATGGCATTTATTTGAATAAATAAGCTTTAAAGCTTCTCTCTCTCTCTCTCTCTCTCTCTCTCTCTCTCTCTCTCTCTCTCTTTCTCTGTGGTTGTGTGTGTCTCTATATATGTGTGTACATGTGAATATATATGTATATCTGGTATATAGAATTAAAAAGGAAGAAGACAGCAGGCTGAATTACTTTTGACCCTAATTTTCTCCTAGAAACAAAGGTCCCGCTTTTTAATGCTTATATTCCAGTAGTCTTATTGTATAGTTGCAAGATATGGAAATTTGAAGATGAATTTCACACAGAAGTCAATGGAGAAGCACATAGAGGGTTGTCAGTAGGCTACAACATATAACTAGTGAAGTACTTTGAATAAGGAAGAGAAATAAGAGATGTTTAGGGAAATTTATGATAGGAAGAGATGATGGACTGGTCATGTGTCATTGTTGAAGCTTGATATATGGATAACCTGAGTATTCCATTGGTATCCTTCCAATCTCAGGAGATAGAGGAAAAAGGCTTCCATTCATGTTGGTCAGATGCTTTGAGGGGAACAAATGGGAGCATATGGGTGAGTTGCTTAGAATGGGCAAGCATGGATGAGTTGTAATCTATATCACTGGAAGGATCATCCAAACACAGATCTATTTGAATATAGCTTAATAAACCTTCATTGTACAGGAAGTGCTTTGCAAGAATATAGAACTGAATATTACTTGTCTAAGACAATATGAATTACTAATTTACTTATATCTAAATGGAAGAATTCTTTACATACTCTATAAGGATCCCTTAAGCACCTACTATGTGCCAGGTTCTGTGCTAAGTGCAAGAAATACAGAAAGAGGCAAAAGATAATCCCTACCTTCAAGGCACTTACCATCTAATGGGAAAGACTATGAGTAAACAAATGTACAAACAAGTTACATACATGATAAATGGGAAATAATTAACAAAGGAAAAGGCACTAGAATTAAGAGAAGTTGGGAGAGGCTACCTAAAGAAGATTTTAGTTGGGACTTAAAGGAAGCCAAGAGAGGCAGTAGGTGAGGATGAGGAAAGGGAACCATTTCAGGCATGAAGAAGAACCAGAGAAAATTCCCACAGATGAGAGATGGAGTGTCTTCTTTATGCAACAGCAAGGAGTTTAGTGTCACTGAATTGAAGAGTAGATGACAGGGAGTAAGGTGTAAGAAAACTGGAAAGGTTGGAAGAAGTTAGGTTATTGTACTGGCAAGCAAAGGCAACACCAAGGTCCGGAATACCAGCATAGTAACTCTCCATTTTATTCAGTGACAAATTAAGGCAAAACATTCACAAAAAAGAGAAAATCAAAATACAGCATTTACCATGTGTAATTCAATAATTTAGTAAGTCCTCAATTCAATCCAAGTACTACCCCACCTCTGGGCAGTACATTCATTTAGTCAGTCACAAAGTCTCTCTTCTCAAATGGAGATCAGTTTCCAATCATAAACAAAGTACATTCATTTGGTCAGTCACAGAGCACAAAAAAAGTAAAAAGTTTCCCACCCCTGGATCACAACTGAATTACAATTATCATCAGTTAACACCAAGCACCTTCTCACCAAGATAATGAGTTTGATTTTGGACATTTTGAGTATAAGATGTCTACTGGACATCCAGTTCAAGATGTCTGAAAAGGAAATGAAGTTGTAAGACTGGAGATCAGCAGAGATTGGGGCAGGATAGGTAGATTTGAGAATTGTTGGCATAGAGATGTCAAATCCACGAGAGCTGATGGAATCATCAACTGAAGAAAAGAGGGTCTGGGATGGAACACTATGTGACAGCTACGACTAAGGGCATGAGCTGGATAAGGATACAGTAAAGGAGACTGATGAATTTCTAAGATAGGTAGGAGAACCAAGAGAGAGTGATGTTCTGGAAACTTGGAAAAAGGAGAGTATCAAGGAGGAGAGCGTGATAAATAATGTCAAAGGCTGCAGAGAGTTTGAGGAAAACGAGGATAGAGAAAAGGCCGTCAGATTTGGCAATTAAGAAATCATTGATAATTTTAGAAAAAGTAGTTTGAGTGGAATGAAAAGGTAGGAAGCCAAATTTTGGGGATTTAAGAAGCGAGTGAGAGGAGAGAAAGTGGATTATAGATGGTATTTTCAAAAAGTTTAGCCACAAAGGACTGAAGAAATATGGAATGATATTTGGTAAAGATGGAGTGGGCAAGTGTGGTTCTTTGCAGGATGGGGGAGACATGGGCACGTTTGTAGGCAGTAGAGAATTAGCAAGTAGAGATGGAGAGATGGACAATAACTGATAGAATAAGGATGACAGAAGGAACAATCTCTTGGAGGAGATGGGATCATTTGAGCAGAAAGAGTGATTAGCCTTGATAAGGAGTAAGACCCTCATCATATGAGACAGGGACAAAGGAGGCAATGGCACAAATCGTATGAGTGAAATGGATCCATAGATCCTTTCATTTGTGTATATTTGCTTCTGAGGCCTTTAAGATAGAGTTTCAAATTCCCTATGTGGGTCCCTATCAATCCAGTGCCACTATCCAATCCTTATTCTCATTCTTGTGTTATATATAAAGCCTGAGGTTGAGATTTTGTTTGGAATGAAAAGAAGCCATTCTCAGTAATACTGTGTAATGCTAGAGTCTCAAAGGCACTAAACTCAGAAACCTCCAGAAGGCATGAGCTGTTTTTCCTTGGGTAAGAAGGGTGTGCATCACTCACAGACTTTACAGAGGCTTGTCAGGCCTCTAGGCAGTAGAATTTGGCAATGACTCATTACTTTAGAGTAAAAGGATAAAACATTATAGACATCAAATGACTATGATTCTGTTTTAGTGTCTTACTGAATAGCCCATTGTTCCCAAGAATCTGGGTATTCTTCCAGGTCGTTAAGCTCAAACCTTAAAGTAAAATCTCACCTCTGGCTCCCCCATATTTTTAGGACTTTAACTATAAATTCCTAATTGAACAAGGATTAGACTGGACTCTATCTTCAAGAAAAGGGAGAAATGCCATTCTAAGTAATTTTTAGATCCTGCCAACGTTGCTCTCCTCTTACCAAAACCCTTTGTGCATATGGTGCAGGTCCCTGACTGCACAGGTTTTATTGGCATGGACAGCAAGCAGTGAGTGCTTCAGGGTGATTTCCATTTGTCACTCACCCAAAGACTCCAGCTAACTTAAAGAAAAGGAATGTCTACTTGGAAAGTTCCGTAGCCCAGAGTCTCCCAGGGTTTCAAGTCTGTCGTCAATTGAATTCATCGTGTGTGGGAAGTTACTCAGGAGTCCTGCCATGACACACCAAGCACCTTCTCACCAAGATAATGAGTTTGATTTTGGACATTTTGAGTATAAGATGTCTACTGGACATCCAGTTCAAGATGTCTGAAAAGGAAATGAAGTTGTAAGACTGGAGATCAGCAGAGATTGGGGCAGGATAGGTAGATTTGAGAATTGTTGGCATAGAGATGTCAAATCCACGAGAGCTGATGGAATCATCAACTGAAGAAAAGAGGGTCTGGGATGGAACACTATGTGACAGCTACGACTAAGGGCATGAGCTGGATAAGGATACAGTAAAGGAGACTGATGAATTTCTAAGATAGGTAGGAGAACCAAGAGAGAGTGATGTTCTGGAAACTTGGAAAAAGGAGAGTATCAAGGAGGAGAGCGTGATAAATAATGTCAAAGGCTGCAGAGAGTTTGAGGAAAACGAGGATAGAGAAAAGGCTGTCAGATTTGGCAATTAAGAAATCTTAAAACAGATAAACAGATACCTGATTTCCTTAAAACAGATACCTGATTTCCTACTCAACTTGCTCCAAGGCTGCTTTATAAGGAAATAGAGTATATCCTGGACTCTTCTAGAATAGTCTCAATTTGCCAGTCATTTTTATATGAACTTCAGGGTGTTTCCCCAATAGGCTAAGTGGAGACATATTTTCTCTTTTTAGAAAATGAGAGCCCTTCTAAATGACAGTGTGGCCAGAAATCTCCCACAGGTATGCAATTGACAGGCCCCATCAGCTCAAATTAATGATGGTCAATTTGTATAACTAAGTCATAACATGTGCTATATTGAAATTTTGGCTTCAATTTTGTGTCCTCCAATAATCAAAGCCAAAACATTCCATGCAAATTTGTCACGAAAACCATTTTAATGAATTTCCATAAATTTCCTAAAAGAATTAGGTTTTATTGTGTCTCTGCTACTTAACACCTGTGTGACTTTGGACACATTTAACTTTTTGGGTCTATAGTTTCTTCATCTGTAAAGAAAAGGGAAAAGAAATAAATGTAGATATATTAATTAGAGGATCATAGAATGTAAGAACTGGAAAAGACTCAGAGCATAAATTCCAAAACAACCTGACAATAACATCACTGATGAGAGGTCATACAACCTTTGTTTGACAGCTTCTAATGAGGACCAATTCACTACCAGCTAAGGCAAACCACTGCACTGTTAATGGAAAATTTTCCCTTATATTAGGGCAACTAAGTAGCACAGAGAACAGAATGTTGGGAGGGAGGATTGCTAGTTCAAGGACATAGAGAAAAGAGAGAGAGAGTTATATTTGAGAAACTGCAAGTGGGCCAGTGTAGCAGTATCGCAGAGTGCATGTTTATACGTTTTATAAAACTTATATTAAAAATAGGAATTTAAAATGGTGAAATAATTTAGAGTTGATAGGAACTCATTAGAGTTTATTGACTAGTGAAGTGATATGATCAGACCTACACATTATGAAAATCATTTTGGCAGCTATGTAGGGGATAAGCTAGAGTTGGGATAGACTTGGGGCTTGAAAAATAAACTAGAGACTACTGCAGTGGTCTACATGAGAAGTCAGGAAGGCTTGAACTAAGCATATGTAGGAGTCATATGAATAGGGAGAAAAGGAATGGATGGGAGAGATATTTTGGAAGCAGAAATGGCAAAAACTGGCAACTGATTAGATACTTGAGGTGGGAGAAAGTAAGGAGTCAAGGAGAAGGTCAAGGCTATAAATCTGAGGGACTAGAAAGGTGATGGTGTCTGCTATACAAATAGGGAGTTCCCAGGAAAGCCAGATTTGGAGGAAAAGGTAATAAGTTTTGTTTTGCACATGTTAAATTTGAGATACTTATAGGACATCAAGTTCTAAATGTCCAATAGGAAGTTGTTGATGTGGGACTAGAGCTCAGGAAAGAGATCAGATTTTATATATATATATATATATATATGTATATATATATATATATATATACATAAATACATCACATATATAGACATATACATATGTCTATATATGTATATCTACATATATACATATATAACATACATATATGTTGTAGAGATGACAATAATAGTAGAATTTATCTAGTATTCTAAGGTTTGCAAAGTATATTACAAATACTATCCTACATGATTTTTCACAACAATCTTGAGAGGTAGGTGCTATTATTATCCCCATTTCACGGATGAGGAAACTGAAGCAGGTAGAGGTTACGTGACTTGCCCAGGATCACAGAATTAGGAGGCATGTGAAGTTGGACTTGAACTCAGGTCTTCCTGACTCCAGGTCCAGCATTCTATCCATTGCACCACCTATCCAATGCACCACAATTCATAAAGGAAGGAATAAGTACACAGAGAAAAAGAATGTGGTCTGCTATGTCAAATACTGCAATGAATTCAGAAAGGATGAGGATTGAGAAAAGTCCATCCGATTTGGGAATTAAGAGATCATTGTTAACTTTTTTTTTTTTTTAGAGTGGGGAAGGCAGGGCAATTGGGGTTAAGATACACATGGCTAGTAAGTGTTAAGTGTCTGAGACTGGATTTGAACTCAAGTCCTCCTGACACCAGGGCCAGTGCTCTATTCACTGTTGCCTGATCATTGTTAACTTTGAGGAAAACAATTTTAATTTAATGAGGAGTCAAGAATAATGAGGTTGAGAACTTGGGAAGCTGGAAAGTTGCCGGTTCCCTAGACAGAAATTGGGAAGTATGGTGGATTTGGGGAGAATGGAAATGTCATTGCACTTCATCTGTTACTGCTTATCCCATACTACTCATTCTATTGTAACAAAAAGATGAAAACTCTATGCCTGCATGTGTGTGTGTGTGTGTGTGTGTGTGTGTGTGTGTGTGTGTGTGTGTGTGTGTGTGTGTGTTTGGGGGGTTTAGGGGACATGGAAGGCTTACTCATAGGCCATTAAAGCACAAGGTCCTGGGTGAGAAGTGCTTATAACAGCCAAGAGATGATAGAAAGGGGAAAGGAATGGGGACGTTGTCGCGCCAATGCAATTTTCACAATGCCCACGATCACTATAAATATACCTGCATGGTAAGTGTTAGATTATAATTGGTCTGACAAGCCTATGCCCAGTGCAGTCAGGAAAGGTCTGAGGAAGTAGAAAGTGAGAGAGGGGGGATTTTGAAGGGGGTATAGTTGTATTGTAGACAAGCCCAGTAGTGACTATGGAGCATACAGTCTGTGTGTGTGTGTGTGTGTGTGTGTGTGTGTGTGTGTGTGTATGTGTATGTGTGTGTGAGACAGAGACACAGACAGAAAGAGAGAGAAAGGAAGAGAGAGAGAAAGTGTTAGTTGTAACCCATTGTCTACCTTCTGACTGGCTGATCACATATCCATATGTGGGTCAGACCATAGACCCCTTGAGGTCATTGCACATCTTTCTGGGGGACCACACACTCCATTTTGGAGATCATTGAACTAGAGTATCAAAAAAAACCAAACAGAAGTTTTTGAAGACCTTCATGAAGGCTGCTTTTGGATAAATATTAACTTTATCTTAACTTTAACACCCTATCTCAGTAGGGGTTCAGGGTCTTCTGTCTTTTACATTATGTTTCCACCACCACCAGCTGCACCCTCTGTGCTATTAATGATGCTAACATCTCTAAGCTTTACATATTCACAATGTTTTAGGAAGCAACAATATGAAGCTAATTGATGGTGGCCTTGCCATATATTGGAAAACTCAAGTTTAAGCTACCATTTTCCCATTATGTGACTAACTACCGTTTAATGGTTTAACAAACAAGCCATAAAAAAATCCGTCTGGCCATCAAGCTTCACCATTAAAATGGCAAGGCAAAATAGCAGATGGTAAACTCCATTGTTGTACTCATGAAAATGAATTGCAATCATAATTTACAATGTGATCCCCAATTTGGATGGACATAAATGGAGTGTCATTTCCTCCTGTTAAAAGTTTGCTTGTTCTATTGGTAGCACAATCACTGGATTTTAGAATTATTCTACTTTAGAGTGGAAAGAATGTTAGAGATCACCTAGTACAAACCTATTATTTAACAGATAAGGAAACTGAGGGTCAGAGAAAAAAGCACTTTGTAAACTTAATTGTGGATACAAAAGAAAAACAAAGGGTTCTGTTCTAAAGGGGAATACATTTTACTGGACGGATGCAACATAGATAGTTAAGCAATACAAAATATATAGGAGATAAATCCAAAGTGATTTGGGGAAGGATACAAATGACTGGTGAAGTATATATACGTACAAACGGGAAACCAGGAAGGAAAAAAAATTACGCATCCATAACGTGCCAGGCATTGGGTTAAGTACTCTAAAAATATTATTAAATTTGCTCCTCACAACAATCCTGGGAGCTAAGTGCTATAATTATGCCCATTTTTCAGTTGAGGAAACTGAGGCAGAAGTTAAATCACTTTCTCAGGGTCACACAGGTAGTAAATGTCTGAGGCTAGATTTAAACTCTAGTCTCTCTGACTGAAGGCCTAGTGCTCAATCCACTGTATTATTTAGCAGTCTCTATATAATGTGTGTTTCATTGTTGTTATTACATGATTGGCTCCTAGTTGTGTAATCATATAGTGGCAGAGCCAGGACTAGAAGCCTCCTCTGTTGACACCAAGTCTAGTGCCCTCTCCATTCTATCACCAAGTCTCTAATAGAGAGAACAATTTAATAGAACAATTTAATCTTGAATGTATCCAAACAATCAGGAAACTTGAAGTGCTGTTCTCTGCATAAAAATCCACCAGTCTGATTATTAAAATAGGCAGAAATAACAGAAAGAGATTAAGACAGACTTAACAAACAATGTTGTGAATTAATACTATCTAAAAATTGAAAGTCTTTACTTTTATATATAATTGTATTAAGGAAGACAGTAAATACTGTTTAACTAAAGAAGATAGCTTCATTTATCCCACACTTTTCTCTCAAAGTGTACAAAATGCTTTAAATATATTTAAGACTCATTCCTAATTGATTAGCCACTTCCTGAGAGTGATTTAGAAACTGGAGTTAGGAAAACCTGGGCTCAAATTCAACCTCTGACACTTTGTGACTAAGAAAATTATGTTCTGGGCAACTTGGGTTATTCCCTAAGACTTACCTACAAGTTGTAGGTAGGTTATGATATACTGGACACACAATGAAGTTCCACATGTTGACAAATACAGATTCATGAAGGTATCATTCTGTTAAAATGCTAATCAAACTTCAGATATCTTTATAATGCTATCTCATGAAGTGAAAAATAATAATCTGTAATCCTCGCATCAGAACTGTGAGGTGGATAGTGGGTTTAAAGAAATAGAAGAAAAGATTGACTAAATGACTTAATAGAAGTCACATATATTCATAGGATGGGTAAACTAACTAGTTTAGTTTTATGGATTCACACCACTAGGTAATATCACTTCTCGTTAAAATCTAGGAACAAAAAATTAAGCATCCGTTACCATTTACTAGTGTATATTAGTTCCAGATGGATACTAAAATTCAATATGAAAAGTCACATCATTAAAAACAATGTTAAGTATCTTTCACAACTATGGCTGGGGGAAATTCCTAACTAAGCAAGGAATAGAGAAGATCATAAAAGATGAAACAGAAAAATTTGATTACTTGGAATTGAAAAGCATTTAAACAAATACAATACGTATATAGGAAAAGAAGTTTAATTGGCAAATATATTTATATAAAATGTGTAATATCCAAGATATATACAGAATAACACAAATAAATAAGACCAACAGACAATTCCCAATAAGTAAATGGTCAAAGGATATGAATAAAGAGTTCTCAAGAGAGTTGCAAACTATTAATTACCATAAGAAAGAAAGCTCCAAATTGAAACTAATAAAAGAGATGTAAACCAAAATAAATAATAGTTTTTTTTTTTTACCACCAATATGTTGGCCAAGATAGATACAATAGAAGCAACAATTATTCCATGTAGTAGTTTTCCTCTAAAAAGACAGTGAAACTACTCTCAAGATTTAATTGGTCCATGGGCCCAAAGCTAATACCATTGATCTAGCTTCCTGGTTGTCTAAGGTAGAAAAAATGTAGCCCATGATGAACTGGTGCTTCTTTGTATAGAAACAAGGGGTGCTGTGCCCCAGTTGAATCAAAACTGTATCTTTTCTTTGCTAAACATCTTTCCCAAGCTAGTATTGAGTAAACTTCCTTTTGTAAGATGTTATATGGTCTGTGACAGTCTCATTTTATTCCAATCCTGAGCCTGAACCATTGGACTGATCTGAGTCAAGTGTAGCCCAGAACAATCACAAAATATGGAAATAATGAATTCTGAAACAGTTTCTGGAAGATGGGCACAGCGTCACAGTGTTTGTTGAACTGTGAACCATTGCGTTCATTTTGGAAGGCAATTTGGAATTACAATTAAAACATGACTAAAAGGTCTATATTCTGACAGAGGGATCCCGTTGCCTGGGATATACTTGAAACAAGTCAAAGACTGAAAGAAAGATCCAAAATATTTATGAAAGCATGTTTGGGGTTTTTTTGTTTTTGTTTTTGCTTTTTTGGATTTTTTTTTTTGTGATAGCAAACGGCTAGAAATAAAATCCCCTTATCTATTGGGGAATAGCCAAACAAATTGTGATACGCAAGTGTAACGAAATATTATTGCATTGTAAGAAAAAGAATATAAAGAATTCGGAGAAACATGGGAAGACTTATATAAACTAATGCAGAATGAAGTAAGCAAAATCAGGAAAACGATATACAAAATTGCCACAACAATATAAATGAAAAGAACTTAATGTTATTGAGAAAACTTGAATCCAAAGATGAGTTGATAAAATGTTCCTTTTTCTCTTCTTTTCAGAGGTGGCGTACTATGAGTGTGGAATTTTGAATATACTATCAAATATGTCAATATGTTGGTAGGTTTGGCTAACCTTTTTTTTCCTTTCTTTTTAAATCTTTATTGTAAGGGAGGGTTCAAGGGACAGGGGAGGCAGGGAAGATAATTTAGAAATTGAATGTGATTTAAAAACAAAAGAAATAAAAAGTTTTTAAAAGAAAAATGAGCAACATTTTGAGAAGCTCTTAATGCTTTTAGTTACAATGATTTTCTTGTTTACTTGTCTTCACTTAATATTAACAATCCCACAAATAAGAGACATGCTATACACCAAAGTCAAGAATTATTGTTTCTGTACACTTTGTACAAACTTTTTTACCGCCCAGTGTAATGAGAAAAGCCTGGTATTTGGAGTTAGATGATTTGACTGTGTTAGAGTCATTATTCTGACAAAGCATGTGATTTTGGACAAGTTACAGATCTGGAAAGGATCTTAAAGACCATCCAATCCAACCAGTCCCCATAGAGGGATCATTGCTAGCATATTATCAAATGGTCATCTAATCTTCACTTAAATACTTCTAGTAGGAAGGAACCTACTGCCTTCCAAGGCAACCTACTCCACCTTTGGACAGTTATAACTTCTAGTACATTTTTTCCTTTCTTTGAACCTAAATCTACCTCTCTAGAACATTTACCCATTACCCTTTGGGGCTAACCAGAGCACATTTAAATGGGGGAATGCTAGAGCTGGCTTTTGCCATCTTGTGAGAACTAATTGCTAAATTTTCAAGGTACATTTATAGCTCAGAGATAGGTAAATGCTAAAAGTTAGGGCTTGATTTATGATTTTATTAATTGTTTAGATTTAAGAAAACAATGGACAAAATGTTAATGGTGCAAATTAAACTATAAAGGCTTGTTGTGAGTATGGTTTTGTTTTTTTTTCAGGAACCATTGGTTCAACATTCACCTGAACAACCCAGCAATGAACTCCCTTCCATATAGCCTTTCAAATACTTAGGACCATAACATCATAGATTTAGATCCAAAAATGGCCTTAGACATCATCTTCCTACTCCCTCCCTTTAAGGATAAGGAAACAGGCCTAGAGAAGTTAAAAGACTTGCTAGGGGTCACAAAATAAGTAGCAGAACTAGGTGGAAAATCATTCTCTGAATCCAAACCCAGTACTCTTAGAGATTCACTATGGTGCTTCATAGCTTCAGCTATGACTGCTGTAGCCCCTTTCTCCCTCTCTAGTCCCACCCTCACCGTTAAGGTTATTTGGCATATCTATATTCCCCGCTTCCTTAATCCTCTGGAGACAAGACGGGAAAGCAGAGAATCATCATGGAGAGGATCGGTGGTGATTTGACCAAAGTGTTGTAGATATGATTCTCCTCAACTGAGTTCAATCTCCACTAACATCATCATCATCATCATCATCATCATCATCACCATCATCATCACCATCATCATCATCACCATCACCATCATCACCATGATCACTGTCATCATCAATAATAATTACTGCTCTGTTGTATGGGTTGAGATCTTATTCCCATCTTTTTTCATTATTTCCCCCCATTGATAGGCATTTTATACAAACAAAAAGAATGGGTCAGCTTTAAGGTCAGTATATTTCAACAAGCCTCAGTTTCCTCAGTTGTAAAGGGCAAATTCAAATAATTTTGTCACTTATTGGTTGTAGGGAAAAGACACTGTATGTGAAAGCACTTTATGACCATAAAGTGTCATGTAAATGTGAGTGGCTATTTCTACCTTTATTATGATGAGTGGTTTAAGTAAAATACTTTAAAATTATATTTAAATACCATTATTCACATTATAAGCTCCCACTAATCATGGGAGTGACTAACTGATGAGATACTCTGACTAGTCACTATAGTACAGCAGCCTGTGATAAAAGTCCACATTAATTAGCCTCATTGTGCTGAAATATATTCCTACGTTAGGCAGAAAGGAGTGATTTAAGAGACTTAAAAGTTCTCTGAACGTGATTGAAATGAAGTAATGAGTCATGATCTCCCAATGAAAACATATATAATCTTTGGATAACAGAAAAAATCACAAACAAATAGAGGGATAGTTTTTCATAAGACAAAAAGTCATTCGTCTCTGTGACTTATGAGAGCAACCACAAAGTTAAGTAAGAATTTGCCTACCTGGCTCCCATGAGACAATTAAACTCCTATTCTCTACCCTACCAACAATGTGATGTTTTGCTACATTTTCTGTTTCTCTTTGCTGATATCAAGGAAGCTTTTGAACAAGTGGGATGTCTCCTTGTCATCCTTGCCAGTGTTTAAGTGTTCTACTTGATTTGTTACTTAGGTTGATATGTCACAGAATCACAGAATTTGAGATTTGGGAAGGACCTCAGCAACTCATCTACTCCAAAACATCTATCAAAGAATACCCATTATATTTTGACCATCACTTTTTTACTTCAAGTCCTCCAAGGGAGGAGAAACCATTGCTTTTCTAGATGGTCTCTTTTTAGATCTTTCAAAGGTGTTTCCTCTTTGTCTATTGTTCCTACTTCTGACATCTGGAAATAAATAGAACCAGTTTCTTCTTTCCTCCAACCTTTTAGATATTTGAAGTCAATTCTCATATTTTCCCCCTCTCCACACACCTCCTGAACTTCTCACTTCATACATTGAACATTCCCAATATCTTCCACTTATCCTCATGTGCCATGGCTTTAAGGCCCTTCACAATCCTGGTTGCTCTCCCTTGGACATTCTCTGTAGAAGTGGATTACTTGACTCTTTAGGAATTCTCAGTGCTTTTCTCTTGGGAGATTCAAGCCTTGAATTCAAGCCTATGAATTCTAGAGGACTATATAGGCTCCTAAGGGAAGTGGGCTTCATCAGAGTAGTGCATTGCTTGACTCTAGCATTCCTAAATTTTTGCCCCTTATTGGGAGATACCAGTCAGGGTATTACTATAAGTCTGGAGGACAGTATAGATCTCTGTAAAAGTGGATATTCCCAGAGAGGGAAAGAGTGTTGACTTGACTCCTTATGGGTGTGAGCCCTTAATGTTTGTGGTCAGGTTATATAATACAATCATTTTTATTTGATTTTTTATTAATACATCCATTGCATCCACAGTGTTCCCATACTCGGTTCCCCTTCCTGAAATATACCTCCATCACTACTTATTAAAATGCCTCCCCTTTCCTTTAAGGGCCAATTCTGGTGACACTTTCTTTAGGAAGCCTTCTCTGATATCCAAAGCTTTGCATGATTTGCCTTGTGTCATTATTTCTCATAGTACTTTGTCTCAAACTTCCTTTTGTACCTAAAATATTCTGCCTTGTAACAATTACTTGCATATTTGTCATATTCTCTCATATTTTTCAAATTACCAAATGGTTGTGCTTATTTCACATGCCAGCAAGGTTATGCTTTAAGATTCTGCGTGCTAGACTTTAGTAATATGTAAACCAAAACTTACCAGAAAAGCAGGCTGGTTTTTGAAGAGGCAGAGGAAATACGGTCTTTCCAGTAGCAATGAGAGTCATACTGTAAGGAAAGCTGAGCACCACAGAGTCAATGCTTTCAAATAGCAATACTAGAGAAGACTTTTGAGAGTCCCCTGGAGAAGAAAATGGCAAATCACTCTAGTATCTTTACCAAGAAAACCCTAAAAGAGGTCAAGAAAGTCAGACATGATTGAAAAAATTACTGAGCAAAGTTGCTCAGCCCCAATTTCCCTGCCTTCCCTCCAAAAAGCAAAAAAATAAAAATAAAAAAATAAAGTTTGGGGTGG
Source organism: Pseudochirops cupreus (assembly GCA_028627135.1). NCBI lineage: Eukaryota > Metazoa > Chordata > Mammalia > Diprotodontia > Pseudocheiridae > Pseudochirops > Pseudochirops cupreus. The sequence continues at coordinate 85,219,651 of CM053580.1, forward strand.
CTAGGTAGTGCAGTGAATAGAGCACCAGCCCTGGAATCAGGAGGACCTGAGTTCAAATTTGACCTCAGATACTTAACACAAAAACTAGCCATGTGACTTTGGGCAAGTCACTTAACCTTAATTGCCCTGCCTTCCCCCCAAAAAGCAAAAAAAAAAAAAAGCAAAATGACTGAGCAACAACTGTACAAAATTCACTGGAGTGTCAAATATTGAAATTGAAATTATGATGCCTAAGCATATGTGTGTTCATTCTATGTTCTTTCAATGATATATTAATCTGTTGTTCCTTCTCAAGGAAACTTCCAAGCCAGAAGGGTCCTTGAGTCACAATAAGAAGTTTTAAAAAGAAAACAATATAGCTTTGAAGAGATCTATCTGAGAGGAAAGAGTGGAGAAATGTCCATCTCCCATCTATTTAAAAAATATTTATCTTTTATTTTATTTTTTCTCATTTACATGTAATGTAAATTATTAACATTTTTTAAAAATTAGAATTCCAAATTCCCTACCTCTCTCTATTCTCTTCTCCCTCCTCCCACCCCTATCTTGAACTTAACATGTCAAGCTGGAAAGAATTGGTGACAGAGGAGTAACAGGCAAAAGGAAAAACTGCAAGGAGGGGTGACCTGGGTCAGAGATTGTCTGGATTTCCTTTGCACATGACTTTCCAGTATCAATTATTGCACTATACTCTTCTCACTTATTTAACCTGTTTTCTATATCTTATTTTTATCCCAAATATAAAGAGGCTAAAGTTTTCTAAATATACAAAATTTAAATTACAGCAGGAAACCAAACCTCTGACTCAATGTGAGAAATTTTTCTAACTAGGATACTGTGAGCCATTGTAACTATAATACTTCTCTGTCTGATATTAATATAGTGACATTTGATATAATACTTTAATACTTCATATGTTCTATAAAATCCACAAAATCACAAAGGTCTGGGTAGACTTTAGGATTATTATATTGTCCCTAGGCTAAAAGATACCTGATTCTTGTAGTATAGTATGACATTCAATCCCTAGTCCTCAGTTTGAGAAAGAAATATGGGCAAGGTGGAAATAGTTGAGACCCAGGTGATGAAGACTAAGTGACATTCAACTCTGCTCCATCCACAAGGGAAGAGGACCAGAAACAGTCAAGTACCTTTTGCAGTGCTGTTTGCTAGAGTTGGATGGAACTGTAGCAGTCACCTAGTCTTGCTCTGGTGTATGAAACAGGCAGAGGTAGGGGGAATAGCTGATAGTTGTCTGAACTAGTCAAAGGAAGAAAGAACACACATACATAGAGCTGGGTACAGAAAAACATTTCACTCGGGAAAACAGGAGGCAAAGAGGAGAGGAAAGGAGGGAATAGTCCTAAGTAATGGAGGCAGCTGGGAGGCTTAGTGGATGGAATGTTGGGCCTAGAGTCAGGAAGACCTGAGTTCAAATCTGGCCTTAGATACTTATTAGCTGTGTGACCTTGAGCAAGTCACTTAACTTCTATTTTCCTTAATCTACTGGAGAAGGAAAGGACAAACCATTCCTGTATCTTTTCGAAGAAAACCCCAAAGATAATATTGGAGTGCTATTTATTATCTATGGGGTCAGGAAGTCAGATACAACTGAACAACAGCAGTTATAAGCAAAATTAATTCTAACTAAGGATGTACAAAAATATTTATAGCAGTTCTTTTTGTGATGGCAAGGTACTGGAAACTGAGGAGAGATCTACCAACTGGGGAAGAACTGAACAAGTTGTGGCATGTAAATGTGATGAAATACGGTCATGCTATAAAAATGATGAAAGGGATGGTTTCAGAAAAGTTTGGGAAGACTTGCATCAACTAATATAGAGTGAGATGCGCAGAACCAAGAGAATGGTTTATACATTCACAACAGTATTATGAAGACAAACAGCTCTGAAAGACTCAGAAACTGTGATCAGTGCAATTACCAACGATGACTCTGGAGAACCCAAGATGAAAAATGCTATGTACTTCCTGATAGAGAAGTGGGTTATTTAAAGTGGAAATTGCAAAATTTGAGGGAGTGATACGGTTAATGCAGGAATTTATTTTGGTTGACTATATATGTCTATAACAGGGGTTTGGTTTTCCTTTATTTCTCAGTAGAAAAGGTTGATATTAACTGAAAAATTTTTAATTAAAAAATACCAAATCTGGTAAACATAGAGTCCAATTTGATGTTATAAACTAGCATTTATAGAGCACTTTGAGGTTTGCAAAGTACTCTACATTTCACATTTTTATAATTTGATCCTCACTTTATTATTATGTTTATTTCATAGATAAGGAAATCAAGGCAGGCAGGAGTTAAGTGCGTCGTCCAGGGTCATGCAGCTAATAAGTTTTTGAATTTAGATTTGAATTTAAGTCTTCTTATCTCCAGGTCTGGTGCTTTATTCACTGTGCCACCTAATTGCCTCTTGCCTCCAAAGTGGGTGCTGGGGTCCCCTGGGAGGTCCAGGCCCCCTAGGAGGTTCTGGCTTGATTCCCAAGGGATATGTGATCAATCAGTTTCCAGTAGGGTCTAATCAATTATCATCAAAAGCTAAAGAAAGATCAAGCAATATGAAGAGTGAGAAAAAAACCATTCAAATGAACAATTAGAAGTTCATTGATTGCTTTTGAGAAAGCAGTTTTATTAGAAAGGTGATGATGGAAGACAGATTGTAAGGAACTGAGGACTGAATGGGTAGAGAGGAAGTGGATGCCAATTGATCTCTTAAGAAGTTTGGCAGTAAGAGAAAGGAAAGTGATGGAACGGAATTTCCAAGGCAATCCAAGTTATACTTCTGGGCCAATAAAATATCAAAATTTTCTATAAAAGTCAGCTTCATGATCCTGTAAGGTTAAGGGGATGTAAGATCTTCCCCGACCATTAATAGGCCTATGTGCCCAGCTGTGATACATTTTGAATCACATAGAGCCCATTGAGGGTGGAACTTGCTTAAAGAGAAGTTTGCTTAGGGGAGGTTCGCTTGTAGGAAGGCTTTCACACCTTTTGGTCCTGACCTAATTAGGCACTGAGTCACAAGTTACTTGTGATGCTGTCTGGTTCTGAGAAGTGTGTGTGTGTGTGTGTATGTGTGTGTGTGTGTGTGTGTGTGTGTGTGTGTGTGTGTGTGTGTGTGTGTGTGTGTGTGTGTGTATTCTTGAGTTGTTATTTTGCTTTGGAGGTTCACTTATGAGAAGGACCTTGTGATTCCCTGGTGGAGATTTTGCATAGCCATATATTCTACCCCCTTACTGCTCAGATGTTGAGGCTCTCTGGATCCAGTGGTGTATGCAAAGTGTACAGCAATATTGCTTTGATTCAGGCAATCAGAGCCCCGTCTGTTGGTCTTTATGCTAATTTCTCTGCTTGTATTTTCTCTGACCAGGGTGGTGACCTTTATCCTGAACTAGTGAATGTAATTAAAAGTAGGATTGTTAACTTCTTTTTGAGCAGTCTTTCCTAAAAAAGCAGATCAAAGAACCTGTTCTAGCAGGCTATCCTGGGTATGCTAGGGTGCTTGCTGTTACAGATCCTCAAACAAAATGAGAATTATCAAGGGACAGGGACAAGGAGCTCACCAGAAAATGGGAACTGGGGTTGGAAGAGCAAGGCGAAGAGGAGAAATGTATGTTTATAGGTTTTAAGAAGAATCTTTGGTAGTAAAAGTTTTGTGGATCAATAAAAATTTAATGTGGAGTGGTTGTTTGAGAATATTGCTCCAGGGAATCGCAATATCTTGGGAGAGGTATATTTTTAGGGTTTGCACAGAAGAGGTATATGTGCATGTTTGTAGGCCAAGAAGAAGATGCCAGTGGAGAGAACATTAAAAGATCAAAAGAGAGAAGGGATGATTGATGGAGCAAAGTTCAGCATAAGGTCAAAAGCAGATAGAAAAAAAGGCACAGATTGGAGGTGGGCATCCCAGTTGATAGCACTGCCCCCCTTTTTTTAGATAAAAGAAGTGAGCCAGAACTCTGAACTTGGCAAAACTGCCAGGAAAACAGTTGGCTTCACATTGCTTCCTTTTCTTTGAATCCCAATCACCTGGCTTATATCCATTCGTGGCACTAGCCCTGTGGCTCCAATGTAGAGGCAGATTGGCACAGTGGTTAGAAGACTAGATTCGGTATTAGGGCCTTGTTGAGAGGAAGGGTCTGGAAGTGGGAGTGGGGAGTTGCAGGGTGTGCTAGTTCTTTTTTTCCCTAGTCCTCTCAGGGGCAGAATGAGTGGAGAAAGAAAGCACCTTCATTAGAAGGGTTTATCAATATCACCCTCATGTAAAAAGTTCAAGAAGGTGGGAGAACTCGACGAAAAGTTCAGTGACAGAAGAATTTGCTTGGAGTTGGATAATTGAATTGGTCCCTAAGGATGTAGAGGGAGATGCTAGGAGATTTTACCATTTACTCTACATTTAGCCTTGTTTCTGAGGAAATATTTCGACTTCTCTTTCGTTACTATAACCAGTAGGTGGTAGTGGTGGTCAAGGCTAGTAGTATAGATGGAAAACAGAAATGAAAGAAGGAGGAACTTCCTTCTCAGGCCCGCCTTTGACACGATGTCTTATTTGCTCTTTTCCTGCTCCTTCCTTAGGCAGCCCAGAGAGTATGAACAAGTCAGTCTTACCTTGATACACAATTCTACTCTACCCCTCATTCCAAAGCATTTGAACTGTCATTAAAGGAATAATTGGGGGGGGGGGGGAAGGGAATGGGCTAAAGCTTCCCTGAAGCTCCATACTCTTTCTACCACCTATCTGTTTACACTTGACTCAGCAGAATTGGAAAATTAGTCCAGAGTCTTGTGATTAATCTCTTTTGCTGTTTAGGAAATTATAGTTCGGTTTTGTTCAGTTGTTTCAGTTATGTCCTACTCTTTGTCGACCCCATTAGGAGTTTTCTTGGCAAAGTAATTGGAGCGGTTTGCCATTTCCTTCCTTAGCTCATTTTACAGATGAGCAAACTGAGGCAAATTGGATTAAGTGACTTGACCAGGGTCACACAGCTACCAGTGTTGCAGATTTGATTTGAATTCAGGTTTTCCTGATTCCAGGCCCAGCTCTCTATCTACTGTACCACCTAGTTGCCCAGCAGCATATTAGAGCTGTTAATAAAATCAAAACCATAAGATGCATTCACAATTACAGCTCAGAGCCCTCACCTTATCTGTTTTAGACTGAAGTTAAACCTGTTCTGTTTAGTACTGCATACTAAAAACCATTCACTAGCTTCTTCTGCCACCTTCCCTTTGTATACAATCAATCACAAAAATGAATTAAGGAGCATCTGTGACTGTTCATTGTCTTATATGAAACAAGCAAAGAATTAGAAATGGCTCAAATGAACAGGGAAACTTGGAGTTATGCTTGCCATTTGCAGGGAGGGAGGAGAGAAGTTTAATTCATCTTTTTACACATCTCAAGGAGTGACAACAGCCCAGTTCAACAAGCTTTTAGTCACATTCATTGATTTTGTTTTGTTTTTAAATTAAACAAAGGCCGAGGTTTCTAGAGTCAAGGGTGCAATCATGAAACACTTCTTTCTCTGACTTCCATTGAGTACTGCATCATTATTCTCTGAATTTGAAAGTGACTCTTGAAGCTACCTACCTCATTTCAGTGATTTTTGTGTTCAGAAATATTCTTGCAAGAGTCCTTCTGCGATGGAGAAGAGGAAACAATGTTGCTTGTCTGGGTTCTCAGAATTCTCATGTTTCAGATTTTACTGATGAGGAAAGCCATTGAACCCATTTTACAGATAAGAAAACTGAAACTCATGGGGACTAGGAGGTTATGGGAATAAGAGAGAAAGGGGAGCTATTGAAAGAAAATGCCTGACAAAGAAAAGCATTTTTCTCTTATAGCAATGGTGCCAAAATCAAGTACATAAAGATCCCTCTGGGCTGCACATTGACTAAATTTTAAAATGTAATGTTAATTATGTTTTATTTTATTTTGGCTAAACCAAATTTATGGGCTTCAAATCCATTGGTGAGTTAGGGAGATGTCTACCCCAAGCATGTGAAGACTTCCTCCAGTAGAATGGGCAGATGAGAACACTTTGTTCCAGTGGCCATGAAGGCACCAAAAGCTTGGTCAGACATTGAAGACACCAAAGTCATCTACTGTATCTTGAGCCATCACCAATCCTGACTCTTGTCTACCCACTAGACTTCAATGACTCTGAAAGAGAGAGTGAAGCTGATGAACAATTATGCCTCACTTAAATCTAATTCATACAGGAGTTAAGTCGGATCACCCCACGATGTCATTATTCCTTTTCAAAAAATGAAGGACAGGGGTGGCTAGGTGGCACAGTGAATAGAGCACTGGCCCTGGAGTCACAAGGACCTGAGTTCAAATCTGTCCTCAGACACTTAATACTTATCAGCTGTGTGACCTTGGGCAAGTCACTTAACCCCAATTGCCCAGGCTTCTCCCTTTCAAAAAAAAATTTAAGGACAAATAGCAGCAATATCAGGAAGTGAAATTAGTTGAGTTTCAGGAGTCATGTAGTTTTTTTCCCCCCAGGGGTCTGGGGTTTTCCTACAATTTTCTGAAGAGCTGCTTTCCAAATCCATGAAATTTTTGCCAACTGATTGGTAGAAAGGAGAGGGCTTTCAACTTCATTATCTTTGCTGCTGGGAATTCTTGAGGGCTGCAAAGAGTGGGGCAGAGTGACAAAAATGAAGTGATTTTTCACTTCAACTTGAAGGGAGTCCCTTCAAGTTACAGGGAGGAGGATGTGATGTCATAATGATAGAGAAAGGAAAACAAAGAATTAGAAATTATTTACTAAGAAACCTTCAACCGTTGGTTTCTACTGGGGAGCCCTGTCATAGAAGATGCCTCATTACTGAAATTGAGCTCAGTCTGGGAGGAGGTGGGGCAATGAGGAGGTGGGAAGATTTCTACAGAGTGTGAGCGGGCAATTAGTTATAGAGACTTGGAGTGGGTGAGGAGGTGGATGAGAAATAATTCCCAAAGTGACAGGACACACAAAAAAAGATTTTGTCTATCTAGATGTTTATCCTTGGAAACCAAATGATAAATCTGGCCTGACGTTGCTATTGAGCTAACTGTTTGAAACTGTACAGGGACTATAAAAAACCATGATAGTAGAAACTAACAAAATCCTCTTTAAAGGAAATTAAACAAGTCTTAGGAAGAAAAAAGATAAAGTGATAGATGAGTTATTAGAGGCAATGGACCTGGGCACATTACCTTCATCTCCCGTCTAAAACCCTCCCAGACTCTTGGCCATTTTATTCTCTTCCAACTTACAAATTACTTTAACATTTCTAAGGGACACAGATGTGTCTTAAATTGATAAGTGGAGTGTCAAGCATCACTTTCAGTAACAGGAAAAGAGTCTACCATCCTTAATTTTTAACATTTAATTGATTTCAGTGGAGGGATAGTCAAATGTATATTATTTCTTAATTTGACACTTTCCATTTAAAGGGTCTTATTTTATGTGTCACAGTAGCAGGTGTGAAATTAGTTACTGAGAAGGGTGAATATTCTACATTCTTTTCGACCTTATGGCTGGGGGGACTTTAATTGTAACCTCATAAAAAAGATAGGAATTTTGACCACTGGGGAAGAGGATTACATGGTCATTGACAATGTGAACTAGAAAGACTACATTAGCCTTTTAATTATAATGAATCAGAAAGAAATGTTCAAGGTTGGAAGGGAGGCTCTTGGTCTGGGATAATGACAGGTACTTAATGCAAATGGTTATCAACACTGTCAGAATGAAGGAATCAGAGTTTCTCTGGGCCAGTGTAAGATTTAGCCAGGAGGGAAAATTGTTAGAGGAATAAAGTTAGCTATCTCTCTTTATAACCTCCCATCCGAAATCTCACTTGTCTATTTACTGTCTACCACACCACTTTTTCCTCACCCTTTCCCCATCCCTGGTAGGAATAGCATCTATGTTGTTTTCTCCTCTCTGATTTCTTAAAGTTATTACTGTTGTTCAAAATCTCATTAAGTGCCATAGGAAAGCAAGGAGTGGATGAGAGCAGTACGTGATAAGTCCATCTATAAATCTGTACTGATAAACCTAAACCATTTACTTACCATCAACTAAGAAAAGGAATAAATGAGAAGGCAGGTTGATTATGTGCTAAGTGCTAGGGATGCAAACATAAAAACCAAAATGATCCCTTCCCTCAAGGAACTTACATTCTGATAGAGGAGACCAGACGAATATTCTGCCTTTATTAAACTGTATTGCCATTCACTCTTGAGATTTCCAGGACCCACCGCAGAAGGAAGGAATGCAACAGGCTCTGGATTTCTAGAATGTCTTCTCTCTAACAACTCTAAGAGGACGCTATTCAGGATAAAGCATATGCATCTCAAACTATCTGCCAAATCTACTCTCACCGGAGAAAGGAGTGAGATCTGTCTTCTGGGAAGTTCCCTAGAAGGTAAGTGGATTGCTCCCAGTAATAAAACACACTCCTGGGCCAGTAATATTCACTACTGTTCCCCTTCTAAACGGAACCGGACCCTGGGATAGCCAGCTCAGTAAGACTAGGAAGACAGGAAGTAGGGTGACAGAGCAGTCTGACTTCTTTTGTAGCTACAACATCCACTCTCTCCAAAACACCTAGTATAATGCTAGACACACAATAAAAGCTCAGGAAATATTTGGAGAATGAATGAACAGACACAGGGCAATAAATTGACATGAGATAACAGAAACATTAGAGATAAAGGGAATTTGCTAGCAAGTGTAGACTCAATTTACTTATTTAAGAACAAGGTTTTGAAAAACTGAAAATGTGCTTTTTCTTTCACAAATTTTCTTTTCAAAGAGGCAACCAGAGAACTGGGCTTCTTAAATCTGATTGTCCCCCACACACTTTGTAGTCCAGTGACGTTGGCTTCCCTGTTTTCCCTGGAGGGGGACCCCTCCCAACTCTGGGCATCACTTCCCCATGTCAGTGATGCTTTCCCACTTCATCTTTGTCTCCTGGTTTCCCTGGTTTCCTTCAAGTCCCAGGTAAAATCTTATATTCTCTAAGAAGCATTTCTCAATCCCCCTTAACGTTAGGTTTTTCTTCTCTTGATTATCCAATCAATCCTGGATGTGTCTTCTTTGTACGTAGTTGTTTGCACTCACTCATTAGACTTTGAGCAATTTGAGAGATGGGGCTACTTCTTGTCTTTCTCTATATCCTCAGTGCCCAGCATATAACGGGCACTTAGTAAATGCTTGCTGACTCACTGATATGAGTTGAACAAAAGATAATTATTAATTTATATTTTTACAACTTCCCAGGTCATAGAAAAACATGCATCTAGATTTTCCTGGGCAAATGTGTTTGGCAGTCTTTTTAGCGGAAAGAAGGCATAAGTAAGCCGGGAGCTAGTATGAGAGGGGAAGACTTGGGCACTTATATTCTCTGTTGTTTCTTTTCCCTGGCCATCTTGAAAAAAAGTCAAAAAACACCCTAGGGAAAGACTAGAAAGGGAGTACAGAAGGAGTAGCTGGGAAATAGTGACCCATGTTACGTGGAGGCTAGAGAGAGCGAATGATCTAACTTTCTCCTCTCAGTCCAGCTTAATACTGCTATAGCTACACTCCATGTTCATCACTTGCTTTTGAACCTGCTTATGCCCAAAGAACCTTCTTTTGGAGTCTTCTCACAGGAAGGAGAATAAAAGAAAAAGGTAAAAATCTTGGTTTTACCCATCCTTTTACCTTTAAAGCCCCCATGTTTTTGCCTATACGTATAGACATATGCTTGTATGTATAAATAATATATGTGTATGTATTTACATATTCATATGTGTATAAATATATATTTATATGTATATATATTTATATGCTTGTATATATATATGGACAGCTAGGTGGTACGGGGGGGAGATAGAGTGCTGGAGCTGGAGTCAGGAAGACTCACTAGCTGTGTGACCCTGGGCAAGTCATATAACCCTGTTTGCCTAAGTTTCCTCATCTATAAAATGAGCTGAAGAAGGAAATGGCAAACTACTCTAGTATCTTTGCTAAGAAAACGCCGGATGAGGTCATGAAGAGTTGGACATGACTTAAAATGACGACAGAAAATATAGATATATGTGTGTGTATACATATACATACATGCATATACTTTCTCTCTATATGAATACATGCACACATACAGGTATACACTTTCACTCTATATGTATATGTGTCAATATACACATATACATACACATACACATATACAGGCATATATACACATAGACATACATATATACATATATATATAAAGTGTGTGTGTGTGTGTGTGTGTGTGTGTGTGTGTATGTGTGTGTGTGTTTGTATATTGGGGTGGGGGGAAGCTGGATCTCTTTTTTGCCCAGGCTGTAAGTGCAGGGGGTTACTCAAGGACCTGATCCCAGTATGGAATGGCCTGGAAACTTTAACCTGCTCAATTTTTCTGACTTGGGCTGGGTCACTCCTCCGTAGGCAACATAGTGGCCCTTCACTCACAGTGCTCACCATTTTAGTGTTGAATTTACCACGCACATTTGATCAGCTTTAACCCTACAGCAGCCTTGAACACCTGAACTCAAGCGATCCAATGAAGGGAAAGGACATATTGTCACAGTACCTCTGTCTATAGCTATATGCTATAGCACTTGTCTACTATATGCAAGTAGTGAAAAGCTAGCATTGCCCAATGGGGAGGTCTGATCTGATTGAATCCTGTTACAAGTCTCATTCTGGTATCTTTCCTTGTACTATCTTAGCCCACTCTGGTATCCCTCCTGCATAGCCAACTGTTTTCTCTTGTGTGCACTTTTCTCCCTTTCATCAACATCCCAAATGAACAAGGGAAAAATATGTTTCCTGTAACTTCACCCTATGCTGAAAGCAATTTGAGGCAGCTTCTCCTTCAGATGTGTTCTTCCTTGGGTTGCAATTTTGAATCACAGGATCTCACAGTTGAAAGGGACCTCAGAGCCCAGCTAGTTCAACCTATGTGTGAACAGGAATCTCTTTACATTGTGTGGTCTTCTTGGTCTTTGTTTATAGATGGCCCATAAGGGAGGAATTCACTCACAATAATTCATTGCTCTTTTGGATAGTTCTGAAAATAAGAAAAAATTTTCATTGAAACCTACATTTGCCCTTTTTGTAACTTCTACCCATTACTTCTAGTTCTGCCGTCTAGAATCAAGCAAAACGATAACATTTTTTCATGTGCTTTTGAAGATGTAGAGGAAGTTAGCATGTCACTTTAAGTTTCCTCTTTTCCCAGCTAAAAATCTCTACTTCCTTCAGCTAATAGTCATATGGCATGAATTTAAGGCCCTTCATCATCTTTGTTACCCTTCTCTGGACGCTCTCTAGTATAGCAAAAGTTTTCCTAAATTGTGCTTCAAAGAACTAATCATAGTTCTCCACGTATGCTCTGACCAGTGCAGAGTACCTTGTGACTTTCACCTCCTTAATTCTGAATACTAGGCTTCTCTTAATGCAGCCTCACACTGCATTCATTTTCTTGACTGCTGTATCACACTAGTGATTCATATTGAATTTTGGACCATCCTCACTCATAGATTGTATTCAGATAAACTGTGGTCTGGTTACATCTCTCCCATTTATAACTTCTAAAGCTTATTATTTGAACCCAAATATAAGACTTTACATTTATCTCTATTTCATTTCATCTTATTAGAGTCACTCCAATGTTGTAACTGGTTAAGATAATTTTGAATCCTGATTCTCTTATTATTTGTTAGTTATCCCATCCAGCTTTTCTCATTTTCAAATTCTATAAGCTTGCCATTTCTACTATTAATAACTGCTCTTTGGGTCCAGAGCTTCAACCAATTCCAAATCCACCTAACTAGAGAGTTGTCTAGCCCTAATTGTTCCATCTTTTACAGAAAAAAATATTTGAAAGACTTTAATTTTGTGTTGTTACAATCTCGGTAAACTATATTGATAGCATTCCTTCAATTTACTAGTCTAGTAATCTAATCAAATAAGGAAATAAGGTTAATCTGGCATGACATGCTCCTGATGAAGTCATGCTGGCTTTTGTGATTGCCATTTCCTTTTCTCTATTTTCACTATTTTTTAGTAATATGTTCTAGAGATAAAAGGTTAAACTACTTGTCTAGTATCACACAACTAGTAAGTGTCAAAGGTGTATTTGAACCCTGCTTTTCTTGATTACATGTCTAGTACTTTATTCAATACCTTATCTTCCCTTCTTTGATAATATATCCTTGAGGTTTGACAGGAATTCAAATAAAATTCAATGCCATATAATTTGAAGATGCTAATCTCTTGTTCTTTTTTGAAAATCTGGGTGACTGCCTTTCCCCAATTCTTTGTTACTTCTCTCAATCACTAAATGTCTTTCAGATAAATTTTCTTGGATACAGCTCATCAGGACAAGAGGACTTGAACTTGGCAAAGATGACCAGGTGTTCATTTACTGTCTTCCTACTTTTGCTGGGTATCAACTCACCCTCAACCATAAACAGAAGGAAAATAAGAGTTGAGCAAGTCTGCAGGTGTTTAAGATGCTGTGGGGGAAGGTGTGGCCCTAAATTAGAAAGGTACAGGGAACTCTCATTGCTAGAATTCTAGGGCCTGAAGGATCAGAAACACTCAAATGTAGCCATGACATTAAACATGGCCAAGGGCTTTGGACACCAGGGCTCTATTTATTCACGTGATACTGACATTGGTTATTAGCCATAGTCCTAGAAAGAACGTTGGTTGTTATGTCCATTCATAAATAGTGATAGTATATTTCAGTGACTCTAGCGTTCTAGAAAGGAAACTTAGATGACTATCTTGGGCTTCCTCCTTTGACCCAGCGCCTCCAACTTCCCACCTAGAAAGGAACATCCTAAATAAGAGATGATGAATTTTATTTTAAAAACATTTTGTCAATCTCAATGAGATAAATGAACTAACTGGTTGGTCCTCTCTTTTCTCCACCAAGCTCTCAGAATTTTAAAAAATCTCTTTTCTTTCCTCCCAAAGACACTTTCTCTCAGGAAAGGATTTAATAAATTATTCACACTAAGATGTGCAAATGACTGAGTAGATTTAAAGTGTAACCCCTAGCAGGAATATCTGCTTTTTAATGGAGGAGCAAAGGCTCTAATGTGAAATTTCAACTATCTACCAGTGGATTGGTGAAAGTATTTTTCAACAGAATAGCATGCCCTATGTGCCTAAGATTATATTGCATAGATGGCTACTTATTCATGCAGTTAAGGGTTCAATTAGAAAAACAGAATCTCAGCAGTTATGGGAATCTCAAAGACCTCACATTCAGTTCCCAACCCAACTATGAGTCCTCTGCATTACTTTCCTAATTGGTGATAATCTAGCCTTTGATTGTACACCTTCAGGGACAGAGAACTAATTATTTTCTAAGCACCCCACTTAATTTTTACAAAGATCTAGTTCTTAGGAAGTTTTTCATTATGTTGAGCAGAAATATCTCTGTAACTTGTCAGTCAGTCAATAAGCCTTTATTAAGCACTTACTATGTATGTATGTAGGCACCTAAGGGCATTGTGTTAAGTGCTGGGGATATGAATGTAAGGAACTAAACTCAGATCCCTTAACATTCAGCCACTGTGCCTTTATGTTTTCCTACCACGTGGTTGGGAGTAGCCTGCTTTGATTGGTTGTATACCAGGAACTGACTGCTTAAAAAAGGGTAGACATTAGCGTCTTTTCCTGCTATGTTTGGAGTTAAACCATAGCCTGGGGACCATGAACTGAACCTCAAAGGGGGAAACTTTCCCCCTCTCTTTCACCCCAGCTGAGAAATAGGCCCAGGGGTGTTTCTTTCTCTTCTGCCTTCTCAATTTCAAGTTCAGATAATGATCCCACCAAATCTGGGACATTGAGCCATGATGACCTTGGAGCCAGGATTGCAGGTGGGATGTTGTAGTCAGCCAGTCTAGCAAGGCAGCCTGGAGAAACCAGGGTTTTGGACTTGGAAACAGGATTGTGAACTGTTAGAACTAAGCTGTTTGCACATTTGTTATACTTTTTGAATTAAATATTTCTAAATAAGCTAATCCAGCTATTAGTGGTTAAATGAATAGGGTACCCCTCCTATACTTGAGAGAAAACTGACTGTGGAGTTTGGAGTCATTTGCAGAGAGTTTAGACCAGGGTTGGGGAGCCTGTGGCCTCCAGGCTACATATGTGGACCTCTAGGTCCTCAAGTGCAGCCCTTTGACAGAATCCCAACTTCCTAAAACAAATCCCCTTCATAAAAGGATTTGTTCTATAACTTGGACTTGGTCAAAAGGCTGCACCCAAGGACCTAGAAGGCCACATGTGGCCTCCAGACCACAGGTTCCCCATTCCCCAGTCCCCTTTGAGGGTACTAGGGAATTTTGAGGAAGGGCTGAAATGTAACACACTTGGGCTTCAGGACAATGAGTGTCCAAGTTAGCAAGTGTTACACAAAGAAAGATAAAAGACACTTCCTTCTTTCAGGGAGCTCACAGTCTAATAGGAGAGACAAACATGAAAACAACCATGCACAAAGAGCCTGTATAAGGGATAAAATGGAAATATCAGAGGAAAGGCATTATTAGAAATAAGGAGGGTAGTGAGAGGATCCACATAGAAGGTAGAATTTTAGCTGTGACTTGAGGAAGTCAGGAGGTAGAGATGCTTATACATCCCAGATCAGCTTCCTGGGACTAAGAAGAATAACAATAAACCACAATAAACCTTAAAAATTAGCTATATGAATAGCATTATGCTAGGCACTGTGGGAAACTTTAGATAACAGATAGCCTTGACTCTCAGGTGCTTGATGGTGAGTTTGTGTGGGGTTAAGACTCAATCAGATAACTAGAATATGTAATTTATTACGTAATAAGCACATTGGAACATTGCAAAACAAAGTACTAAAAACAAAGATTGAAGGGGGAAGGTCACTATGACCTGGGAAAATTATCATTTGACTGGGTAGAATTTTTGGTGTTGCTCAGTCATGGCCCCATTTGGGGTTTTCTTGGGAAAGAAATGGTTTGCCATTTCCTTTTCCCGCTCTTTTTACAGATGAGGCAAACAGGGTTAATTGATTTGACCAGGGTCACAGAGGTAATATGTAAGGCCAAATTTGAACTGAGGAAGATGATTCTTCCTGACTCCAGGCCTGGAACTCAATCCATGGCTCCACCTAGCTGCCTTTGTTTAAAATAAGTATACTTTTAAGAGTCTAATATGTCTGTTCTTTTCTTCTCATGGCAATGCTTCCAAAACTGACCTCTACCTATCTTTCCAGCTTCATTATACATTCATCCCCTGAATTCCACAATCCAGCCAGACTGGCTTTTTCTCTGTTCCTCATACCCAGAAATACTCTATCTCCTGTATTGCCTTTGCACTGACCCTTGCTGATGCCTGGAATGCAGTTCCTCCTTAACCCTCTAACTCATATAATCCTTCTCTTCCTTCAAGACACAGCTTAGGCACCACTTTTCATATGAAGCCTTACCTGATTCCTCCCAGCTGTTAGTGTCCTCACTTTCCAATTACCTTGTATCTACCTTGCATTCATTCTTTGTTTTCACATACACACACACCTCATGTATATGTATACACATACATGTGTAGATATCTACAAATATATAGTGCACATATAAATGCACATGGACACAAGCACACATGTATATATGTATACATACTTGTACATATACTTAAATGAACACATATATGTGTAGAAATGTTTATTTTGCTTATCACTATATCTGTATATACATATATATATATATATATATATATATATACATACACACAAACACACATATAACTTTTTCTTTCCCATTAGCATGCAAATGCCTTGAAGATTTTTTTTTTTACTATATTTGTATCTATAGTACCTAGCACTGTGCCTGGCATATAGTAAAAGTGCTTAATACATGCTTGTTGATTGGCACATTAATTCAAATAGTGAAGATGGTGATCACATCTCTTTAAAGCTTTACTTTTCCAGGCCAAATGTCTTCAGTTCCTTCAGTTCCAGAACCCAAAACTTCTCTGTTTGTGTGACATTTGAGTTCTTATTCCTCTCACTCAATCTGTTCTGATGAAGGAATGTATTTATTATACTTTCTACCCTTTAAATTTTCTTCCCTGGGGCAAATTTCCTATTGCCCCTTACTAAGAATTACTCCCATGTTTCACAGAATGTTTTTCTTTGGAATTTTAATAGCACTTCCTTCTTTGAGAACAGAAGGAATGTGGTCCATATTCGGGGTGTGGTGCGGGTTGGGGGTACTAAAAAGACCCCACCAGAGTATTAACTAAGCTCCTCTGCTTTTGGCTTTCCTCAGTTTCCTTGACCTATTTTATCTTGACCTGATGTGACTCTCTTGGTTTCTTCTTGTCATGGATCTCATGTCCTATGTTACTGCTCCCAGACTTAGCTCCAGTTCTTGCTTCTCTTTTGGGTGTGGTGATGCTTTTCTTGTCTCCTTGACCAAGAAATACCTGCCCCCATTAAAAAAACCCAGCAGGCACTGGATTTGTTAGAACATTTATCATTCCCTACAGCCATCCAAATGGACAATTTACACTGTAATTTCTCTTTTATCAAAGTGACTTACTTTTTTTGATAACTACAAATTTATTGATAAACTCATCATCATGAACATCATCAATGTTGAATTAAAAATCTTGGCAGATTCTGCCCTTGCTCCTTTTCCTGTGGGAAGATTTCCTTCCATTTTTTTCTCTTCCCAGTATTTAGTGCCATTCATTTACTTCTGTGCCTCTTATTATGTACTGTAATTTGTTTTTTTTCCCTAAGGTTTGTTTTCCAGGATGTCATGTTCTGTAATCATTGAATTTTCCCCTTGCTTTGCCTCCCATAAAGTGCAATTTTATTGTACATGGACACCCATATGTTTTAGAACTTGACATTTCTTCTAAGTTTGTTGAAGGCAATAAGAGCTAACATTTCTGTGAAGTCAGGAATTTCTCTTGTATATGATCAAAAAACTTTAGTCAGCCCTTGCTGTGAGGCCTAAAGGACCTGGAGACCTGGAGAATAGCAGATTAGCAAGGATGGGGTACTTGAAACCCCAAGTCCTGGCTCCATGCTCACAAGTAAGTTCATTTTTTGGAGCTGGAGGTCCCTCAAAATGAGAACGATTATAAATGTATTCTATCTCATAGGTTTGTGTAGAGAGACTGATTTGTAAGCTGTAATATATAGGATACTGGATTTAGAGCCAGAAAGGACCTCAGAGGCCCAATAGGACAAAACGCTCATCCATGAGGAAAATAAGATTCCCAGTGATTAAGTGACTTGCCCCTGGTCACAGAGCTAGCAAGTATCAAGGACAGGATTTGAATCTAGAACTTCTTGACTCTTAAGTGCAGCAAAGTTCAATTTAAATGCAAACCACTATTATTTGTAAGAGAAGTCCTCCCTCTCTCTTTCCCTCCCTCTTTCCCTCCTTCTTTCCTTCCTTCCCTTCCTTTCTTCTTGTCTCCTTCTTTCTGTCTCCCTCCCTCCTGAGCTCCCTCTCTACTTCCCTCCTTTCCTTTTTCCCTCTCTCCCTTCCCCTTACCCTCTGTTTCTCTCTTCTGCCTTCCCTCTCATCCTCCCTCTCTCCCTCCTTTCTTCCTTCTCTCTCTTCCTTCCTCCTTCTTTTGCTGTTTCCCTCCTTCTTCCGTCTCTCCCTTCTTCCTTCCTTTCCTTTTCCCCTCTCTCCCTCCCTCTTATCCTCTGTTTCTCTCCTCCTCTATCCTTCCCTCCCTCTCTCCTTTACTTTCTCTTTTATTCTCTGCCTCCCTCCCTTTCTCCCTTTTTCAACCTTCCTTTCTTTCCTCCTTCCTTCCACGAGAAGAGTTAACCACAGCCTTTCCCTGGTAGCCTGGAGTCTTCTAGATTCAAATAATAACTCATAAATTTTCCTCAACTTATTTTTGCCTCCATTCTACTAGATGCTACACCCTAGTTTTCCCTTCTCAGTGTGACCCCATGGAATTATTCATTCACATAGATATCAAATGGAAATTTTGCTACAATAAAAATGAAAGGACAAAGAAAGTTTTTAAGTCTTAAACTGGTTCATATATTTTCCTGTTAATATCTGCATTTTCAGTTACCTTCATCTTCTTCTGCCTTTGTCCCTTTGCTTTCACAGAATTACAGAGCGTGATGCACTCTAAGACCTTCACAAAGAAGCACTCTTGAGTGTGCCAGTATGAAAGACTTTTGGAGGAAGAAATTGTCTTACCACCCTAGGCATCCACTTGCTAGCTTCTCCTAGAGTAGTAGCTATTTGAAACTCCTGGGTGACCTCCAGGAAAGCCCTTGGCTCCATTCCCCATTTGCTGGTCTCAGAACTCTGCTCCTCCCTTGCCTAAGCTTCTTTCTTACCATCCTACCCTGATGTCACGAAGACTTCCAGAGCCGCATTAGCAAATTGAATACTCCCAGCTCCAATCCCAGAGTGAGGTTGGGATGTGCAGAGAGAAGGAGAGAGGAACTCAGAAACCATTCCAATGCCTGACCTATCCAGGTGATGTTGCTGTAAGCCCTATTTTATTACATTTATGATAAGCCCCTGAAGCTATTCAGCTCCACATTTCCCATGTACAGCATGCAGGAAGAGTCCCAACGCAGACTGGAGAAAAGAGTACTTAAGCAAGGGGATACACTAATAAGATGAAATTTGATAGAGGAACACAACATTTTAGGCAGCTAGGTGGCTCAGTGGATAGAACACCGGTCCTGGAGTCAGGAAGACCTGAATTTGACTCTAGCCTCAGAAATTTACTGTGTGACCCTGGGTAAGTCGCTTAACTTCTGTTTGCCTTAATTCAGTGGAGAAGAAAATGGCAAACCACTTCAATATC
Source organism: Pseudochirops cupreus (assembly GCA_028627135.1). Taxonomy (NCBI): domain Eukaryota; kingdom Metazoa; phylum Chordata; class Mammalia; order Diprotodontia; family Pseudocheiridae; genus Pseudochirops; species Pseudochirops cupreus. The sequence continues at coordinate 85,238,533 of CM053580.1, forward strand.
TCTGCCAAAAAAACTCAATGGACAATATTGGCATACTATGATCCATGGAGTCATGAAGAGTTACACGTGACTGAGTAACAACAATGGCAAACAACGTTCTACAATTGGGAGGTCAAAAATCTACTTTACAAGTACAAAATGGGAAACGCAACAATCTGTGTGGACAAAGATCTAGGGGATTAGGGAACTTCAAGTTCAATATAGAATAACAATTCAGAATGACAGCACCAAAAGCTAATACTGTCTTTGACTCCATTAAGAGAGAAGCCTAGCATTTAACGCTAGGAAAGTGATGATCCCTTTTCCCTCTGTTATGGTCTGACTATATCAGAAACTTGCATTTGGAAACCACATTTTGGGCAGGATACTGATAAGTTAGGCAGTGTCTAGAAGACAATGATCAGGATGGTAACAGGTCTCAAAGTAAGGCCTTACTAGACTAAGTTGAAGAAACTGGAAAGAAGGAAGGAAACACACACTTATTACACTATGGGCCAGCTACTGTACTAAGCTCTGTCTAAATACTATCTCATTTGATCCTCACAACAACCCTGGGAGGTAGGTTCTGTTATTAATCTCATTTTGTATTTGAGAAGACTGAGGCAAACAGAGGCTAAGCGGCTTACCCAAAGTCACACAGCTACTAAGTAACTGAGGATGGAGTAGAACTTTTGCCTATCAGACTCCAGACCCAGTGGCTGTCCACTACACCACCTAAATGCCTCCTACTGGGGATGTTTAGCCTGGATAAAATAAAACTTGGGGAACATGAGAGCTGTCCTAGGGTTACCTGAAGTTCACTTAATTCAGTGGAGAAGGAAATGGTAAACCACTCTAATATCTCTGCCAAAAAAACTCTAGCTTCAATGCACTTTCAAAAAAAACTCCAGAGATGCTAGCAAATGGATGCCTAGGGTGGTAAAACAATTTCTTCTTCCAAAAGTCTTTCATACTGGCACACTCAAGAGTGCTTCTCTGTGAAGGTCTTAGAGTACATCAGGCTCTCTAATTCTGTGAAAGCAAAGGGGCAAATTATTGAACCTGAAGTTCTGTCATATGGAAAAGGACTAAGACTTTATTTGGTTTCAGTTGGCTGAAGGAACAATAGGTTGCTAGGTGGCAGATTTAGGACCGACTTAAAGAAATATTTCATAACAATTAATGCTGTCCAGAAGAGTAATGGACTACTTTGGAGTTGTTCTTCAAGCAGAAGCTGTGAGTACTGAGTTGGAGGGGGGAAGCAAAAAAAAAAAAAAGGAGCTAGAACTGAGAAATCAAATGCGAGAGTCACTTACAATGGGATTCAAAAGATAGCTTCTGGTAATGCCAGGCTACCATATTGTCCTAGTAGCACTCACTGCCCCAGCTCCATTCTTCTGTGGTCCTTCTTATGTTTGAACACTTCCAATCAGTGTGTTGCCATTCATATCTGATGAACGTAAGAATCACTTCCCATCTGAAGGAGACTGAGCAAGTCATTCAACCCCTCTCTGCCTCTTTGGTTTGCCATAAAATATGAAATATATGACGTTTGGGAACATTTGAAGTGTGTGTGTGTGTGTGTGTGTGTGTGTGTGTGTGTGTGAGAGAGAGAGAGAGAGAGAGAGAGAGAGATTTGGATAAGAGGAGAAAGAGAAGCAGAAATGGAACAAGGAGGGAATGAGTCACCCTCTAGTATTTACCTATCCCATTATAAGTATGAGTAGCAGCATGGTGTTGGAAGGCTTGAGTTCAAGTCCCACCTTTGACACATACTAATTGTATGACTGTGGTCAAATCACTTAATATCTTAGTGCGCCAGCCAATACTCAAAGACTAAAAGAGATCAGCTGTTGATGGAGAGAGCTAAAAGGAATTTCCACAATTAGGATTAACAATATGAGTGAAAAGTTTTAGATCTTTGCCCACCCCCACCTCTCCTGAAAAAGGGGAAAGAAAACATGAAATATGTTAGAGATTTTAGAAATATTTGATAAGAATGGAAAACATTTAACCATAAATTGCTATATAAATATGTATTGGGCAGATAGGTGGCTCAGTGGTTAGAATGTTGGCCTTGGAGTCAGGTAGACCTAAATTCCAATCCTGCCTCATATTCTAACCTGCTGAATGATTAGAATAAGTCAATCTATCTGAGCCTCAGTTTCCTCATCTGTAAAGTGGGGACAGTAAAAGCAACTGTTATGATATATATGATCCTCCAGGGATGGGACCTTTATTTGAAAATTTTCTTCCACCAATCTGTTGTTGTTGCTTTGTAGAAAGTTCTCCCAGCAGCTGTGGTTCCTTGGCAGCACATATCTATACAGTGCATTGTAACTGGTAAAGCATTTCTCTCAAAATATCCTTGGGAAAGTAGTAGCCCAAGTGTTATCCAAATTTTACAGAAGAAACTGAGGCTCAGGGTAGTTGAGTCAAATGTAGACTTCTTGAAGACAAGTGCTGTTCAATTTTTGTCTTTGAGAGTCTATACATGATACACTGTGTTGGACCTAAAAAGCACTTAATATACATGTTTGTTGAATTGAGTTGGATGGAAGCAATTTTCTCAGGTCATGTGGTAGTGTTTAAACCCTGATTTTTGACCCCAGGTCCTTTGCATTCTCCGTACTACATGCCTTTCTTCTACTTTATTTAAAGTTATACTTCTTGGTATAAATACATGAATAAATGCATGAAAAAGCATGTATTAAGTGCTTACTTTATGTCAAGCATCATGCTAAGATGGGGGATAAATAAAAAATGAAGACATTCCCTGCCCTACAGAATCTTACA
>CM053580.1:85241407-85271186 GCA_028627135.1 Pseudochirops cupreus
GGCCAAATTCCGTCATTATAGTTGTGTTTGGTTAGCAAAGAACCCAGGTGGGTAGAACTTCAAGAAGAAAATTAGAAAAGGCAAAGGTTTTTGTGCGAGATCACTTTTCCATGTTCTATGGGAAGAGGGTGAAGGAACATGGTACAAGAGAAATGTGTTATATTTCTCGGAGATTCATGGCAGGTCACTTTAAGCTGATGAAGAAGAGGATGTCACATGCCTTTTAAAGTATGTGTAGGCATGTGGTAGGAACATTTTCAAAATATAATAATCATAGTACTTTGAGAGGAATCATGGCCCAGTGAATAGAGGGCTGCCCTTGCAGTAGGGATAACTCGGGCTCAAGTCTTGCCTCTGATAAATGCTAGTTGTGTAACTTTGATCAAGTCATTTAACTTCAGTGCCCTAGGTAACTCTCTAAGCCTATAGATTGCAGAATAATTGTTGAATTTTCATAGGTTGTTGGAATTTCCCAACAAGGAACTCTCTATTTCTGATAAAAATCAAAGGTCCAGGCAATAATCATCATACTTGCAATGTCACTAAAATTACTTTATATTTGATTTTAAAATTCAACCTTATTTGATTTTATTCAATTCTTAATTGATCTTATTTTCAGATTCCTTTCCCATATAGACACTGAATTTTTACAATTCTCCTTTTCCTCCCACTCCTCCATCTCTTATTGAGAAGGCAAAAATATGAAACCCATTGCACATATGAAGTCATAAAAAACAGATTGACTTTATATTTCTTTAACACGTCAGTTTTGTTTTGTTTTTTTAACCACTATTTGGTTTACATTATCTCCTTTGATCCTAGAGTGAGTATGATTATTTCTATTTTGCCAATAAGGAAATGGAAGCTGGCAGACAGTAAATGATTTGTTCAAAGTCTTACAGTCTTAAGAAGTAGAATGAAGCTCAAAACTCAAGCCTTTTTTCTTTTTAGTTCAAGTTATATTTGACCACGAAATATAAAACTGGCTAATGTTGACATTAACTAGCAAATCTACACAATAAATATATCGTTGGTTAAAAGGAAATAATATAATGAGCAGATCTATTTCAAATATTATCCAGCATTAACTGGCTAAAATATTCTTCCTTAATATATAATTTTTCCAAATGACAGTGGCTAATGATATTAGCTACTATTTGAAATTTAACTCTAAATATTAATAAAATAAATGTGCCCCAAATGAAGATAGCTTTTTGTATTTACAGGAGAGTGAGTTCTGCCCCCAAAGTATCAGATAATAGGGTAAGACACATACATTTGAAAGATATTAATGAAATAGTCTATTTTTGCCTTAGGTTTTTAAAAAATTTTAACAGTGTTTTTGAAGCATTCCTCAGTTCCTGCCGCTGTAATTATATATTTTAAAATTTCCTTCAAGGATCACATACTGACAAACCATTTTCTATTAGATTGTCCACAAATCAAATGCTTCTGGAAAAAGCAAATATCACTAATGTTGAAATCATAATCTCGTGTGTGGTGGGTAAAAAATGAAATGACTGAGGAAATAAGGATTTGAGCTGCCAAGCATATCAATTTATTAAGCAATGTACGCCAATTGCATAACAAATAAGGACCATACCTAATCTAATTCCCTCATGTGAGGGGATTAGAACCCTAAACCAACCCCATTAGAAATGGATGAAATTTGTGATGTTTTATATCTTCCTTACGATGGCTCAGTGGTGTGGTCTGATCTCCTCTAGAATTTGTTTGGGAATGATTTAACCAGTATAGCTTTTTATATCACCCTGCTCAATCCCATGATTGCACAGTAGTTTAGGAATGAAGAGGGAACATTACCAAACATGTATATATATATGTATATTTTTAAATTCTACTTCAAAGTGCTAAAGACTGATTACCAAATGGCATTTCTGTTTGGTGCAAGGCTCTACCTTTCTATAATGACTATCACTAGGTAATCCGCATACTCTCCCCAAAAGGAAAAATTTTCCTAGAAAAGATAATGTGAATGACATAAATGCAAACTAAAAAAAAGCCCATAATGTCTATAATCATTTGTTGCAGATATAGTTGCATATAGAGGAACATTCTTGATTGCTTCCTTTTTTTTTTTAAGGATTTTTAAGCAAAACTAAAAGAAGGAAAAGTAATAGACTCAGATCAGATTTTGAAACCATGAACAGTTATGACGTATCGTAAATTATATGCTACACTGATGAGCTAAGTTGTGAAGCACAGCCCAGAAAGGGAGAAGTAATAAAATCGGTTGAAAAAATTCTCCATTCCTATTTCATTCAAACAGGAGGAAAATGTAGTAAATGCCTTTAGTAGTAGAGGAGGAGACAAGAGTCCAACCAGTAAAAATTAATATGTATGGAACATATGTTTCTGCTTTATTTAACTGCACAAAATAACAACAATTCTTCTATCTGCATCCTTGCCAATCTGCATGTCCAACTAGAATGATCAAAGGCTTGACTTGATCTTGAGTACACTTCCACCTCAGTGGAAGAAGCCTCTGTGTTTGCACAGTATGAAAGGGAGAGATGATGGCATGTGCTTGAGACAGGGGGTGATTTATTGTGTAGAAAATGAACTAATCCCTATTATGCTCCTCTCCCCCCACCAACCCTACTTTATTAGAAATATGTGTAATACCCCATAAGATCAGCCAGATCTGGGTACCTTAGTTGGGTAAATTTTTGGATGACAACTGAACATTGTGGAAACTATAATTTACCCTCAGTTCCCTTAGCTTGAGAGAAGATGGAAGAAAGATGCCATAGGATATAGGATTGGGGTATGAGATCTAGTAATCTCCAGAACCTTGAGCAGAAGAGGGGCTTAGATGGGAGCAGAGCACTGCTGGAAGTTAAGTGGGAATCATAGAGACTAGGAACAGGGCAGAGGCAGCTTAATGGAGCAACTGGCCTCCCCCTAGGGCTACACAGGGTTATTGATATTGGGGGTTTCTTTTAGGAGATGCTTAGTGAATTCTTTTTATTTTCACTTTGCCTTTGGTTCTAAGATCTGGGAAGTTTTCCATTAGGATTTCTTGAAATGAGATATCTAGACTTCCTTTTCCTGGTCTTGGCTTTCAAGTAGTCCAGTGATTCTTAATGTATCTCACACTGACCTGTTTCATAAGTCACTAGTTTTTTAAATGAGATACCTTATATTTTCTTTGATTTTTTTTCAGTCCTTTCATTTTGTTTTAATATTTCCTGTGTTTCATGGAGCTATTAACTTCTTTTTGGTCCATTCTAATTATCAGAATCTGGGTAAAGGTTTGTTTTTTTTGTTGTTTTTTTTTTTTACCTCTTAACAATGAACAATCAACATTTATATAGTCCTTTAAGATTTGCAAAGTATTTTACAAATATGAATTCATTTTATCTTCCAATCATCCCTGGGAGATAGGTGTTATTATGTGCCCATTGTTCAGATGACAAAACTGAGGCAGAAAGCAGTTAAGTGAGGTGCCCAAAGTTAAACAGCTAATAAGTGTCTGAGACCAGATTTGAGCTCAGGTCTTCTTAACTTCAGGTCTAGCTCTCTATTTACTAAATTACTTGGCTGCCTCAGTACCATTTGTACTTATTCTCCCTCCAAGGCTTTCATTCAGAGCCCTCATTTCTTTTCCACTATGTAAGCTGGAGAGAATGGTGTACCTGAAATAACTTCTCAAGACAAGCTGAGAAAGGTAGCCAGTGAGATCATCAGCATTGGACAGTACTGAATGATACAACTCCAGTGCTCTCCATAACACTGTTGTCTCCTGTCTTTCTTTTACCTTTCTTCTGACACTTCTCTTAGTTTACTTTGATGACATTAAATCATCACCTTTCTCCAAATGCCTAAGTGCGATTGTCCATCTAAATTCAGCTCTGGATTTTTTTTCTTATGTCTCTTGATCTCTATGGGACATTCAAGTTATAGTTATGTTTATCTGCATCTATTAGTTATGGCTGATGGTGGATGGATGTGAACGCCCTTTCAAGGCTGATTAGGCCAAACAAGATACCATATGTGAAGTGCTTTGCAAACCTGAAAGCACTTTATAATGCTGTTATATCATCATGACTACCATCATAATTAATAATAAGAATAAGAATAAATACTAGTGAGGAAGTTTGCTTCTGATGGTCCAGGGCATCTTCCTTTTGGCAGTGCCTAAAAGCTGTGAGTTTGGTACTCTGGAAGGATGGTCCTTAAATTTGTAAGGGTAGTTATAATTGTTGTGGGCAAGTAAAGCTGCATTGCCATGTTTAAAGTTTGGCCCACCACTGAGTCCTGAAATGCTCTTTTTTTTAAAAAAATGTGATGAGAATAGATTGTGTTACTTTGGTGATTTCATCTTGGCAGCAGAATGGACTCAGCTATTTATTGGGTCAAATCTAGCTTTGTTATCTATGTTTGTATTAAAAGGTTAATTGTTTTACACCTACACATTTCTGATCTTGATTCTCTGAGAAAGAAAAGCAATGGTAAGGAGAACAGCATTTTCCTTCTAATGTCTTTTGCAGTACTGAGTGCCTGGCTTTTTTTTTTAACACCACTTGCCGATTCTGATTGGAGTGAATATTGCCATTTCTGGCAGGGAGTGGTGTCTGCGATAACTGCTTGTTTTGAAACCCTTGAAGATACTGGTCAGTTTCTTTGTTTACTCTGGGCTGCTAGATAGTGATTCCTTACTTTCAAAGGGCAGCCTTTAATGAGCACCCTGTGGCTGTTTGATGTTATCCACCTACAGGCTTTGGCAGTGGAAGGAATCATCTATTTTCATTTGTGGAAGCGTTTGTACCTAGTCCTTTTTAAAAAATAACTCTTCCCTTGGAACACAGAAAACTCAGTTTTGTAGCAGTGTTCTTTGTGTTCCCATTTGTACACATCCTAATAGCTAGGATGGAAATATTCTTGGAAATATAATCGTTTTTCACCCTATAGGTATTTGGGAAGGGGGTTAGTGGCTTTGTTCATGATATCTCATAAAACTGCCTTTATCAGCAATATTCCTCTGAGGTACCCCAAATGAATTCATATCTGCATAAGGAACTTGGAAATGATAGGGCTTTGTAGAAAAGATGAAGGTAGAAAGAAATATTCCCTAAAGCAGGTGCTAATAGAATAAAATTTAGTCTCCGTTCTAGGTATATCCACATGTCAGCTACAAATTGAACCAATCTTTCTAGTCCTTCTAATACACACTGATGAAGCACAAGTTCTGAGATCCAGACTTGGTTTCACTGAAGTTAGATGTCTAATCAATTTTCTGACACTCTTCTCCTACATCCAATAAATATGCAGAATAGTGTTTTAAAAGAGGAATGTATTTTCTTTTTTTTCGTCAGGTTTCATAATCTGAGATATGTATGAATTTTGTTCCAATGAAGTTCTTTATAGGGCACATGAAAATGTAAATAACTGTAAGCACTCTTTTGCTTTAATCCAGCCAGGAGGCAAAAGGAGCTGAGGGACTAGGTAGGATGGAAACCTTTGAAGAGGGAAGCCAGGTCTAGGCTGAGCAAGATTCACTGCCAGCTGTTAACTCAGGCCATTCAGAGTTAGTGTTGAAAGTACTAAAGGGGAGCTAAGTTTGCTAGCTTTTGTCCCTACCAGAAAGTCTGGCTGTGAGTAGAAGTATAAAGAATTAAGGTGTCAGATTTGAGGGACATAAAGAGATAGCAGAGTATGAATTGAGTTAATCATAGTGTGTTTTTCAACCATTTTCAATCATGTCCAAATCTTTATGACCCCATTCAGAGTTTTCTTGGCAAAGATACTGAAGTGGTTTGCCATTTCCTTTTCCAGCTCATTTGACAGATGAGGAAAATGAGGTAATCAGGGATAAGTGACTTGTCCAGAGTCACACATCTAGGAAGTATCTGAAACCAGATTTGAATTTAAGAAGATGAATCTTCTTGACTCCAGGCTTAGCACTCTATCCACTGTGCCACCTATCAGCTGTCCCTGATCATAATGTGGCAAGTTAAAAATGATAGATGACCACTCACAGACACATATACACATACAGATAGATATAAATATAGCTATAGATCCAAACATACAGGCATGTCCACAGAGATACAGATATGGATGCATATATAGACATATGGATATATATACATATGGATACTATGTGTGTGTGTGTTTGTAAAACATATATGTTTTACAAACACACATAATAATAGGGGTTATAGTAGCATAATACTAGGAAGAAATGATGAAGTTGAGCAAAAGAAATGAATAAACTGGAACTCAAAGTAGCCTGGTTGGTGTCAGACTACTTCCTGGAGAAGCCTGATCATTACTGTAGAGCAGTGATTCTCAACCTGTGGGTCACGACCCCTTTGGGGGTCGAATGACCCTTTCACAGGGGTGACAGGGGTCACCCAAGACCATGGGAAAACATATTTCCAAAAGTCTTAGGAACTGAGATACCGCTCCTCTATCTGTCTCCAGGCAGGTCCGCCCACATGCAGAAATGCCCACATACAAATATTAAAAGGTCCCGGCATTAGGAAGATTGAGAACCACTGCTATAGAGAAAAGGAGAGTCATTTTCAGGCTTCCTGTTGGCATGATGGTATCAAAATTTTCGTCACCTTCTTACCATAATTCTAAATTACTTTCCGGAATTTGGGGACCAATTTATATCTCTCTCAGCAGTGTGCTAGCCTGCCTGTCCTTCCACAATACCTCCAACATTAATCATTCTTATCTCCAAAATTACCTTTTAATTTATTATATTTTCATTTTATTTATGATGTTTGTCATTTAGGTATTTATACTGACTCATTTTATAGAATGTAAACTGCTTGAAGGCAGGAATTATTTCTCATCTTGTATCCATAGACTCTAAGTGTAGTGGCTGACACAATAGTGCTATGGTGCTAATCTGATGCTTGTTGATTGATTGGTTATTTGGCCTGAGCTACACAGAGGAAAATATGCCAGTCCTGTGTATTAATGTTAGTGGCATTGACTCCTGTAACTTCCTCAGATAATGGAAATGAGGCCAACTTATCCTGAAATTGAGTTGAAAGGTTGTGGCTCTTCTAAGCCCATGGAAGCTACAGGACTGGCTTCAAATGGAAGTATGGTGCATAGAACTCAACACTTGATAAGCAGAGCAGGAAAGAGTACTGGAAAAGAGATCTGATCAATTCCTCAAATGAATCCTCCCTACTTTAAACTTTCTTTTCTTTCACTTTCCATTGAATTCTTTCCTCAGGAGAATTTTTTTTTCCCCTTTTTCTGGCTGCTCAGGTGAAATGGTAAGAAACTTTTAGAAAAGAAAAAAAGATTCTTCAGAAAGACATAATAAAATTGAACTCCTATTGGGAAAAAGAAAGCATGATTGGCCCATTTCTATGCACACTCTTTTGCTTTGAACTTTACGTATATTTATATACGTATGTGTATAAACACACACATAAGTATACATACATAATTATCTTCAGAAATTATATTGGTAGAATGTGAAGATGATATATCTGTGAGGTAATTCAGAGTGAACGATAGAATATCAGAAGATCCTTGGAACAGAGCTAGAGAATCTTTTTTATTTTATAATGGTTGCAGATTCTAGCAACCTAAGGATATGGTATAATGAGATACAGCATAACTTTGGGGAATTTCATCAGTTATTTGATATCAAGTGATCTTATTTTCTCCTTAACTCATTGCATTAGACTTTGATATTGAAATAGAAATAGTATGTTGAATCATATATTTCTTCTTCTTCCTTTAATATTAGATATTTCAAAATATTTTCCAGTTATTATTATATCACATCTCCATGAAGCAGGTTAGGATTGTTATCTTCATAAAGTACTTTGACTTTAGCCAATAAAATATCTGACAAGCTAAAAGGTTAAATGACTTAAGTATGACCATAGATTCAATTGCTGTCAGAACAGGGATAGAAATTCTGATTTTTCAGATCCCAATGCTACACTTGTTCCCTGTATGTGAATGCTTTTCAGTCTGTATTTTTGTCAGAAGAGTTAAAGTACAGCAAGTGACACCGCACTAAGAGGCAGGAGACCAAGGTTACCATTCTTGTTCTATCACCCAATCTGCCACTTTAAGTATAAAGTCTTATACTTGATTTAGAAACAACAACTTCACAAGTATAAGATAGGAGAGGTATGGCTAGACAGTAAGTAGTTCACTTGAAAAAGACCTGAGACGAAACCATAATATAATATGTCATCTGGAATCAAAAAGTAATGTAAGTTTGGGCTGCATTAAGAAAGAGATAGGGTATAAGACCAAGGAGTTGATAAGACAGCTGGGTGGTACATTGGATAGAGCTCTGGAGTCAGGAAGTTCAAGTCTGGCATCAGACACTTACTACCAGTGTGACTCTGGGTGTGTTAAATAATCTCTGTACGCATCAGTTTCCTCAACAGTATAATGGGGGCATAATAACATCTACCTCACAGGGTTTTTGTGAGGACCAGTTGATAATATTTGCAAAGTGCTTATCACAATGCTTGCCATACAGACAGAGCTTAATAAATGATTTCCCTTCCCCCTATATTCTGCCTTGGTCAGACCATATCTCTGCAGTATTGTGTTCAGATTTGAGCACCATTTTTTAGGAAAAAAACACAATGATAAACAAAGGAGTAAGCAACAAGATGAGGGCAGCAAGGAGGGTGAAGTTATGTTACAAGCAGGTCAGGTTGAAGGAAGCTGCTTTATTTTACTTAGATAAGAGAAGGCTTAGGGAGGACATGATAACTGCCTTCAATATTTGAAGGACTGTCAGGTGGAAGAAAGGCTAGACTTGACACAGATGACCAAACGAGGAGGAATGTAGAAGTTGCAAAGAGGCAAATTTAGCTTGATATAAGGAAAAATGTCCAACAATTAGAACTGTCCAGATGTGGAACGGGTTGTCTCAGGAGTTCTTCAGGCAAAAACTGGATGATCATTTGTAGGGTATGATGTGGAGGGGATTCTTCAGAAACTACAAGTTGGGCTAAGTGATCTCTGACAATCTTTGACTTTTTAGTTGTTCAAATTTGGGTAAATCCTTCAACTTCTCTGTGTTTCAGATCCCTGATCTGTAAAATGAGAACAATGATCCCTTAGCTAAGGAGCAAGGAGCAAGACCATTTCCTCATTAAGATCTATGATTCTAGGTTCTATCAATTTGTGCCAATGCAGATGCTGCAGAGCCAGTTGCCTTCCAGAATGCTTTATACGTCTTAAAAAACTGGAACTAATCAGAGCTCTTACTATTACTGTAGAAAGGGATTGGTCAGGATAACCCGGATCAACTGTGTTCTTCCAAAATACTTGATGTCTCCTGGTAAGACAGGTAGTGAGAACATTGAAGAGTTAACACTTTGCCCCTCTTGGACTTTGAATGGTTTCATATATACTTCAGACCCTGAGGGATCTATTTACTGATTTTAAAGTCTTTGAAACAGAGTGATCTATTTGTATCTTGCAAAGGGACAAAAGACTTTGATGAGCCAGTGTAAGAGAAGTGTAAAGAATTAGAAGATATGAAAATAAATTCTTAATAATATGATGGAATTACAGGATGGTGAGCTGTTGACTGGCTGCATGCTCAGTCAATCAGCCTCCTTGAAGGCAGTAAACAAACATTAAGAAGGGAGTCATATTTTGGCAGTTGAGAAGAGAGCCTCCTATAGCAGAAGACTCTAGCTTCTGAGAGGAAACCATTCTTTGGTTTTCCCTTGGATGTCTTCTATAGTGCTGCAGGAAGAAGGGAGAGAATTTTTCTTCTTACATCTTTCCTGCCCTCCAATGAAAATAGCATCTTGATGTAGAACAAATTACTCAACAACAGATGTTCTACCAAGAGGAGATCAGGTCTACAGAGTCCAGCTACAGAGTTTAGTCAAATTGTAGAAAGGACCAGGAATCCTAGCAGAGTGACCTGCTTGGTCAGATAGATACACTGCATCAAGGGGAACAGGATAAAGATACCATGAGAAAAGATACTGAGATCCTACAGTACCAAAAGTGTGAGTTGTATTGGCCATGGGCATTCCCTATGTATATAACTCTCCATTAATGTATTCTGTTTGTGTGCCCTTTGTGTGGTAGAGTACCAGGTTTGTGGGGCAAATATTTTGTTACTACTGTAAAATGCTTTGCCATTTCAATAAATCAATCAATCGATAAGTATTTAAGTCATTGCTCTAAAGGGGTTCACGGTTTAATGGGGAAGACAAAAAACAAAATTACAAACAAGTTATACAGAATAAATAGGAATAATTAAGAAAGGGAAGGCTCTAGAATTAAGAGGAATTGGGAAAAGCTTTCTGGAGAAGATGGGATTTTAGTTGGAACTTCAAGGAAGACAGAGAAGCCAGGCAGCAGAAATGATGTGAGCAAGCATTACAGGAATGGGGAAAAGCCAGAGAAAATATCTAGAGCCTAAAGAAAGTGTGTATTTGGTCCTGGGGGAGATAGAGAACTACTGAAGTTTACTGAATAGGTGTGTGTGTGTGTGTGTGTGTGTGTGTGTGTGTGTGTGTGTGTGTGTGTGTGTGTGTGTAGGTAGGTAGAATGGATGGAAAGACCTATGTTTTAGGAAAATTACTTTGGTGACTGAATGAAGGATGAGTTGGAGTGGGGAGAGACTTGAGGCAGACTGAATCACCAGCAGGATAGTATATCACTCTAGGCATGAAGAGATGAGGGCCTGCACCAGAGTGGTGCCAGTGTGATAGATGAGAATACGTGGCAAAAGTGAAATTGATAAGCCTTGGGAACAGATTGGATATGGGAATATAAGAGATAATGAGGAGTTGATGACACCTAGGTTGCCATCTTGAACGACTGCAAGGTTGATACTCTCTATGATAATAGGGAAGGTAGGAGAGAAGGAGGACTTGGGGAAATGATAATGAGTTTAGTTTTGGATGATTTGAGTTTGAATCTATTTTAAGATGTCTGAAAGGTTGCTGGAGATGCAAGATTGGAAGTTAGTAGAGACACTTGGGCAGGATAGATGAATTTGAAAATCAGTAGCATAGAGATGATAATTAAATCCATGGAAGCCGATGTGATCACCAAGTAAATTAGTATAGAGAACCGAGGACAGAACCCTAAAGGATACCTATGGCTAGAGGGTATGATCTGGATGAGGACCCAGCAAGGGAGAATGAGGAGTGTTCAGATAGGTAGGAGGAGAACCAAAAGAAAGTCATGTCCCAAAAACCTAGAGAAGAGAGTATTAAGGTGGAGAGGGTGATTAACAGTGTCAAAGCCTTGGCTTTTATATAATTATGGTAGGTGGATACCTTCTAGGTGCATGCAATAGTGGGACTTATGAGCTATTATTTTAGAAGTGCAAAACCACAGAGTTCCTTGAATCTGGAGTATCCCAAATTCTGTCCCTACTGGACCAAACTCATGAGTGCAGGTTTTGGTAGGGAGTACTCAAGAAGAGGTTGCATATTATTACTGTTTTGGAGAAATGAAGTTACTTTACATATCAATTATCACATTGTTATAACGATTATCTTTCAAAGTATGGCCAAGTTGTATTCTGCTTTTACGTATGAGAAATAACAAGGATAAACCAATGGATAGTCCAAGATTGATTCCAGGTCCCCTGGCTCCTAGTCTAGTGACCTATCTGCCATGCTATTTCTACAGTACTTCAATATTTCAAAAGAATAATGATTTTACCAGTGCAGATGAAAACCCTCCCATATCCTTATTAAATTTTTTTAATGGGTCACTGTGGCCAAAAAAAAAAAATCATTACCTGGTGGGCAACCTTTTTGATGATGAGCATCTCAACATTTAGCTAGGTTGGTCTTTGGATAACAATCTGTCACTAGAATAATACTTGAAACTTTTCCAACTTTGTAGGATCTATCAGAGCGTGTGTTATATAAGAACCCAAGGTCACCTTCACACTACAATGAGTCATTTGCTAAAGTACAATTTCCTTTAATTCCTTACTTTATAATATTTCTTTGGAGTTGGCTAGTTGCAGTATAATGAATCCAATGAGTTGGTTAGCCAATAGGTATTTATTAAGTGCTTACTGTGCTAGCCACAGGGGATATAAAGAATGGCAAAATTTGGTCTCTACTCTCAAGGAGCCCACATTCTAATTCACAGTTAATGAGTATTATGCTAAATGTTTATTTTTTATTTTTTGCTTTTTTGGAGGGGGAGGGCAGGGCAGTTGGGGTTAAGTGACTTGCCCAAGGTCACATGGCTAGTAAGCATTAAGTGTTTGAGGCTGGATTTGAACTCAGGTCCTCCTGACTCCAGGACCAGTGCTCTATTCACTGTGCCACCTAGCCACCCCTTATATTTTTCTTATATCTAATATTTTATTATTTTGTCATTTTTTTTCAGTTCACTTATATAATTTTCTTGGTTTGGGGGATGCCTAGTAAGGATGCTCCCTGCATTCATGTACATTGTCAACTGTTCTTCAGTTTATAATATTAAAGAGTTATCTTGGGTACTAAGGGGGTAAATGACTCTAGGGTCACAAAAACATGGGACTTGAACTCAGGTCTTCCTGGTTCTGGGTCCAGTTCTCTTCTGCCAAAATAATTATGGCATCACCACTATAGGAATAAAAGTAAATAAGCACCCTAACATTTAATAAGGATAAATGTAAAGTCTAATACCAGGATTAAATAAAATTCACATTAGGAGTATGAAATGGGTTTGACAGGTGTTGGGGAGTGGGCCTAATGTCAGCATCTTGTTCAGGTTTGATTTAGGGACAAAATGAGACACTTGTAAGTCATTGTATGACTGATAGAAGTAAAAATATTGCTTTGCTCTAACGGAGAAAAGATATGCAACAAGGATACAGCTGACCCTTAGTCACTATGGACTTGTTCCCCTCTGTTCTATATGAAAACTCATCTGGTAAGCAGGGAAGGGTATAGAGACTTGCAGGATCCTCAGACAACCACCAAGTCACAAGGGACCCAACTCCACATGGGTGAGACTTTTTTTTTGCTTTTTTTTTTGGAAGGGGGAAGGCAGGGAAATTGGGGTTAAGTGACTTGCCCAAGGTCACACGGGTAGTAAGTGTTAAGTGTCTGATACTGGATTTGAACTGAGGTCCTCCTGACTCCTGGGCCACTGCTCTATTCACTGGGCTACCTAGCCACCCTGGTGGTTGAGACTATTAATAAACTTAGATGAGTAAGAAGCAGCCTCAAGGGAATTAGGGGCCAATCTGGTTTTAGGGACTGCTTTGTTGCCTTTTAGGGAAAATGAATCTCTGTTAAATCTCTATTGCAGAAGGAGGGGAAAACAATTGGTATATAATGGTCCTATCACTGCATAGCTATAGGACAGTTCATTGGAAGAAAACAAAGGTTTTTCTTCCATTATAAGCTCAATGTGAATGAATAAGGTGATAGAGAAATCAATCAAGCTAATGAGATCTTTCTGCCTTTCAATGTAACATGTGCTCAGGAGTAGGGAGAAGGTAATTTTGCCCTGGCCAGACTACATTTGAGGTATATGAAATTCTTGGCATCACATTTTAAGAGGAACATTGATAAACTAGAGAATAGAGAATTACTTAGTGAAGGGAGAAGTGTCCTGGAAGATGAAAAGTCTTGAAATCATGCTATACCTAGAGCAGGGGTGGGGAACCTGCAGCCTCGAGTCCACATTAGCTTCACAGAAGTGAAGTTTGGATTCAGTCAAAGGGCTGCACTTGAGGACCTAGGGGTCCACATGTGGTCTCAAGGTTGTGGATTCCCCACCCCTGCAGTAGAGGATCAGTTGAAGGGACTGGGGCTATTTAGCTTGAAGAAAAGACATAAGGGTCAACAAATCTATGAAGCATTGTTACATGAGATTCTATTTGACCCCAGAAGATAAAAGTAGGAACAATGGGTAGAAGTACAGAGAGGTAGATTTTGATTTGATATGCATGAAAAAGACTTCTTATCTGAGCTACCAGATTTAGAAAGGGCTTTTGTGGAATCTAGCATGTTTCTTCTTCCTCAAAGCAAAGATTGGGAGACTGTTTGTTGGAGATGTTGTGGGTGGATTCTTGTTCAGGGGTGGATTGGACTAAATGGTCTTTGAGGTTCTTTCCAGCTCTGAGATTCTGTGCTTCTATGACCCAAGTCTTTGTGACATCCTTAAGGGTTGCAAAAAGAGAGATACTAGATGTACTCTAGAATTGGTTATTGCCTTCCGGGAGCAGATAATCTAAAACATGGAGATATATTTGTGGTCCCCTACAGAGAGGAGAATTTAAACAGCTCGTCAATATGTGACTGGTTGTATTACATGATCACACTAAATAATAATAGGTAACATTTACAAAACACTTTAAGGCTTGCAAAATGCTTAACATGTTATCTCATTTGATCCTCATAACCATGCTTATGCTGCTACCAACATCCATATTTTACAGACGAGGAAACAGAGACCAAGGGAGATTTAGTGGCTTACTATAAGACACACAGCTATTATCTGAGCTGATACTTGAATTTGGGTCTTGCCAGTGCGCTATTCACTACACCCATGCCAGAGCATTTTTTCCTTATCCCTTTCTTCCTTCAAGCCAACAAGTAATAAACATGTGCCAAACACTGTGCTAAGTTGGAAATACAGATACAAGAAGAAAGAAAGATAGTTCCTTCCCTCAGTGAGCTTACATTCTAATGGGAAAGGCAACATATAAAAAGGGAACTAAAATGGGGGTTGAGATAAAAGTAATCTAGCTATGGCATGATAGGAAAGGTCTAGAGAATTAGGAATGGAGTCTGGGGAAGAAAGAAGATATTATTGGTCTCATTGTTTTTCTTAAATGGAAGCTCTAGTAGACCCATATGCACCTCTTACTTTTTCTCTAGGCAACTCCCAATTTTGGTGCTTTGGGTACCATGGTATTTCATAATTCATAACCACTGGAAGAATATTAATGCTAAAAGATGGAATTTTATTTTGAGGATGAACTTGTGATTATTTAAAGGCCTTTGCAGTTTCCTTAGTGAAATGTAGCATGCTTATTTTCTTTTTCATATTCACTTTCGGGCCCAGATATTTTTTCTCCTGTATCTGTCTACTCATACATCCATTCTCCTAGTTCAGGTACTCAATGCTTCTTACCATCCACTTGATTTTCACACTCCACCTATCCTCTACATATCTGCCAAAGTGATTTTTTCCAGAGTATAGGACTGATCATGTTATCCCCTCTAACCCTCTTTCTCAATAAATTGCATTGGCTCCCTATTACCTCAAAGTCCTTTGTTTGATATTTAAAATGCATTACAACTTAATAGCCCTTCATACTTTTCCATTTTGCTTATACTTTATTCTCCTTTATGCACTCTGTGATCTATCCATGCTGGCCTGCTTACTTTTCTTTGCATGTGAGAGAAACTCCACCTTTAATTTCTGAGCTTTTGCATGCATTAATTCCCATGCCTGGAATGTTCCCTCTTTTTACCTCCACCTCTTAAAATCCCCGCCTTCCTTCAGGACTCAGCTTAAATGTCACTTTCTATTGGAGACATTGCAGCCATCCCAGCACCTAGAGACTTTCTAAGATTACTTTCAAGTTAATCTCTATGAATTGTGCGTATGTATGTCTATATGTATGTGTATATCTATATTTATATCTATCTATCTGTGTATATGTGTATATTTGTATGTTTTGTCCACCATTAGAATGTGAGTGCCTGAGGGTAGGGCACCCCTTTTTTGGCCTTTCTTTGTATCACTAGTATTTAGCACAGTACTTGTCACCTAGTAAGTGATTAATAAATGTTTATTGATTGATTTGTCTAAGATAAAGGTATGTGTGTATACTGAGGGACTAGTTAATTGGTCCATTCAACTACTTATCATAGTCTGAAAAATAAACATTTTTCATTTGCTTGGTTTTTCCTCTAATGATTGTTTAGCCAGAGGGCCTTTCAGCCAGAGGGTGCAGGGGGAATCATGGAGACAAATAGGGGCTGATGAACCGTTATTGTAATCACTGAAGAAGCTTACCAAATCCTCCATGCATCCCTGTTGAACTTACTCCTGACTGATGTATTCCGAGGTGCCTGGGGTCTTTCATTGCATTCATTTGTAAGAACTCCTACTCTCTTAGTCCTCATGAGTTTAAATAAAGTGTATAAATAGACCTGGATGGATGTGTTTTAAATGTGTCTCATTATATTCTTAATGTTTTTCTTGGAAAGGAAGAAGCTGATGTATCTTTAGGGAATGATTTGTGGATCCACAGATATTTTCAGGTGAGTGCTCACCTCTCATGGAAGAAGAGATAGGTTTTTATTGGTGATTCCATGCTAAGGTGACTCCATAGAGGTAGCTATTATTGACCTAATACTAAAAATAATAATGATAACTAATGTTTAAATAACATTTAAAGTTTTATAAAATACTTTTCATATATTATTCATTTGATTATTAAAATAACCCTGGAAGGTAGATGCTATTATAATGTCCATTTTTCAGTTAAGGAAATTGAGGCAGACATTAAATGACTTGCCAGGGTCATACAGCTAGGTATTTGAGGGAGGATTTGAATCCAAGTTTTACTGACTCAAAGTATATCAATCTATATATGATTGGTGTCTTCTTGGATCACATATCCAAGATTTGTCAAACTGGATGAAAACTCCCCACTTGTGGTGATTCATATGGGTGGGTACACATTACATTGCTCAAAGGACCCTAGATCAAAGATTATGTAATCTTGGGCAATAAGCTGTAAATCCTAGCTGTTTTTTCTATCAGTGTTATCTGTGGAAGGTAAGGGATTCAGAAGAGAAAGGCAGATGTAAGAAGTAAATATCTGGTCAAGAAGATGATGCTTGAGAGTAGAATCTTAATTTCTGGAACATGTCTGAGAATATTGAATGAGAGGATCCTAGACAAGATGAATGACACCTAGCTATGGTTAGTAAGAATGGATTTATCTTGTCTTGCACCCAGGACAAAAAATGAATGAGAAAGCATCTATTAAGTACTTACTATGAGCCAAGAACTATTCCAATCTCTGGGGAAACAAAAAAGTTAGACACTCTCAGTTCCCAAGGACCTCCGATTCAATTTAGGGCGCACAACATACACGGACAAGTTTAGATTTAAGGCTGACGATGGAAAGGACTGGTGATCCAGACAGTTTAGCAAAAGAGAAGATGGCAAACACAGCAGATGGTAAGATGTTATGGGCTACCCCCTTATCAGAAGGATTCTAGTCGATACCTATTTATTCATTGAAGTGATAAGAGTGGCATGTCTGCCACATAGCATAGGATAAGGCGAAGATAGACCCAGACAAATGATTGATATAAAGAGGAAATGGGACCGGCTCCCTCCCTTGAGGACCTAAGAGCCATGGAGTCTTTCCATCTGATTTAGCTGATGAAACCTATATACATTGTATTCCCCTGTTAGAATACTAACTCCTTGAGATCAGATTCTTACTTTTCTATTTGTAGTCTCAGCATTGTGCTTAATACTTTGAACAAAAGCTTTTTCTTTCAGTTATTCACTCGTTTGCATATTCATTCATTCATATTGAGAGAGTACTTTCTTGCCCTTAAGGAATTTGAATCACCTGGCCCTCATAAACTCTGTTCAAGCATACTGAAAGTATTGGAAAATATCATTTCTGATCCACTAACAGTGATCTTCAAAAGACTGTGGAGAATGGGAGAAGTATTGTGGAATTGGAGGTGGACAAAATGTGTTCATTATTTTCAAAACAGAGAAAAGAATGAAGCCTGAAAATTATGGGCCAATGAGCTTGACTTCATTTCCTGTCAAAATTCTGGAACACAGAATCACTTTTGATGGTTTGTGAACATTTAGAAAAGGAAATGTCGATCACAAAGAGCTAGTATGGTTTTCATCAAGAAGTGGTCATGCTTTATGAGTTGAATTTACTTCATTTAAAAATTAGCGCTAATAGATTGGTAAAACGTGGAATCCTATAGATAAAGTTTATTAGGTTTTAGCTAAGCATTTTATAAAGTCTATTTTGATAGTTTCGTGGAAAACATGGACAATAAGGTGGCTTCAAAACTGGTTAAAACGTGACTCAGAAGTCATGAAAAGCTTGATGTCAGCTTTGGATGAAGTCTCTAGAGTAGTTAGTGCAACAATGATCCATGCCTGACTTTGTACCTATTTAACATTTCTATCAATGACTTTGAAAAAGGTAAAGGTGCTGTGAGTATCATATTTGCATGTCAAGACATCAAAAAGATCTTGGCAATTAATTAGAATTGATTCTAATAAAATAAAATTGATTGAAGATAAATGTAAAGTCTTAGATTTGGGGTAAAAATGTCTACTAAAACCTGTGGGAGTGAGTCATGGCTAGACAAAATTCTGTTAAAAATATTTTAATAGACTGCAAACTTAACGTTAGTTGCTATTGGAATTTTATAGACAAAAGAACTAAAGCATACATGGGTGTAAGGCTTTGGTATTGTCTACAAGCCTTGAGTATCTGTGGTTTCTTAGTCCTTAGTCTGATTTTCTAACTTTTTTTTTTTTGGCCATCTTTTCCTAAGGACAGAATTGCATTAAAGTCATTGAATACTGAAGTATAGGCGTTTTCATTTGGAGGACATTAGTGAGTTCTTCACAGATTTTCCTGAATTAATTCAGGTTCTCATATTTGACAGTGAACCAACAGAAGATACCTTTTCCCTCTTTTTCATATGTTTTGCATCAAACACCTTGATTTGATCTGTGTGAGCCTCAAGTCTTTGGGGGGGGGGGGTCCTTGGCCACAAGTTAGATTCATTTTAGAGTGTTTTAAATCCACTCCACTTCAACTCTAAAGTGAACTTGCTTATAAATCACACTCTTTTCTTATTATCTGCTCTCCTTTTCTTCTTCTTTTGGGGGTGGTGGAATGAGAAGGCTGTACAGATGGTGGGAAACCCATTCCGTTTTCTTCCATTTTCTTAACCATTCATTTCTCACTTATTACTAGAGGGAACTCCTTAATTTTACAGCCAGTGTAATTAATATAAAACGGTGCTATTTGCCAGAGCAAAGATGCTTGTTACTTCTGGATCACAATCAATTTTATTTTTTTTAAATGCCTGCTTATTTTTAAAATGCCTGCTCATTAAAGATAGCATGCTAAAACTGCTCAGCAGGGGCTGATTTATACTTTTTTTTTTAAATGAACAACTTTAGAAAAGGTCTCACATTTATATAATGTGTTAAAAAGTTTACAAAGTTTTTCTCAGAACAACATTGTGAGCTAAATTATGCAAGTATTAATGCCCCCATTTTACAGGCGAGGAAAAAAGGCTCAGAGACATCCCATAAATAGCAAATGTCTATGGGGGTGTTAATCTCAACTCTTGACTTTGGATGCAACACACTATTTTTTTACACTCTGCCTCACTGCATCTCAGTTTCCTACGGGTATATCTGCGAAGACAACATGTTTTTCTTCCTCCCTACCCCAAAGGCACCCTTAAACTTCATCCCCATCATCCAATGGTAGACCAAATCTACCCAGTAGATACAGTATTCTCTAAGTTCCCTGAGTATTTATATTGACAGAAACATCCCTATCACATAGTATTTTAAGCCTGCAACAGGCCTTGCCTACAACCTACCTATGAATTAGGTAGAAAAGAACAGAATAGTCATTTTATTTGTCGGAAAGTCACAGTGCTGGTCTATATTGGTTATTGCATTCAATTTGTCTAATGGTGCTTCTTTTCCCTCCCAATCTCCTTTCACAATTAAAAGTATAGTAGTTTCTTTAAGTGTTTTGCGCCAGGAAAGAAAACTGTTACCAATGGCAAGGCCTGAGACCATAAAAGATCACACTGATAAACAGCATTTCCTGTTACACCATTGCCTAATGTAGGCTTTTCTAATGCTTGAATGGAGGTTCTCTCTTCTTAGGCATTTATAAAACCAAGCTTATTTCCCCCTTGCATGATAATTAGCATAATTAGAGTTTACGTGTAAAGTACCATCTATCTATTGTGAAGGTTTTCAGTGTATCAGGAATTCTAAATTGCTTCACCAAAGTAGCATGGTTTAAATGATTCGTTTCTGTATTGTATTTGGCAGAGTTTCTTCCGGGGAAAATGAGGGCCCCACAATCAAAGTTGCATCTTGGGGTGTGGAACAAAAGCATCTTCTTGCTGGAGTTGCGGTTTGTTATATTGGGTTGGCTGGGTGCAGTGTTGATACCATAATGAAATATGTCTGATCGAGATTATAAAATGACTATTTTCCTGGGAGCCTGGTGAGAACAAGAACAGTGTGCCAGGCTAGTCCAGTCCAGGGAGCAAGAATGTAAATACAGAGAGAAGAAACAGATTTCCTGGTTTAGACTGCAGCTACCTTATGGGGATACACTTCTGCCAGTTCCAGAATGTTATATTTGAGAGTAGCAGTCTGGGCTGCAGAGTGGCTGCTCAGAGGCCCCCAAAGAGAGTAACTCAGAGAATGGAGAGATAGGCACATGTTGGATTTGCCTCACAAGTGAAAAATACATCCACAGCATGTGGTAATTTGTCTGGGTGTACTTTCCATTTGCAACATCAAATCTCTGTATCCACTGCCCACACAGTTCCACTTGGAATCACATCACACTTCCTTGTAAAGATTATGTTTGGTGCAAGCCACTGCTGAATCTCCTGACTGGAAACTTTCTGTTCAGAAAGTAGAGTCTGTGGACGGGAGCCAAGTGCCTTTCTGGCCTTTTAGCAAATCACCTTTTTCAAATGGAGTTGAAGTTCATCTAGAGAGGCCGCTGTGATTCTAGATCGGTTTTTAATTGATGTGCTCAGCCTAGTCATGCTTTACTTACAAGTTAAATTGAACCAGGTTACCGTGCACAGCACGTTGTCATTTCTGTTAATGTGCTTCCCCTCCACCCCATCATCTTGGTGCCCTTAATTACATGTAGTCAAATCATAGCTAAATTTAATTCACAAAAAGTTAAAGTTCATATATAGTTTTTTTTTGTCATTGTGGAATTTCTGATAGTCAAGTACTTTGGAAGGACACACATATAATTCAAGTGATTAGATAGAAAGTACTGCTGAGACGAGTTAGTGATGTGTGCTGTATGGAGCAGTGAGAGGTTTCCTATATCTTTCCATTTCTTCCTAAATGTGTTAGCTGTTGCATGACATGGAGGAAAGGTTCAATGATTTTAGCTTTTAATCTGCTTTTAGAAAGGTTGGTGATTTTGCTGTTCACCAGGCCAGGTGTTACCCCCCTTTCTTCACTATTAGAAACTACCTAACTTCTCCTTCTTAGACACACACACACACACACACACACACACACACACACACACACACACGCACATGAATTTATTTCTACCTATGTGTATTCAGATATGTGTATACTTGTGCATGTATATATATATATATGTACACACACACACATATATACATACTATATAGTGCACGTGGCAGTTGTACATATGTATAAATATAATTTCATCTTCACATGTGCATGCTAAATATTCATATGCATATATGGAGGCAGTTATATGTATACAAATACATATGAATTTATATCATAATTATATCTTAAATCTGTTTATAGTTCCATAGATGACTATATTGTACATGTATGTATAAACAGAGAAACAGTTCTGTATGTATGAGGATATATATGCATCTATATCAGTCTATTCAATTAATACATACATATACACATGTCTATACATAAATATGTATATACACATTTACAGGTACATAATACTTATATGTATCAACATAGACAAGGCAGACATTTTCTATTCAACACAGACCAGATTAGCTATAATTTTGGAAGATTGCAATCCATCCTTCTACCTGGCTATTCTGAAAATGTTTAAGCAATAATAAGTTCTTAGTAGTGTATTTCCTCCATTTTCTTGGCCACTTGTAGGAATTCAAATTGGTTCATTAGCTCTGGCCAATCATGAATTCTCTTGGAAATGCCAGTGAAAGAATTAGGGTCAAAGGCAGAAGCTGTCTTCATTAATAATCTTACAAGAAATGCCTGTGAAATCTCTCTGAAATTTTCCTCTGGACTCTCAGGTCCCTGTTTTGGCTGTGATTCCACTTTCTAAGAGAAAAGGAGTGAGAAATAGGGATGCACGATGGGATCCTTTCTTCATTGACTTGAAGTGGGAGTGCTCTGAAAAGAATGAATTCTGGTCCTGGGAATGGAAACACGGAGTCTTTGCCTTTTCTGCTTCTTCATTGTTCATCTCATCGCTGTTGTGCTTTACTCTTTAGGGTTTCCTAAAATCTAAATAGTCCAATATACAGAATAAATACTCTTAGGGTGCATATTCTTTGTACTATTAAACCAAGAATGTGCTGAAGCCAGTACTAACGGACTTGGGAAAGCTATTAAATTTTCACGGAGAGTCTCAAGACTTGGTTTATTGTTTTCTTGGTTGTCTAGATGTAACAAAGTGATGGAGGAAATGATAATACAGATTAAACTTAAAAATGTGTTATATGCATAGTTCTCCCTACCCCCAGGAAGTTAGCTACTAAATATTTACTAGTACACCCCTATGTGTATGTGCATATATACATATATATGCACACACATGCATACATATATGTATATATGTCTTGTATATATCAATGGATAAAAATATTGTACTAATTTTCTAAATCATTTTTTGAAAATGATGCAGTACATTTACTAAGTAGTTTCTAAAAGGCAACTTTTTCACCTACTTAATAGCATTTAATTTTTTTTCCAAATTACATGTAAAGATACTTTTCAGTGTTAATTTTTATTAGATTTTGAGTTCCAAATTTTTTTTCTTCTCTCCCTTCTCTCCTCCCTCCCCAAGACAGAAAGCAATCTGATATAGGGTATATATACACGTGCAATAATTTTAAATATATTTCCACATAAATCATGTTGTGAAAGAAGAATCAGAATGAAAGGGAAAAACCAAGAGAAAGAAAAAAAAAGTGAAAATAGTCATTGACTACTTTGTCTTGTGTACCTGACCTGTTCCACCACCCCACCACTTTATTTCTTAGTTAGTACCAAGTAGTTTTGATGATTGCTGCTTTATAATGCAGTTTTAGATATGGTACAGCTAGGCCACCTTCCCTTGCATTTCTTTTCATTAATTCCCTTGATATTCTGGACCTTTTGTTCTTCCAGATGAATTTTGTTATTTTTTTCTAGCTCTATAAAATAATTTTTGGTAGTTTGATTGGTATGACACTGAATAAATAAATTTATAGTTAGAATTGTCATTTTTATTATGTTAGCACTGCCTACCCACGAGCAACTGATATTTTTCCAATTATTTAGATCTAACTTTAGTTGTGTGAAAAATGTTTTGTAATTGTGTTCATATAGTTCCTGAGTTTGTTTTGGCAGGTAGACTCCCAAATATTTTATATTGTATACAATTACTTTAAATGGAATTTCTCTTTCTATCTCTTGCTGCTGGGCTTTGCTAGCAATATATAGAAATGCCAATAATTTATGTGGGTTTGTTTTATATCTTGCAACTTTGCTAAAGTTATTTCAATTAGTTTTTTAGTTGATTCTCTAGGATTCTCTAATATACTATCATATCACAAAGAGTGATAGCTTTGTTTCTTCATTGCCTATTCTAATTCCTTCAATTTCTTTTTCTTCTCTTATTGCTATAACTGACATTTCTAGTACAATACTGAATAACAATGGTGATAATGGACATCCTTGTTTCACCCCTGATCTTACTGGAATTGCTTCTAGTATAGGGCTATAACATATAATGCTTGTTCATGATTTTAGATAGATGCTCCTTATCATTTTAAGAAAACTCCAATGATTCCTGTACTTTCTAGTGTTTTTAATAGGAATGGATGTTATATTTTATCAAAAGCTTTTTCTGCATCTTTTAACATAAAAATATGGTTTGTATTAATTTTGTTATTGTTATGGTCAATTATGCCTATAGTTTTCCTAATAGCAGCCTTGTATCCCTGGTATATGTACCACCTGGTCATAGTGTATTATCCTCATGATAAGTTGCTGTATTCTCTTTGCTAATATTTTATTTAAAATTTTTGCATCTATATTCATTAGGGAAATTGGTCTATAATTTTTTTCTCTGTTTTGACTTTTCCTGGTTTAGGTATCAGCACCATATTGGTATCACAAAAGGAGTTTGGCAGGGCTCTTTCTTCACTTATCTTTCCAAATTGTTTATATAGTATTGAAATGAATTGTTTTTTCAAACATTTGGCAGAATTTACTTGTAAATCCATATAACCCTGGAGATTTTTTCTTAGGGAGTTGATTATAGCTTATTCAATTTCTTTTTCTGAAATAGTTCTATTTAAGTATTTTATTTCCTCTTCTGTTAATCTGGGCAATTTAAATATTTCCAAATATTCATCCATTTACTGTTGGGCAAAATAGCTCCTAATTATTGTTTTAATTTCCTTTTCATTGGTGGTGAATTCAACCATTTCATTTTTGATACTGGTAATTTGGTTTTCTTCCTTTTTGTTAAAAAATAAAATTAACCAAAATTTTATCCATTTTATTATTTTTTTCCCATAAAACTAGCTCCTACTTTTATTTATTAGTTCAATAGTTTTCTTAATTTCAATTTTATTAATATCTCCTTTAGTTTTCAGAATTTCTGACTTGGTATTTAATTGGGAGTTTTTAATTTGTTCTTTTCCTCATTTATTTACTTGCGCGCCCAATTCATTGGTCTCCTCCTTCTCTATTTTACCTGAGATAACCATTTAGAGAAATAAAATTTCCCCTAAGAACTCCTTTGGCTGCATCACATTAGTTTTGGTACATTGTCTCATTATCATCATTCTCTTGAAAGAAGTTATTGATTGTTTCTATGATTTTCTGTTTGACCCACTCATTCTTTAGGATTAGATTATTTCATTTCCAATTAATTTTTAATCTATCTTTCCATGGTCCTTTATGGCCAGGTATTTTTATTGCATTATGATCTGCAAAGTATGTATTTAATATTTCTACCTTTCTGTATTTTGACTGAGAGGTTTTTTAATGCTCTGATACATGGTCAGTTTTTGTGTAGGAGTCAGAGAAAAAAGGTATATTTTTTTCTATTCCCATTCAATTTTCTCCAGAGGTCTATCATATCAAACTTTTCTAAAATTCTATTCACCTCCTCAACTTCTTTCTTGTTTTTTTTGTGACAAGATTTATCTAATTCCGAGAGGGGGAGGTTGAAGTCCCCTACTAGTATAGTTTTGCTGTCTATTTCTTCCTGTAACTCATTTAAATTGTCCTCTAAGAATTAGGATGCTATACCACTTGATGCATCTACATTTTATATTGATATGACTTCATTATCTATGGTACCTTTTATTTAGCAAGATGTAATTTCCTTCCTTATCTCTTTTAATTAGATCTATTTTTGCTTTTTCTTTGTCTGAGATCAGGATTGCTACCCCTGTTTTTTTTTTAACTTTACCTGAAGCATAATATATTCTGCTCCAGCCTTTTGCCTTTACTCTTGTTTATATCTTTCGATTTCAAATGTTTTTCTGGTTCTTAATCTACTTTGCTGTTGGCTTCCATTTTATGGGAGAATTCATCCTATTCACATTCACAGTTATGATTACTAACTATGTATTTCCCTCCTCCTATTTTCCCCATTTATACTTTTTACTTTCACCCTGTCCCTCATTATATGTGTGTTGCTTCTGACTACTTCCTCCCTCAGTCTGCCTGCCCTTCTGTCAATGCCCTCTCCCTTTCCCCTCCTACTTATGCCTTCCATTCTACCCTCCCTTCTATCAGACCCCACCTTTTCTTTCTCCCTTTCCCTCCTACTTCCCTATATCAAACTGAGTATGTATGTCATTCCCTCTTTGAGCCATCAGACAAGAGTAAGTTTCAAGCAATACTCACCCCCTCCTTTCATTCCCTTTACTACAATAGATCTTTTGTGCCTCTTCATGTGATGTAATTTACTCTATTCTGCCTTCCCACTTCCTCTTCTCCTAGTACAATCCTTTTTTCACCCCTTAATTTTTTTATATATCATTACATCAAAGCCAGTTTATTTTGTGGACACCCTCTGTCTATGTATACTCCTTCTAACTGCTCTAAAAGTGATACAGTTAGTTACAAGTATCATCTTCCCATGTAGGGATGTAAATAGTTTAAGTTTATTGAATACATTTTTTTTTCTGTCCTGTTTACCCTTTAAGGCTTCTCTTGAGTCTTATATTTGAAGATCAGATTTTCTGCTCAGCTCTAGTCTTTTCATCAGGAAAGTTTGAAAGTCCCTTATTTCATTGAATATCCATCTTTTTCTTTGAAAGATTTTGCTCAGTTTTGCTGGGTAGTTGATTCTTGGTTATAATACAAGCTCCTTTACCTTTTGAAATATCATATTTCAAATCCTCCTATCCTTAATGTAGAAGCTGGTGACTTGTAGGTGCTGGTGACTTGCCCACTGTGTCTGTTGTGCTGGAGCTTGCAGTTTTCTTTCTGCACTTGGGCTGGAAGCCTCCCAACTGGCATGCTGTGCCACTAGTCTGCTGAGCTAGGATCCAGGGGCCTTAGTTACTGATCTTTGCTGTGGCCAAGAGCCTCCGGCTGGCTTGCCTGGACACTGTCTGTGCTGGGCTGTGCTCCCCTTTCACCCAAGTGAAACAGATTTTTCATGAAATCTTTCTAAGTTATCTTAAGCTAGAAAATTGTTTCACTCTTTCTTTTTGGAGTCATGCCAGAATCTTGCTTGATTTAACTGTTTCTGAGGGAAACTGGGGAGAGTTCAGGCAACTTCCTGGCTTTTCTCTGCCATCTTGGTTCTGGCCCTCCAAAGGCAACTTTAAGGTAGGTTCTGAAGAACAGGCTTAAATCACTCTGGGACAGATGTATATTTTTGTCATAAGGTAAGGTAAGTTGGATTTGCCCCATGGCAAGGACTTTAGAAGCCACCAACAGTGATCCATGTCTTCACTATGAACCCTTCCTCCATGGTGGCGTCTTCACCCCAGAGCATACTTCCTCTTCCTTTACTAGTTAAGGAATTTTGTGATGCCCCTCCCCTCTAGTAGATATAATTCAGGCCAACTAACGCCTCATTTCCTTCTTTCCTCACCTCCTTCCCCTCCCCATCCTCCATTTTCCCAGGGTTCAGAAATTGCTAGTTAAGGTTCTGTTTGGTGGTAATAGATACACACACGCACACACACACACACACACACACACACACACACTCATACACACTCATCTAAACACATACAAGAATAAACTGACCAATCATATTACAGAGAAAGAAGATGATAGAGGTGTTGAAGGTAATGTTGCTTTTTAGATTGATGGTTATGGGCAATAGTAAAAAAAACAAAAACCAACAACAAAAAACCTTTTACATTTACTCTATTTTAATTATAAGTGAAAATAAACCATTGTAAGATAGGGTTAGAGAGTAGCAGGGGAATGGAGAATTTAAACTCACCAATTCATCATCTCTGACCTCAAGCCACTGCTGTTCGTTAAGTCTTTCTGTTAGTGTTATTTTAAAACTAATTAGAACATCATGATCGCAACATTTTGGAGCACACACCTGGCAAATATGTCAATCAAGTCCCACTGTTGTTTGCCTAATATAAAAGTTAGCTTATTTTGAATATTAACTAAACTTGCTAGAGGCTATTTCTAAGGGAAGGATGGTATCTGGGCATCTATGTGGCTTTTCTTTTTCATACCTGTCCTATAGCCTTGAGTATTGGATAAATGAAAGCCTCTAGGTGGCTTAGCAAACAGAGTACCATGCCTGGAGTCAGAAAGATCTGAGTTCAAATGTGACCTCAGACACTTAGAGTGTAACCCTGGGCAAATCACTTAACTATTTTTGCCTCAGTTTCCTCATCTGTAAAATGAGCTGGAGAAGGAAATGGCAAATCACTCTAGTATCTTTGCCAAGAAAATCCTCTAATAAAGGATTAGTGAAGAGTGGTTCACAATTAAAAAAGACTAAACAGATAAGGCTAAATGGGAATCATAGTCACTGAATTTTTGCACTGGAAGGGACCCTTGATGTCATCCAGACCATCCTGTACCTGATGCATGAATCTTGTATACATCATGCCCAAGTGGCCAGCTTGTCTGCTTGAAAAGTTCCAGTGACAGGGAGCTTACTATTAATGAGACAGCCCAATTAGTTTTAAGACCACTCCATTAGTATTCTTCCTTATATTAAACTTGAAACTGCCTCTCTGAATATTTAGCCTGCTTTCTAAGCTGTGTTCTCTGGAACTTCATTGTTATTGCAAAGTCTGATCTCTCTTCTATATGACTGCTACTATAGGAGGAGAATGAGGTCACTGTGGAGTGCACTAGCACAGAAGAGGACTGCTGGCACCTCTTGTAGAACTTGGGAGGTTTTTCTTCAAAGGTCATATACTGTATGGAATCCAGCAGAAGTTCTAAAGGGTAGAATGGTAGAACCATTGATGAAAGATTTAAAAAAAAATGCATAGAACAAAGCAAAAGGAGATGCAGAGAGAAAATAGGCAAGCAGGAAAGTGATGGGTTTAATGTGCTAGATGTATATTTTTAAAATTTTATTTTGGAGGGGGGAAGGCAAGGCAATTGGAGTTAAATGATTTGCCCAAGGTCACACAGCTACTAAGTGTGGTAAGTGTCCAAGGTTGGATTTGAATTCAGGTCCTCCTGACTCCAGGGCCGGTATTTTTTTAGAAATTCATGGTTTCATTTCCAATCCTCTTTTTCTGATCTTCTTTATATATGAAATGTATATAAAGAGCTAATATTTACTGGAATTCATAAAAATTGGAGTAATAATAGGAATAACAAAAAAAAGGTAAAAAGTAAAAGAACTTTAGGGTGAACAAACTAACTGTGTGACAGGGAAGACATTTACTTGGAACGTCTAAGGAGAGGGGATTATGGTATCATAGATCTAGAGCTAAAAGGCATCCTAGAGGTCATCTAATCCAGCCTTCTCATTTTACAGTGTAGGAAACTGAGGCCCAGAGAGGCTTAATGACTTTGATGAGTCACTTAATATTGTAGCAGAGCCGGGATTTAAGTCCAGGACCTGCAGTTTTAAATTCAATACACTTTCTTACCACCTAAGACTTTGATTATTATTGCCTGTGAATATAAGAGTAGTGTATTATATGTGGGTGTGGGCTGTCTAAATATGTAGACCTGGAGATTTTTCCCATCTTTACGGATAGTGGGAGGAAACGTGTGCCTGCACTAGCAGCAGCCTTGCTGGCAGAGAGGGATAGGCAAGATTGAGGGCTACTGGATAGTCACAGATTAATATACCATCACAACTATTAAATGAGGGTGATTAAACTTATTTATTCAAGCACAACATGCAAAAATCAGAGAAATTCTATGGATTAGATTATGCCAAAGAACACAAAAGAGTAAATGAATTCTTTAGCTGAAAGTGAGGTATGATTTCAGCGGAAAGAGGGAGAGGGTGGAGAGAGAAAAAGACAGACGGGGGTGGGGGGTGGGGAGAGCAATAGAAGAAGTTTTTTCTGAAGAACACAAAAAATGGGAACTATTTCCTTTGTGCTGGTCCTGAAAGGTCTGACCCAGGAGACACGTAAAATCTTGTGATATCTATTAAGCAACACCACACACCTAAGGAGAATGTCTTGGTTCACCTGGTTGTTATGGGAATCTGAACATCTTCCCTGCCCCTAGGCCTTTTGCTTAAGTGGCTTAAGTGACTCTTGAGAACCTTCCCAGATTTGAAAGTATACTCTGTCCCCTAATAGGCTGAATGTGGTCACATGGAGCCTGTGGTGGGCGGCTT
>CM053580.1:85271686-85320337 GCA_028627135.1 Pseudochirops cupreus
GTTGTGTGATTTGGCCAGAGGAGATTCTGGGAAGCCGTTGAGCCCCCCCACTTTGAAAAACCCAGATGTTGGTGCTTCCCTCTCTGGTAACTGACTAGGTAACTGATGTAATGGTCAGATGGCTGGAAGCCATCTGCTGATCTGTTTTTTTGTCTGCTTGTAACTTCTGCTTGTAACTTGTGTTTTGTATTCTGTTTGCATTCTCTGAAGTTCAGGGTGCTGACTTTTTCCCCTGAATTAGGTAAATGATATGTGTTTGATTAAAGTGAGACTGTTAACCCATTTTGAGTTACTTTCCTTTAGAAAAGCAGATCTAAGAACCTGTGCTAGCAGCCGCCCTGAGTATGCTAGGGTGCTTGCTGAGATGATACACTGGTCCTCCAAGAATACCCTTCTACCTGAGAAACCAGACAGAGTTCTTTCCTGGCAGTAACACCTCTCAGAAAGACCGAAGTAGGTGTGCAGGAGACAGTAGATCAGAAGTGATCAGAAGATAGGTTTGATCTCAGATCCCCTGATTCTAGGCCTGGCACTCTATATATTGTACCAACCAGCTACCTTCACGTGAAGATATTCATTGTCAATTGGCACTAGTCTAATAATAATCATGATAATGAGTATGAAGATAATGATATCTAGCATTTATAGATCATTTTCTATGTGCCAGGCACTGTGCTAAGTGTTTTATAGTTATGATTTTATTTGATCCTCACAAAAAAATGAGGCAAACAGAGATTAAATAACTGTCCCAGGGTCACAGAACTAGAAAATATCCACGACCAGATTTGAACTCAGGCCTTCCTGACTCCATGCCTGGCATTCTACCCAATGTGCTAGCTTGTTGCTCCCAAACAATTCAGGGATTTATAAAGCTGCACCCAATATGTACTTGGGGGGCAGATAATATAGGTGTCCCACAGGCTTCTGTCTTTTTCCCTGTTCTCTTTTACTTAATTCAGCCAACATGTATGAAGCACTTACTATGTTTGACAGATTGTGCTTGGCAGTGCGGGAACTAAACAGCTAAAGAAAACATGGTCTCTGACCTCAAAGAACCATCGTCTCCAACCATTTGCTGAATACTCTGCATATGCCATCAGAACTTCAAGATTAACATTTACCAATCCAGTTCTCTGTTTTTCTATTCCAATCTCCCTCACTCCCTAATTTCCCCATGTAATATTAATGGTACCATCATCAGTCACCTAGACTCATAGACTCAGAGTAGACTGAACTTTCACTTTCTCTTATAGACTCAATCAATTACCAGCTCATCTCACATCTGCCTCTGTAGTATCTTTAATATCTCTTACAATTAATCCTCCCTTTTTGTTCCCATTGATATCACCCTAGTTCAGGCCCTCATTACCCGGTGCTTCAATTATTGAATTAATTTTAAAATTGTATTCCTCATCTCTGTTTGCCATTTAGAGTACTTCCATAGTAATCTCTTTATCTTTGATTATGTCACTTTCCTGCTCAAAAGCCTTCCATGGCTCCCTGTTGCCTACCTAATAAAATCCAAGTTACTGAAATAACATTCGTTTCTTCACTGTCTTCTCAGTTTGCTTTTATAGTTTTCTATTATTCCCCTCAATTTCCCCTTTACTCTGACTTCATTATCTATACTTTATTCACCATTCTCCATACTTGACCCACCCTCTCTTCTGTGCCCTTTGTTCATGTCACCTTTTCTTTCTGAAATGCATTATCTTTAAAACTCTGCCTATTGAAAATTTTCCCTTAAACTCCATAAACTCATAAACCAAGAAGGTGATGAAATCTCCCCTGATCCTTTCCAGGACACCTAAGACTTAGTTTGGAACTTTTCCTATGCATTCGTCATATTCTAATTCATGTTATAGTTATTTGTCCTTGAGGACAGAGACCAGTCCCTCTTAAGGTGCCTTATTCACAGAAAGTGCTTAATAAATTTTGTTGTATTGTTGAAGACTAAGTTCTTTATTTCTGTTGAAAACTTCTATTTAATACAATACTCTACACACACTGAACACTCTATCAGTGTTGACTGTTCTTAGAGAAGAAACTCAAATACTTATTAACTCATGAGCACAATAGCAATTTTAAAAAAAACTCATGCCTTTTTATAAGTAGTTCAATCATTTCCTGATATACCTTCCTCTCCTCCATTAAATCCTCTTTTGTAACAAAGAAAAACAATTAAACATAACCCACAAAATAACTGCAAGTATGTCTGAGAGCATATGCAAAATTCTCCTCCTATAGTCCCCCACTTCTCTATGGACAGGAGGGAAATGGTTCATTAATTGTTTTCTGGAACCAAGATGAGTTACTGCAATTAATCTGAATTTGGCTGCCTTTTAGTGTTTTCTTTCATATTATTATAGTCATTGTGAATACCGTTCTCTAGTTCCATTTACTCTGCCCCTCAGCAGTTCTTACAAGTCCTCCCATATGTTTCTACATCCCTCATATTCATTGTTTCTTATAGCGCAATTAAATTCCATTACATCCATATACAACAATTTGTTCAGTTGTTCCTCAATTGATGGGCAACCACTTTATTTCTAACTTTGTTTGCTACTATAAAAAGTTCCACCATGAATATTTTAGTTGAATGTGGAAACTTTCTTTCATAAAGATTTTAAAAAAGAAATTTTTTCTCACCTATCCCACAAAAAAGTGTAGCTATGGAAAGTAAGATGTATAATGATACGTATTTCTTTTTGTTGGGTAGTTTCTATATCAGGGATCCATTTATTAATTCCATGGCTCTTTGTTAGGTCCATTCCAAAATATTGAACAAATGCTGCATGATTCCTGACTGTTAGGAAACTGCAGTCCACAATTATTGATACACAACAGTTGGGCATACTTAGGAAACCAGATCAATTTTTCACAAATGCAAAAGTTCAGTTGGCAACAATTAAAGGACTTGGTCAATGAGAAATAAGTAGAAGGACTTTGCAAATCATCTGGTATATTAAATTCCATTCATGGCAAATTCTTCAGCAGGTACACATCAAACAACACAAGCTCACTGATGCTTAAAAGTAGTTAAAATTCACATCCTTTGTTGTTGTCCCACCTCTGCCTTAGTGTGTCTCATTTGTTCTCAACTCCTAATATTGATTCTACTGTTAGTCATTGCTGTTGCAAAAGGACAATAAGAAGTCCAAAGTTTCTGGCCTTTCTGTGCTCATAAGGTCTCCCATTGGTCAAGAATTGGAGGAGGAGAGAGAAATTCTCTCTTCCACTAATCCAAGTGGTTGCTTCTCAGAGGCTTGGCTGGAGCTGTTCTTGGCTTGCTGTTTTATCCAGGCCTTACAAGAATGACTCTTCAACCAATCCCAATATACATCCTATGTATTTGATCCAAAGACTCAAAGCATTTCACTCCTTATAAATTGGTTAAGGATCTTTTTGAACTTACTTTATGCCTTTGAGGAGGCATTCTAGGTTTCGTTTATACTAATTTTATGACTTTGGTTGATTGATTTTATAACTCAATCTAGAAGGTATCCACATCTAATAATAAGCATCTTATTAGTTATACATCTTATTAGTTACACTAATTTGGGGTGCACAGGAATGATTGATTCAATCAAGAAGTCTGGCAATTGGAACAGATCCTTAATCCTCAACTGAGAAGTCCAGCAATCAGGGTGGAACTCTAATACTGTAGTACCTTAAAAAAAGATTATTCTAATTTTCTGTCCCCTGCCTCTGTGCATTTGTAGAGGTTATTTCCTTGCCTTCCATGTACCACCTCTATAATTTTGTCTTTAAGAATCCTCAGCTCATGAGCTAAGTTGTCTGTGAAACTTCCTGTGAAACCCCATCTTTTTGCTGAGCATTTTCCTTGGATGCTTTATCTGGATCCCTCCTTTGGTCCCATAATCTTCTGCTTTTGATTGTATTTCTCTGTGTTCATGCTATATTCCCCCAAGTATTATGAAAGCTCCCTGAGGTCAGGAACTATATTTCTGCTATGTACTTAGTAAGTTCTTAATTAATGTTTCTTGATTAGAATTTATTAAAGAATTGCCCTCTGGTGTATTAGGAATCTCAGAGGAGGATAGTTCTGTTTGGAAGTCTTTGAAAAGGCAACTCTGACTTACTGATTTAACCACATTGTGCTTTATAAAGGGGATAAAATAGAGCCTTTGAGGAAGGTAAAAAAAAAAAAAGCAGATCCTTCATTCATGTGTGATGTAGGAGTTCTCTCTATTATAAAAAATAGTCTGAACAAGGAAGTTGTTGGGCAAAGTTGTCATATAATGGAAAAACCCAGTGATAGAATGCAGAAACCCAACTCCAGAGCTATTGCTTTATGTGTTCCTTAGCTAAGCTAGCAGACTATGAATTTTTTGGATGATAACAATAGTTTGTGCCAACACTTATTCATATAACTGTATACAATGATTTCCCAGGTGTGCCACATTTTTCTGCCCTGTGCGTTTAAAGGGCTGTTCCTACTAAAACAGTGACAGTATCTATACTGGGCCCCTTCTGGGTTGAATGAAGCCAGTTTTATTTAGATTGTGTAGCTTTATCTATGAATGCTAAGAAAAATCTACCAAATCATGTTTGTATGACCTGAAGTCTTCCATCTACATTTGTTTGCCCTAAAGACTCTTTGGTTCCACTTTCTTGGGAGGAAAAAGAAAAAAAAATCCATTCAAACTTGCATAATTAATCAAGTGCTATGTACAGTTTATACTCTATTTCATTTTATGATGGTGGTAACTTTTTCAGAACTCCTTGTCGAGTTCAAGATTATTTGAATAGGTAGAACAGTAGCCATATAAATATTAAAATCAATATTATTAGTGTTCATAATTAAGATTCACTTTTCTAACCAAGTTAAAAGTATATGGTTCTTGAAGGTGGTAGCTTCCTTTAATCATAAGCAGACCTGTAACCTGCACTTGCAGCACCAACCAAAATTCATATGTTTATTGCATGCCAAGTAAATCTCAAATAAGCCTCTGAGGGTTCAGGTATATATACTATAGCTAAAGCACTTACATCATACTTTCTCATGGGAAACTTCACGTTGTTTGTTACATGAGGCGCCTAGCTTGCAACCTTTAGGAGGCCATTCCCTTGGGACACTTCCCTGCTTTCTTATATCATGTGTCACTACTTTATATCACTCAAGGGGTGAGAGTTTCAGGAATGGTCAGAATGTTCCAAGCCTCCCCCGCATAGGGGGTGAGTAACAGGGGTAGTGAGTCAACATCCTGAGATACTGGGCCTACGTGGATGGAAACAGGCTCAAAGGGGTCCTTGGCCTGGATTCACACCCATGGCAGAACCCTCAGAGCTAACCCTTGA
Source organism: Pseudochirops cupreus (assembly GCA_028627135.1). Lineage (NCBI taxonomy): Eukaryota > Metazoa > Chordata > Mammalia > Diprotodontia > Pseudocheiridae > Pseudochirops > Pseudochirops cupreus. The sequence continues at coordinate 85,277,009 of CM053580.1, forward strand.
CATTACCCCCTGCACAGACCAAGTACCAGAGAGGAAATGAGTACCCTCATAAGTGGAAAGTCTTGTAAACCTGAACTAATAAAGTGGTGTTGGGAGATGTCAGAGAAGGCATCATAGAGGAAGTGATTCCCCCAATCAATGGGATTTTGAGGAGAGAGGAAAAGGTCTGTAATAACTACTATAGGTAACACAATGAGAAACAAATAAGAGATGAATAAAAGTGAGAAGCAGTGAGAGTGCCATTGAGGTTTAAGAGCATAAATTTATAGTTGAGACAGTGTAGCGCCAATGCAATATTTATAGCACCTATGATCATGATAAAGATTGTGACTATAAGTATAGCATGACGTTTGATCCCAAAATATAACAGATTCTCTAGATAGAGGATAAAACTGAAGGATTTATTTAGACACCAGAAAACTGAATCCCAGAACCAGTAAGCCAATTCCATCACAATACCAAAGATATTCAGAAGCCATAATAATGCTGAGAGCCACAGCATCCTTCAGCTTTCCCACAAACCAATACAAGATCAAAATTTGCTCACAAAACTTTCTATCTCCTTGCCAGAGCTCCTCTGTCCCCCACCATCTGGTTATCTTTCAACCAGCTTCCTGTGGGCTCTGCTTCCCTTCAGCAAAACTCCCACCACAGGCTCCATGTGACTTCATTCAGCCTATCAGGGGGCAGAGTTTACTTTCAAAGCAGGGGAGGTCTTTAAACTCCCCCCTAGGTCTATTAAGGGGAAGGGAAGATCTTCAAATTCCCATTCCTATTACAGACAGTCACCATATTTTTGTGATCTCCTCTATCAGCATCCAATACTTGAGAGCAGGAATGAAGAAAGTCAGATGATGAAAGTTAAACATATGGGAACAGCATGGGTTCAAGGGAGGTAAGGATTTTAAGAAGGAAGGAGAGTTAAGCATTGGAATGGATCAATCAACAAGAAATTGAACAGAGATATGGGAGGCAGGTAGACTGCATTGTGAGCAGCTGTCCCCATGGTGAGAAGCCATTTAGATTGGGGCATAAAAGGAAAAGAAAATATGCTTATTGTTAATGAATTATACAGTTGACCACACACTTTTACTTTTGGGTAGTTATGATTACCAATGAATATGATCTAAATAGGTCTCTTGGCCGTATTAGGTAGTTGTCCTTGGGACTTTTCCTCTATATAAGCATTCCTCTGTGTTTTCTCTTAATGCTCTGAACCATGGTAGAGTAGTTTGTGGTCTATGTGCACTCTGTTCATGTTATCCTTCTGTAGGAATCGTGTGTGCTATAGTTGGGTTGGTACCTTCCCCAGAATTAATAATAAAACTAACTTGAATTTACATGACACTTCAAGATTTGCAAAGCACTTTATAGATGTTGTCTCATTTGATACTCATAACTATCTGTTGAGGTAAGTGCTATTACATATGGAGAAACTGAGTCTGAGAGAGGTTAAAGAGTGAATTGGAGCAGCTTGTTGAGGTTTGAGAGCCAATCATTAAATTTTCAATGTTAGCATTTATATCTCAGAAATCAGCAAATCCTACAAATTAGGGTTTGATTTGTTGTTTTATTGGTTGTCTGGACATAAGAAAGTGATGGAGAAGATGTGAATAATGCATATTAATCTTCAAAGTCTGTTGTGCGTATGTTTTTACCTTTTTATGAGAAAGTTGGTTGTTAAACATTTACCAGCATACTCCTGGTTGAATAACATGCTCAGCATCACACAATTAGCCTCTGATGCAAGATTTGAACTTAGTTCTGCACTCCAAGTCCAGCGCTCTATCCACTTTGCTACCTAGCTGCCAGTGAATTCCTCAGAAGAGTGATTCTGTAGTTAGAAGACTAGTCATGTTCAGCCTCAGCTGCATTTTTGGTATAGCGATCATTTGGAGATTTTGTCCTATCACCTTAAGTGTGTGAGAGAGCTGCAAACACAACAGGAAATCATACAGGAAAACTTCTTAGAAGTATTGAAGCTAGAAGGGAAAGCACAATTACACTAGAACTGTGTTAGTTTTATTCACTGACATATTATTACACTGTTGACTCATTTTGATTTTGAAGTCTATGCCTCTAAGTATTTCACCCTCATCCCATGCCTCACAACCCCAAGATACTCTTAAGTTTTTTAAAAATTAATTAATTTTCTTGTTTACATCATTCATTTCCATGAGAATTTGAGTTACAAATTTTCTCCCCATCTTTCCCCTACCCAGCATGTCAAAACAGCCATCCCACTGTATAAGCCCTCCCCCAATCTGCTCTCTCCTATGTCCTCCCCCTCGCCCCTCTGACTTTCCGGTAGGGCAGGATGGATATTCCTACCACAGTGCCTGTGTATCTTAATTCCCAGTTGGATGTAGTTAATAATAATAATAATAATAATAATTGTATATATATATATATATTTTAAACATTTGATTATAGAACTTTAAATTCTAGATTCTTTCCCTTCCTCCCTCATTACTCTTTTAAGTTTTAAAAAATATTATATAAATTACTAAAGTATGTGTCATAATATTTACACCAATTTTCAAACACATGGGTTGTCATAATTAGGAAAAAATGAATAATACTATAGGTAGATAGACTTGCTATATAATTTTTCTAGGATTTTTTTCTGTTATGAATCTGTTATATCTTGTTATTTTTATCTAGATATTTTCCCCACAGATTCTTTGCTTAAAGCATAATTCCAAATAGTAGCATCCGTGTACAAAAAGGCATAATTGAGTTTTTATATTTTGTTATATGATACCATGGTGGTTTCAGAGAAAAGTTGGAAGATGAAAATTCTGCTAAAGATGGTTTTTGTTCCAGGAAAATTATATTCAGTTTTGCAGGTTAAGTTATCCGTGGGCATAAGCCATTTTCATTATTTTTTTGGTATATCATATTGTGGAATTTGTCTTTATCTAATGTTGATTAGTAAACTTGGGCAGTTCATTGTGGTATCCCTTTGGAAGTGAGCTTCTTCTTACTTCGTATCCACTTGCAAAACTTTTTTTTTTAATTGGAAGCTCTGGGACTTGGTAACTACATTTCTGAAGTAATTAAATCTTGTATTCACTTCTACTATTGGATCATAGATTCTATCAATCTAAACAGTTCCCTCTAGTTCCAGTGCTGCTAAGAAATTTTCTTATATGATTTACTGAAATACAGGTTATGATTTTTATTTTTGATGGAAGGATAATGATTCTTAGACTACTCTGCTGAACTCTGTCTTTCAGTATTGGTTTGTTGGGACCACACTTGTCTTTGTAATTTTGCTACCATTTGATTTTTCTCTAATACTTCACTCCTTATTTCTTCCATTCATTCCTTTATGAAGATTTTCAACCACCCTGGGGATTGTAATTATTTCTCCCTTCTATTTTATGTGATTCTAGCCAGAGTTATTGCACAATTATTTCCTCCACATGAAGATTTTTTTCCCTTGCATTGTTTAGCCCATAATATTTCTTCATAGAAGGTTATGGTTGGACTGTACTTTCAGTGTGGAGGGTGTACTATCCCAGGCTTCAGGGGTTTTGTGCAACTGTTTTCAAGATACTTCTAGGGACCTGTAAATTTTCAATTCTTCCAAGGTTGTATGATTAAAGGAGAGATGTTTATTCCTCTCCTGGTCTGTGCTCTGATCTGTGAGTGACCACAAGCACTCTTTTCTTCCTTGGAACTTTGAGGAGGACTCTCCTCCAGTGCCACCACAAGCTCCACCATACCAGCACTACTCCTCATCCCAGGACTGCCACCCAGGACTGTGACCAACATCCAAGCATGGCAAAGCAAGAGAATCCTGCCTCAGCACCAGCAAAGAGATCCCTGCAATCCCCCTCTCATCAGATGCTTGATTCCCTCACCATCTATGTGGCAAGAGTTCTGGAACCAGCCACTACCACCACCATTGCCTACCACTGCCCAGGGGCTGGAGCCTGATCAAACTCTTCTCTTATCCAGTCGCTACAGACCTTTCCTACTGACCTTCTAAGTTGTTTTTATCATTTGTGGGTTGAAAAGTCTGGAAACTACCATAGATGCCATTGATTCAGTCCCCTGAGGCATGTTTCAGGTTGGCAGGGGCCTGATCTATGCAGGCATGGCCCACACTGGACTATGCTCCTCTCCCAGCCCAGTGCAACAGACCTTTCCTGTCAGTCTTTCAGGTTGTCTTAGGCTGGAAATTTGTTTCACCCTGTCATTTTGTGAGTTCTGCTGCTCTAGAATTTGTTTAGAGTAATTTTTTACTGGTATTTGGGGACTTGAGGGGACAGCTCAGGCAAGTCCCTGCTTGTACTTCATCGTCTTGGCTCCACTCCCAGAGTACCTGCATTTGAATCCAGCTCTGCTACTTATTGTCTGTATAACTTGGGTAAGTCACTTAATTTTTCTGGGCTTCAGGTTTCACTGCATCATTTTACTTTTGTACTCTATAATGTTATAATTTTTTTCAATTATTTATTTATTTATTTATTTTTAAAAATTTTTTTTGAGTTACATATTTTCTCCCCATCTTTCCCCCGCCCACCACCTCAAAACAGCCATCCCAGTGTTTCCCTCCTCCCCCAGTCTATTCTCTCCTATGTCACTTTTTGGTAGGGCAGGATGGATCTCCCAACTGCAGTGCCTGTGTATCTCAAGTTCCAGTTGGATGTAGTCAATAATAATAATAATAATTGCATATATATATATAGATAGATAGATACACATTCATAACATATAATGTTATAATTTTTAATTCTGCCAATTTAATGGTTTTGAGATGGTATCTCAGAGTGGTTTTAATTTGAATTTTCATGAAGACTTACATGATGTGATGCAAAATGAAGTGAGTAGAACAAGGAGAATACTATACACTCTAACAGCAATATTGTATGATAATCAACTCTGAATGACTTAGCTATTCTCAGCAACACAAAGTTCTAAGACAATTCCAAAAGAGTTATGATAAAAAGTACTCTCTACCTCTGAAGGATGAGTTGATGGAGTCTGAATGCACATCGAAGCATACTTTAAAAAAATTTTTTGTGGTCTTTTTTTTTTTACAACATGATTAATATGGAAATATTTTGCATGACTACATATGTATAACCTATATCAAAATGCTAGCCATCTCAGGGAGGAAGGGAGGGAAGGAGAGAATTTGGAGCTCACATTTAAAAAAAATGAATGTTAATTTTTTTTTTTTACATTTAATTGACAAACATTTAAAAAGATTGGAAGAAATTTGAATTTTTCTGATTTTTAAAGTTTTTTTTTCAGGAGGTGCAATTTATTTTTTGTACCTAAGGTGAGGACTTTACATTTGTTCCTTTTAGATGTCATCTTATTAGATTTGATCTATCTAGCTCATCAAAATCTTTTGGCATTTGGACTGTCACCTACAATGTTATTAATTGTTCCCAACTTTTTGTTATCTACAAATTAAAAAAGCATTCTATCCACATCTTTTTCTGTGTTATTGTTTATAAATATTAAATAGCACATGTTCTAGTCTAGATTTTGGGGGCACTTCACTAAAGACTTCCTTCTAAGTTACTATTGAAGCACTAATGGCACGGCTTTTGGTATAGTCATTCAACTAGTTCCACATAAACATAACTGCATTATTACTTGGTCCATGTCTCTTAATCTTATCCACAAGCAGTACATAAGATGCTTTATAAAATGCATTTTTGGCTGCCATGAAACTATACTTTGTCTTATTGCATGTCTTGTAACTGTAGATCCCCCTTGAACTCCCAAGTATGCTCTCCCCCAAAAAGAACTAGAAGAGGTTAAAAAAATACTTAAGTGATATGAAACCAAATCTCTTTACCAGTTTGTCATCACTGTACTTATTTTTTTTTTAAATCTATATACTGTGTGTATGTATGGTGCTGGTGGGAAAGGGGTGAGGATGAAACCAGCACCCACACACATGTACCAACCCCCTTGGCTCAGGGCTCATTGCATAGCTGGGACTCCTCATTTGCTCAAAGACTAAGCAATTCATTTATTCACTCTTTTTCTTTCATACTTCTTGCTGAATCTCCTTCACTTAATCATATTCTGTCAACTTCCTCCAAGTTCCATTTTTCACCCTACTGGACACGTTAAATCCTTCTCATATTGAACTATTATGTGAGTGATAGTTCACTGATAGAATTGTTCTCTTTCTCTATGACTCCACTCCACCTGTAAATACTAGTTCACTTGCCACTGATCATTCTTTTTCATATCCAGACCATTTTCTAACAGGTATCTTGTGACAAGAGCCAGTTTTGAGGTTATTTCTTCCTGATTTTAGCTAGATTAGAGGAATAACCAACCAACTACAGGCTTGGGTGTATGGTTGTTCTTTTTAGGACTACTCACTACCTGAAAATGGCATTTCACTGATTGATGAGCCTAGTAACTGTATCAAAAGAGGAAATGAGATTAATAAGGAATGGTTTGGGTCTTAGTGAATACTTTTTCCTTTTCTAAATGCTCACAAAGCTTTCTGTTAATGATACATTTTAGCATTTGGCAATACTTTTAAAGGCAGAATATTTGGCTATCTATTTTTTTGCCATCCCTATCAAAAACTTAATCAAAAAACATTTATTAAATGCCTACTAAGTGTCAAGCATTGTGCTAGGGACAGAGAATACAAAGACAAAAATGAAATAGTCCATGCTCTCTAGGAACCAATATTCTATCAAGGGAGACAAATCATGCGTGTACGTAGGATGTAAATTCTATCTATGTAATTTGTGTTTGTCTAAATGAGGTGGATGGGGAGAGCTTGGTAGATATTTTTGGGATCTTGGCCATCCCTCTCTAAGAGAGACTTTGATTTCTTCCTGGAAGGTATCTGGAGAAGGAACTATAAAGCTGGCCAATCTGCTTTCTTGAATGTGTGTGTGGGGAGGGAGGGGGAAGGTTATTTTTTACTAGAATTATATCTGTTGCTGCCCCTGCCTCACACATTGTTAGAGGAAATAATACATCTTCATATTCAAGCTGCTTTTGTGTTCATTATCCCTTAAAGAGGCAGGGATACAGTATATATCCAAAGACTTGAGTCCTTCCTACCAAATGTTCATTACACAAAATAAAATTACAAATAGTGAATAGCAAATAAATACATTTATCCAAGTTTATAGCAAACAGAAGTCAGAGAAGCTATAGAGATTAGAATTTACCAGACAATATAAAGAGTGAATAAGCCCTATCATGAGAAGTGAGATATCTCAGTTTAATCAAGAAATTCCCCCATTTCACCCAAGTGGAAATTCCCTGAAGCCAGCTAGAAATTAGAGATATGTTGAGGTACCGTGCCTTTAAATAGCTATTGCTGCCCAAAGTCTTTTCATCTCTATTTTCTCTCTGTCTGTCTCTCTGTCTCTGTCTCTCTCTGTCTCTCTCATCATTTGATCAGTGCAGTGACAACCAAGATGTGAACCAGGAATGTAACATGCCACTTACTCCTCCTGACAGTGAGACAATGAATGCAAGATGAAGAATGAGACATATTTTTTAGATGTAGGCTTTGTGTGCTTGGATATTCATATATATCTGATTCAAGGGTTTTAATTTTCTTTCTCTCAAATTTAGCAGAAGGCATTTTGGGGGAAAGATTGCAATAGGGTTATCAAAATTATAAAAAAAAGAAGAAAAGTGGGTCATTGAAACATTTAAAAAATGCACAGAAGAGAACAGAAGGAAGGTCAGTAGTAAACATAAACAAGCAAGACAGCTTTGAGAATAATATGTTGAATTTGTTGTATGCTTGGAAGGACAAGCAATTTGCCTGTAGTGCAGATTTTCAGTAGGATGTGCAGTGCTTAGTTATTATTCTGCTTTGTATATGGAAATAATCATTTGGCATTAAGTTTCAAAGTAAGAAAAGTAACAAATTTTTTTAAAGGAACAGAGACTGGGAGATTGGTAGGTTACCCCTCTTTTTGTGCACACTTCATTCTGGCTCAGAAACTCCTGAGTTATTTCATCTAGATCTGAAGCCAATTAGAAGACTTATCATACAGGATCAACCCTTCAAATACATGTGGCTTCAAAGTTTCCAAATGTTAGATCAGAAACAGGCAGGAATAGAGGGTCTGTATAATCCACCAGCAAGGGTAAATCCAAATATATTCCCTGTGTAACAACTGTCTCCATAATTTAAATTATAATTTCCCTGAAACTTGAAAAAAAGTCTTCCATTTCTTCTGTGATTCCTAACCAAAGTAATTTATACACATTGAATGCTAACTGACGAGTTTTCTCTCCAAGTATTTAGGGATAATTTTATGCTATTGAGATTGCTATAATACCCTAGCAGGGTAAATCACAAGAAGGAAGAACTACATTAGGAGGACTTTGCTTACTTTACTGTTGCTATATATCAGTTTGTTTAGACATTTACCATTCTGCCCTTATATAGTCACTTCACAGGCATAGATTTATAACATAGATTTATAATTTATAACATCTAATCCAACTTTAATTGTTTTACAAATGAGGCATCAGTTGGAGGTGAAGTGACTTGCTGAACTTCACACAGGTAGTAAACAGAGGAGATATTTGAATGGAGGTATTTTGACTTTGACTGAGTGTTCTTTTTTTTTTTTAATAGTATTTTATTTTTCCCCACAATTACAAATCAAGACACGTTTTAGTATGCATTTTTATAAGATTTTGAGTTCCAAATTTCTCTCTCCCTCCCCTCTTCTGAAAACAGTGGGCAGCTTGATATAGTTTATACATATGGTATCATCTAAAACGTATTTCTGTGTTCATCACAGTTGTGGGAGAAGAAATAGATTAGAAGTAAAAAAAAACATGAGAAAGAATAAAGTAAGTGAAAAAAATATGCTTTGATTTGCATTCTTCAGAGTTCATCAGTTCTTTATCTGGATATGGATAGTATTTTCCTTCATGAATCCTTTGTACTTGTCTTGGATCATTGTGTTGCTGAGAAAAGCTGAGTCATTCATAATTGATCATCATATGAACAACATATGATGTTGCTGATACTGTGTATAGTGTATTCTTGGTCCTGCTAATTTCACTTTGCAGCAGTTTGTACAAGTCTTTTCAGGTTTTCCTTTACTTTGTGTGTCTCTCTGCTTCAAGTGTGTTTCTTGTAAGCAATAGATTGTAGGATACTGGTTTTTGGTGCACTCTGCTATCTGCTTCTGTTTTATGGGAGAGTTCATCCCTTTCATATTTGCTATTATGGCTATTTTGTATTTCCCTCCATCATAGTCCTCCTTCTATTTGTACTCTCTCTCCTTTCACCCTTTCCCACATCACTATTGTTTTACTTCTCTCTATCACTTCCCCTGATCTGCCTTACCTTTTGTCACTCCTTTCTCCTGCACCTACCAAATTAATCTCCTCCCCTCTTACTTCTCTGTCAGGTAAGACAGACTTCTATATTCATTTGATTATATTATTCCCCTCTTTGAGCCAATACTGATAAGAGTAAGGTTCAAGCAATACCCATTGACCTCTCCCCCCCCATTTTCTCCTCTACTGTAATAGGTCTTTCTCACTTCTTCATATGGGATAAATTATCCCATTCTACCTCTCCCTTCCTCCTGCACCCATTTTACTCCTCTTTCTCATGCCTTATTTTTTTAAATATCACTCCCTCAAATATGCCTTATACCCATACCTTCTGTCTATGTTTACTCCTTCTACCTACACTGTTAGTGATACAATTTTTAAGAATTACGAGTACATTACATCCCCTGCAGGGATGTAAATGGTTTAGCTCATTGAATACCTTCTGTTTTCTTTTCCCTTTTTACTTGTTTATGCTTCTCTTGGGTCTTGATATTGGAGGTCAAATTTTTGGTTTAGTTCTGGTCTTCTCCTTATGAAGGCTTGAAATCCTTCTATTTCATTGAATGACCATTTTTTCCCCCTTGATGTATTATGATTAATTTTGCCAGGTAAGTGATTCTTGGTTGTAGTCCTAGTTCCTTTGCCTTCTGGGATATCATGTTTGATGACCCCTGATCCTTTAATGTTGCAGCTGCCAAGCTCTATGTAATCCTGATTGTGACTCCCCAATATTTGAATTGTTTCTTTCTGGCCATTTGCAGCATTGTTTCCTTGACCTGATAGTTCTGAAATCTAGCTACAATATTCCTTGGGGTTCTTATTTTGGGGTCTCTTTCCTGAGGTAAATGGTGGATTCTTTCAGTGCCTATTTTGCCTTGTAGTTTGAGGATATTAAGGCAGTTTTCCTTGATAATTTCTTAAAAGATGCTGTCTAGGTCTTCCTATTGGTTATGACTTTCAGGTAGTCCAGTGATTCTGATATTATTTCTCCTAGATCTGTTTTCCAGGTCAGTTGTTTTTCTCCTGAGGTATTTTATATTTTCTTTCATTATTTTCATTCTTTTAAATTTGTTTTATTGATTCATGTTATCTCATTAAGTCATTAGCTTCCACTTGCCCAATACTAACTTTAAGGTATTGTTTTCCTCAATTAGTTTTTTTGTACTTTCTTTTCCATCTGGCCAATTCTACTTTTAAGTTGTCTTTTTTCATAACTCTCTTGCATGACTTTTATTGCTTTTCCCCATTTTTCTTCTTCCTCTCTTATATGATTTTTAAGCTCCTTTTTGAGCTCTTCCATGAGTTCTTTTTGGGCTTAAGATCATTTCCCATTTTACTTTGGAGCTTTGCCCATAAGTGTTTTGACATTGTTCTCTTCTGAGTTTTTGTCTCGGTCTTTATTGTCATTGCAATAACTTTGTATGATCAGATTGTTTTTTGCTCTTTTATTTATTTATTTTTTGCCTATTTCCTTTCTTTTAAATGTGAGCTCTGCTCCCTGGGGTTTAGGTGGGGAACACTGTCTCTAGACAAGACACTGTCTTGTGCTATTGGTTGCAGGCCTTGACTGCTTACCTGGTGCTGTGCTGATCTTTCCCTGAGGCTCATGGAGGACTCTCATGTCTGGTGCTGAGATGGGATGATGGTGTCTGGTGTGTGTCACCCTCCTGGGGCTGTGCATGAAGAGTTCCTGGTATTGGTGTTTGCCTGCTCCACTGCACTGGGGCTCAGGATTTTCCACTGATTTGCTGAGTATTTAAAGTATTTTAAGTATTTAACAATTGGCTTTCAAAAAATATGCGACAGTTTAAAGTTTAATCTACATTATTAATATTTTCTTCAACCCTTTCTTAAGCCTAGGTAACCAGCAAAATAACAAATCAAGTTCTAATTTGTACAGTTTTCCAATTTTCAAGGTGTAAATGCCCATACTGAAAATTTCACAATAGGCATTTTTAATTTAATATTTTACTTTTCCCCAATTACATGTAAAAACAATTTTAACATTCTTTTTTCTTTCTTCAAATTTTGAGTTCCAGATTCTCTCTCTTCTTTCCATTCCTCCTTCATTGTGAAGGTAAACCAATTCAACATAGGTTACACATGTGTAATCATGTAAAACACATCTCCATGTAAGTCATGATGTGGAAAAAAAAAACACAGACAAAAAATTAGCCAACAAAAATAAAGTGAATAAAAGGTATCTTTGGTCGATATTCATGCTCCATCAGCACCTTCTCTGGAGATGATCAACATCTTTCATGGTAAGTCCTTCAGAAAACAATAGGCATTGCTGAAGTATGCGTAGCTCTAGCACATCTCTGGTCTTCGTCTAGAGGGGGCAGGTGCTATAAACCCTTCGGTCAGTATTATTTCAATTGCTGCTTGATGTGTACCTGGTTTCCTGGAAGTACTCCTTTAAGGTAGTAGTTTTCTAAAGGTGGTCTGGGAATCTTCAAGGTATTTTCGGAGGCTCTGAGGCCAAATCTCTTTTCATAATAAGATATTTTAATTTCTAAAATTGTAAATATTGATATAACCCACTTAAAAGAAAATTGGGGCCCTCAATTTTAAAGACTATAAAGGAGGCCTGAGACCAAAATTTTGAGAGTTTTTGGTTTTTTCCATCTTTTTCATTTGTTCTTATTTCCTTATGTTTGGATCCCTTTAGCTTTCTGTGAATCTTCCACAGTATGCCAAGGGCTCATTTTAGAAGTCAGATGGCATCTCAAACATCAGGGTTCTAGTGAGAAGGAATGAAGATCAAGAGTTGATAATGGAATCGAAACTCCTTTTTCTCTGATGCTATTTCTGGTCCTTCTCAGTGAAGACTTCTGGTGACTGTCATAATATCTAGTGAGATTACGAATGAAGTAATACTTTTTTGTATTTTAGCTGTTTAATGAGGAAGATCAGAGGCAGAAAAATAAAGAATGCAAACCTCAGGACTGGAATACTTAGAAGTGTGATCAAATTAAAGAAACATTTCCACAATAAACTCAGCTGGGATTCTGTTTATTACTAATCTTATCTAGTTCAACAATAAGAATAGGACTGTCTCCCACTCACTCTAGCAGTCACACATTCCACCCAATACCAGAGGGCCTTGAGACAAAACCCTAGGCACTAGGTGATATTTAGAGATCTGTGCCCTTTTGTGGGTGGTATTGTTTATCTCATTTGTCAAGAAATGTGGTCAGTGTGGATTTACCCGGTCAGGTTCTAGGCTTGTATTCCCATTCATCAGGAAAATTATGCCTTTTTCCTTCATGTTATATTCAATGACCTCCAAACACAGGAGCATAGCAGAAAGGAAATGTTAATCAAAGCATGTTTTGACTGGACATAGTTTCTTTATTTGTGATTAAAGAAACTAAAGAAAAGTAATAAAGCCAAATATCTATTAGCACAACAGCATACAGGCTTCTTCCAGATCTAGGCATCCACCAGTCTATAGACTGTGACATATAAAAGGTTTGAGAGACATAGTTTCTGGGTAAATCATTTTATTAATCATTGTTAGCTGATAATTAACAAAAGGGTCAGTGACACTCTCTAGTACCAAAGATCCCTCGTGGAACCCACTCAATGGCTATATGCCCTTGAAAGAGTGGGTATTTTTGAGGGTGGTAATCTACTTTGATTAGTTAACAATTAATTAATTAATAAGAGAATAAATTGTTGTCATTGTGTTTGTCCTTCTTTTTCGAAGAGGACCATAGCATCAGGGAAATGATGACTTGACTTGCAGTTGACTTTGATTTGAGTGAGGGAAAGCTGTGCAAGGTCACCAACCTCACTTTCTCCTCTGAGCCATCTCCAGAGCCAAGAGAGAATAGTATAACTTGAAGTGCACCTATTCTAATGAGTTGGTTGGGGGAATGTGGGCAATCTAAACAAAGGATTTATTTCCACCCAAACCTGAGTAGAACTAGTGGGCTTCCCCACTTGGGTGGGATCTGAAGAAGATTGGGAGCAGAAAGTTAATCCAATCTCATTATCTGTAATGTCCTTCAGATTCTGGCTTGGCCTAGTAGAGAATAAGGATCTAGGAATGAGAAAAACCTGGATCTCCCTAATAATTGGTTATTTAATAATCATTTCTCCCAAGACATTCCTCAAGACCAGAAGCACTCATTCATTGTTCGAATGCCTAGACTCAGTTTCCCTGACATCCTTTACCCTCAGGAGTGAGCAAATATTCCTCAGTTCTGTTTTAGTAATGGCCTCCAGGAGAATCTATGTTTAGTCAGTTACAGAAACTAGTGATTGGGGCTGGTCTTTCACTGTTCCTGGCACTCTGGATCTACATGCAAATTTCTCCACGTCTGATAGCCTTCCTTCCCTTCTGGCTTCTCTCCTCAGTTACACTTTCACGTTTTTCCTGTCTCACTGATACCCTCATAAGACTACTTCAGGCAAGAGTCACAGCCCTGCTATCACATTCTCATCATGCAACTTAGAACTGAAAATAGATACTATATATGCCAATGTAACTATTTTTTTCCCTGCCCTTTCCCAAAGTTTTTCAGGTTAGCAACTTTTATATCATTTCTGATCCCGGGTCGATTTTTGGTTCTTTTTTCTTGTCTCAGTTTTATGGGAAATGCTAACCCAAATAAGAGGACTGAACCTCATCGTACTGTGCATAGATCTAATCCCTATTACACATAAATCAATGCAAGATTTCCCGAGGTTGACCTTAAAGGATCCAAAACATTGGTGGTAATGTTATAGGAAAGGATGTGGAGTAGTACAAGCTCATCTCCCACTCTCCTCAGCATCAAGGAATTTATCAACTATCCAATAAATCAGCAAGCATTTATTCAACTTTCACTGTGTAGCAGGCACTGGATTCAAAGACATGTTTTGGCTACTCTGCTCTCCTTTCTTTCCATCAGTCACCCTCTTTTGTAAAGGCTGACATCACAAAATGGTAGAAGGAGTTGTAAACTTTGGTAAATTGAAAGTTCCAGGGTAGGAGCAAGTTGGAGAGGGGCTGGGGAGGGTGAAATTAACAGTGTAACCCTAGGTAGGCTGAAAGTCAGTGAGAATTAATGAAACTGGTGAAGAAAGATGTTGCCTTCCTTTTGGATAGGACAGATTATTGGAGTTTAGAACTTCTTAATGAAGAATACCTAGAGGTATTTTTTTTCTGGTAGGGGACCTAAGGGTGCTTAAGTTCCTTGGCCATGCATTCAAATAGCCTATTTGGATATTTTCCTGATAATGGAAAGAGTTAATCCAGTATCATCTCTTTTACTCTTCATAATTGGATCAACAAATGGACAGATTTTTGCATTGGAACTGAAGTACTTTGTGAAATAAAATTATTTATTAGATTGAAATTTGTTTGGGATCTCATTTTCCCCCTGAATAATATGTGTGGATTTTATAAATGTGAATCTTAGTTTTGAAAGAGAAATCTTTGCTTATGTAATGCTTTGGGTGTGCAATCTCCCTGGTCACTATATAACCATTTGATAGATCCTGAGGTTCGCAAGGCTAGAAGTGGAAGCATAGGTCATGAGATCTTGAGGTTAGAATTGGGAGAAATCTTAGAGGTCAGCCACTCCAACTTTCTCATCTTGTAGATGAAGAAATTGAGGTTAAGTGATTTGCCCAAGGTTACATAGGTAGAAAGTGACAGTCAAGATGCTGTCTCTAAACCCATTTGCTCTTTTCACTAGACTATTCTGCCTTCTAGCTTTGTTGGAGAACTGAGTGTGGGTGAGAACTCAGAAATAGATTAAGTAGAAAAAACTTCTGGTACTGAATTTTTTTTTCAAGAAACAATTTGGGCTTTTATCTTATAATTTATTGCATGAATTTTATTTAAGTTCATAAAATTCCATAATCTCAATATTATGAAATAATTTTTGACTTAAAACATAGATAATTAGGACAACAAAAGGAAGTCAAATCGAAGTTAGTTTAAGATGGTGATTGATTTAGACATCTCTTTCCCTATAGTATGAAAACATTCACAAGCAATGTAGTTGTAAGCTAGAAAACTTGGCAAATTACATTAAATGAGATAAGTATCAGAACAAAAGATTTGTTATGAAACCCATAAAATTACAGTGACCTTTTAGCTAATTATGGCAGTTTAATTAAAGTTATTTTAAGCATTAGTTAATTATACTTAATTAAGGAAATTATAGAGTTAACCAAGGAAATTTGAATAAACCTTAATGAAACCATATTTGGTCTCTGAGGTTCAAAAATACCAGTTTACACCAATCAAAAAAAATCTATAGTCTGCATCTAGAAGGCAGAAGGAACATAAGTTCTGCCCATGGTTATAAAACAGTGAAAAAAAGCTAGAAAAATTATATTCTTGAGAATATTACTATATTTTCACATAAATTATGATATCATGTAGGACTGTATTATATCCTCTGTCTTTTCAAGTAAGTATACTCTTATAAAGATATAAACATTAAAAGCCTAATAGAGTTGTCTTTGCTTATGTTTTGGAAGTCTAAATAATCTTTTCCTCTGTAAGCATTATTCAAATTTGCCAGATGCTTTAGGGACTCCGACTGAATTTGGAATGGCTTTTGCATGGCCTACTTAGAGGTACAATTTAGACTGAAATATTTAGGTTTCACATTGTTGTCATTTGTTGTCTTCCTGCTCTTGATTCTTCAAGACCATTGGACAAAGGAACAAACAAATCATTTCTGTTATAAACTAGCAGTGTTGAAGCAGTTTTTCAGATGCCTTACTGAGTACACACCCCCAAAGAAAGGACCATATCATTGAATTCTGAGGGACAATACGTATTTAATGTTAATGGTTCACAAGGTGAGGTCTGCACCTTGGACCTTGAGACACCCTCCATTTACACAATGCATTGTGCAAATGACAAGCTAAATCACAGGGGAAAGCTCTTTGGTCTCTGTGAATAAACAATATTTGCTTTCACAGATCCAAAATATACATCACTATCTTTATGTAGGGTGAAAAAGGTGGGGTAAAGGTCTAAGATTTTTCTTTGTCATTTCTTATTTTGTTTCTGCATTAATGAGTAATTTACTAATTATATCTCAAGGTTTCAAAACAAATTTTTTTAACTGGGGAAGAGGAGGGAATAAACATGTATGTAGTGTCTACAATGTGCCAGAACCTGCCAAGCACTGTACAGATGTTATCTCATTTGATCTTCATAACAACCCGGTGAGGTAGTTGCTATTATTAACCTCATTTTACATTTGAGGAAACTGAGGCAGATGGACATTAAATGACTTGCCCAGGGTCACCATTCTAGTAAGTATCTGAAGCTACATTTGAACGCAAGACTTTCTGACTGCAGGGTTACTTAGCTGCCCACTAACTTGTCTTGTGAATGGAAGCTGGTGGGGGATGGGATGCCTCATGTTCTTTTAAAGGCTGAGAACCACTGATCAGTGTGGAGAAATGTAGTCATTGCAATGATTTGTCACTCTCAGGAAATGAGTATGTCTGGACCCTGAGTACCCTATTGCCAAACACCAAACACCACCACACGTAACTAGTGTGAGGTGAACAGGGTTTTGACCTGGGTCTATAACATACATAAAATGTATTTCCTTCTTAGGGTGGCTTATTTCTTCCACGTATGGCCACTATTTCAAGCCATTATCGTGCCCCACCTTAGAGTCTTCTTGCCAGCCTCGGCTTCTATGTAACATAAGCCAGGTTTACCACCCTCAGGTTTCATTCATTGCAGTGTCTTCTACCCATTTGTATTTCATCCAATAGAAAAAAAGTTCTAGTTACATCTCTGACCATTGGGCAGAATGTGTAAGACAGTGGTAGGGCAGTCACCTGTGCATGGGGGCCCCTGAAAGGCTGACCATGCATCCAATGAAGAAGGGAGTATAAAATGAGAAGTTAATTTCCTCAAATGAATGAATTTCCTGTTCTTCTACTTACAAAAAAAAAAAAAGGAAACACGTACTTTTTTCTTTAAAAAAAGACTTCTTTTAAATGCTACTGAAAGCACTAATTCAAAGCCTGTTTTGACCTTTTATTGTGTGGCCTGACTTTGCTGTTACTACATTAAATAATCCTCGTTCACATGTGACTCTTTTTGCTCCTCATGCAGTTATTTAGATCAGGAAAAAAAAAAGAGAGAGCACACTTATGGTACCTGCTGCAGGAGGCAGGGAAAAGCAGAGAGAGGTGAGGACAGAACAATTCTGGTCAGTGTCTTTGACACTGATTCACTGATTTGTTGGTGAGTGGAAGATCGTGGGCTCTCAAGAATTCCTTTGAAGGACTAAATGGTTTCCTCACTCAGTCTGCTTCATCTCTCAGGCAGTTCACATCACCTAGAATGATTCAAATAGCCTTGGATTTGAATTCTAGGTGATCAGAGACACGGCCTTCTTTATGCAGTTCTCAGTTGGAATTCTCTGTCTTTTTGATTTAACTCCAGTTTGGTCTTTTAGTCATAGTATGAGCCTTAAAAAAAAAATCTTTCCCTGAACATGGAAAATCCTGTTGGTCTGCAGCATGATGTAATTATCATAGGATTTCGGAGTTGTACTTGGGGTTGGTCATGCTTTATAAACCTCTTTTGAAAACTTTATTCTAAATTTAGTGACTATCACACCAAAAACCAAGAATAAAAATTAAACTGTAAACTGCAGTATTAATACTTTGTTAAAATTGTTTATTTGAACTTTATCAAAATAGTAACAAGGAAGTCTTGTTTTTTGCCTAATCTCCTTTTTTTTTTCCTTTTTGGAGGGCAATTGGGGTTAAGTGACTTGCAGAGGTCACACAGCTAGTGTTTGTGTCAAGCGTCTGAGGTCGGATTTGAATTCAGATCCTCCTGACTCCAGGGTTAGTGCTCTATTCACTGCGCCACCTAGCCTCTCCCCTTTTGCTTAATTTCCTCCTGAACTCTGCTTTTTCTGATTTTTATGGGGGTGTTTTTATTACTATTTACACCTCCGTAATCCTCATGAATTTTGTTCTCCTTTTTTTCTGCAGTTACTTCATACATTGTTCATATGATACAACAATTTCAAATTACTTTATATGATATGATTTGTTTTTGCCATTTCATAGTGAATTTATGAGTTATTTAAAGTTTTGCTATTATAAATAACACATCTCTTAATATTTTTGGTTTGAGATGTCTTTTTTTCTTTCAGTATAGAACTTAAGGTATATTCCTAGTAGAAGGATCACTAGGTTAAAAGACATGGACAGTTTGGTAACTTTTCTTGTATACTACCATACTGTTTCCAAAAATATGCATCACTTTCTAAATTCATCAGAAATGTATTTCTGATAAAATTTCTGATGAAATTCTGATGAAAATTCTGATGAAATTCTATTTCTCCTCAACTCAACAAAACTGAATTTCATTATTTAAAGCTTCCCCCCCCATCTTATTGCTATAAGATGGCCCATTGTTTTAATTTTCATTGCTCCTTACTGTTACTCCCCGTAATTCTCTGTTATTTCTAGCATAAAATGCAGAATTCTTAGACAGACATCCAAAGTCATCCACAGTATGGCTCCCACTTGTGTTTCCAGTCCGGTTTCTTGTTTCTCCCCTTCCTGCCTTCTCAGAGACAAGCTTTTATCTTCCAGTTATGTGATTTTTGCACGAGAGGTCTTTCATGCTTGGAACGCACTATTCTCTTACCTCTGTCTCCCTAGCTTCCTTCAAAACATAGCATAGATTCTCTCCACTCTGCACCTACTATCATCCTTATCCCCCCATTCTCTCCCTCTTAAAATTACTTTGAATTTATCTTGTAATTCATGTAGTATTTTTCCAGTAGAAGTTATACTCCTTAATAGAATCTTTGACTCCCCAGAGCCAAACACAGGATAGGCACTTAATCTATGTTTGAATAGAGTTTAATTGAATTACTAGAGGGTCTAGTGTGGGCATCTCCCAAGGTTTTGTCCCGAGTCATCTTCCCTTATAGGATCATAGGCTTATAGATTTAGAGCTAGAAAGGGACCTTAGGGCCGTATTGCTCAATTCTCTTAATTTACAGAAGAGGAACTGAGGTCCAGGGATGTTAAATGATTTGTGTGAGATCACACAGGTAGTCATTAAGCAAACCTGGGTCACCTGATCCCAGATCCATCCACACTTCCTTCCATTGTGCTGCACTCTACTGTCTCTCATCACTCTAAACCTGGTAGCTACGAGACACAATAGATAGAACACTGGGCTTGGAGTATTGAAGATCTGAGCTTACTTCTGGTCTCAGATGCATACTAACTTGTCTGACCCAGGGCAGGTCACTTGACCTCTTTCTGCCTCAGTTTCTTCAACTTTAAATTGGGAATAATAGCTTCTACCTTGCAGGGTTGTTGTGAGGATCAAATGAGATAATTAATATTTGTAAAATTCTTAGCACAGTGCCTGGGATATAATAGGTGCTTAATAAGTGCCTATTTCTGGGGTCAGCTAGGTGGTGCAGTGAATAGAATGCTGGCCCTGGAGTCAGGAGGACCTGAGTTCAAATCCGGTCTCAGACACTTCACGTGCTTACTAGCCGTGTGGCTTTGAGCAAGTCACTTAACCCCCACTGCCTTCCAAAAAGTAAAAAAAAAAAAATGAAAAAGTGCCTATTCCCTTCTGTCCTCTCTATATTCTTTCCTCAACTATTTCCATGTATTTAGTTATTATATTTACAGAAATGACTTGAAAATCAATCTATATAGTTATAATAATAATGATGATGATTTTAATCAGTCATTGTCGACTGATAATAGAACTTCTCAAGTCTAGCCCTGTACTTTAACTGCTATTGGTGTTCTCCAGTAAAGTGATCTGTCAACATCTCAAACTTAACATGTATAAAGCACAGCTCGTCATTCCTCCCAAGGCCTTACCTCCATTAAATTTTCCTGACCTACTTAAAAACCTTAAAAGGTTTCTTGTTGTCTTTAGGATATAAAGCAAACTCCTTAGTGAAGCATTTAAAGTTCTCTACAATCTGGCCCCAACTTACCTTTTCAGGCTCATTGAATCTTATTTACCCTTCCTGTGCTTTAATTCTAGCCAAGCTGTTTTTTGAAAATGACACTCCATCCTTTCTCATGTATTCCCACAAGCTATCTCCCATGTTCGGAATATACTCCCTCCTTACCTTTGTACTTCAGAATCCAGCTAGCATTACACTTCTTTAAAGAGGCATTCTGATCCCTAACTATTAATGCTCTTTCACTCCTTAAATCACCAGGTATGTTTATCTCTGTATGTATCATAAGAAGTGGGATTTAAAGTGAGGTCTTTGTTCTAGGTGGCCTATTTATCACTTAGCTGTTTGATCATCCTTGTAATTCAAAGCATTACTGATAATATTAATTTCCACTATAAAAGTAAGACTCAGTAGTTGATCAAACTCCTAAATGCCATTGGATCCATTTGTCATCTATTGTATACTAAATCTGTAAGTGTGTCAATCACTTTGGGAGACTCTTTTCTTAAGAAAAAATATTTATAGTAAATATAGTTCATTGTATTTTTTTTTGCTTGTATAATCAAATACTCAAATGCATCCCTGTTTATATCCATTTGAATTTTTCCCCAAACTAAACAGCCAGTAATTCAATAATGGATGGTAATTTTGCATAATTCTCATTTATGTTCTCTGACAAGAGAATAAGAGGTCAGGTCCGCCTAACATATTTGGAGTGTTTTTTGATTTCTCTTGATATTGTAAGGAAACAATGGGGCCCTCAGTTCATCTAATGCTTATTGTTTGCCTTCTGCTATGTGACTGACCACTTTCTTTTCCATTTATTCATTTTCTTGATAATGTCGTACACCGTAGTTCTTCTTAGTGCCTAATTGTTGTATATTGTAGTCTGCTTATACCCACCATATATTTCTTTATTTGCTTTCAGTATGATAATCATTTTCAGTTCTTTAATTCATAAACATAGGTTTATTTTTTGCAATATGTTATGACTCATAGCCATCCAATAACAGTGATAGAATTTTGATATTAAAAAGATTGGCCTTTGTTTCTGGGAGAAATTTTGGAATCTTTAAAGGAATTTTGAGTTTAGGAGAAGACTAACTGTTTTACTTTCTTCCCCCTGTTTAATTCTTGGCTCAACTCATTGTCCATTTGTCCTGCTTGTACTGCCTCCTATATATGTGTGAATGTGTATGTATACAGACACACACATGTGTCTATGCCAGCATTATGCTGGTAAATGTTTAACAACCAGCCCTCCAAAAGTGCATGACAATTTAAAGTTTAATTTGTGTAATTAATGTTTTCTGTATCACTTTGTCAAGTCTATACAATCAACAAAACAGAATATAAAACCCAGATTTGTAGCATTTGCCAGTTTCTGAGGTATAAGTGCTGTTGAAAATTTAGCAAAAAATTAACAATCAGCTGTTTTGAGTTGGTTGTAGCATACCCCTGTCTATATATCTATAACATCTACCTATATTTACATCTATATCTGTTTATGCCTATGTATATGCCTATATTTACTTCTATATCTATCTGAAAAGAGACAGACCAAGAAAATGAGAGAAAGAAGGACAAAATTGGATCATTTCCCCATGATAAAAGTAGCTTTTGGCAAATTCATTTGCATGATTATTAGTATCTACCCTGGAAAGGCTGCCTAACGTAAAGTAACTGAAGAGTACTGAATGTGTATCATTCATATGTTAATGATAATAAATTATCCAGGAAAGGCTTCCTTGCTGATAACAATATCCTGAGACTGAGGCTGCTGAAAGTGTTCAATATGTATGATGGCTAAGTTGACCCAAAAGATCGGTCATTAGTTCAGAAAAGAAGATCCCTATGCTTAGCCATACATAGCCTGATCAATTAATTCTCTTAAATGTTCAAGAATCATGAAATGAGAGACATTGTTGATAAGTGACACAAAAAGCAGAATTTTTTCTCCTTTAATGTAAGAATGATCCATTCTCATACTGGCCTTCTACCAAAAGTTTCACCTTTTAACCTTTACAAAGGGATTAGCCTAGAACAATGCACTATAAAGTTCTGGAGAAGTATGTTCCTTTATCTACATGTACCCTGACAACCTTTGTGGTACCTGAACTTGCTATTAATCTAAGATCCAGTTAACTGAAATATAACCTTGACTAAAAACCAATGGAATATATATGAGTCATGTAATGGTTTTTGCTTTCATTTTTTAGTTGTATGAAGATGCTATTTATCACATCTATTTAGAGAGCATTTGCTGCTAAATGTTGGGGAATGGACAAGAGAAGTTGTTCATTTTTCTCACCCTTGGAATTATTCCCTTGAACATTCTTCATAACTCTATATCCAGTACTCTATGCCAGTAGGTCTTTGGTTTCACTCCTAAGGTTTTTATTCTCCAGGTTATAGATCCTCAATTCCTTCAGTCATTATTCTTGAAGTATACTTCACTAGTGTGGGTATATATACATACACACATACACATATATACTCACTAATGAAGTATAATTACAAGAAAACCACATCGATTTATTAAATATGTAAGTATACATGATATAGTATATACTTAAAAATACAAGCTTTATAAAGTTTCTAATGTCATAAGAATGAAAATTTTGAAGTCCTTTAACTGCATATTGTGCTGTCCTGGACACTAGACCAAGAAAACCATATACATAAAACTCTCTTAGAGTTTACAATGTGAGGTACATTAACAAGGATACATATGTTCAGGACATGAAGACAGAATAATAAAAACATTAATTCCTGATATATTGCATTTAATAAATTGTTGAATGAATGAACAAGCAAATTGTATAGTCTCTGCCCTCAAGGACTTTATAATCAAGGAGGGGGAATGAGATGCACAGAAATGTTATTAATGTTAAACAATGGATGGGATTCTGAATTCTAATCAGAACTGACTATGAGTACTATGTAACATGCAATTAAAGTACCTTTTGTGATAGGAAGACAAAGGCAAATTTATTAGATGGACTGGAAATTGAGAGTAGTTGAGATAATGACAAGGTAAAGAGAGCAGAAAAGACAATGCACATTTATGTAGTCCTTTAAGGTTTGCACCATTTTCAAATGAGGAAACTAAGGCTCAGAAAGGTTAAATGATTTTTACCATGTATAGAGAGAGCTAATAAATGTCAGAGGCAAGACTGAAACCCAAGTTGTATGAAATACCAACCCTCTTTTCACTACACATCAGGTCTGCTACAAAGGAGTGTGTGTGTGTGTGTGTGTGTGTGTGTGTGTGTGTGTGTGTGTGTGTAATCAAATTAAAGGATCACAGATTTGAAGACATTTAGGCAGGAAATATGCCTCTTTTCGGTCAACATAATTGTAATATTCCATTCTTAAGTCCTGAATACACATCAGGAAGTACTCTGTGAGCTCAACCTAATAATATAACTGACGCAATACTGGATTTGGCAGACCCAGAGAAGGTTATTCCATCATAGGCCCAAAAGACTTTGTTGTAAGATTGTTTCACCTAACACACTGTCTAGTGTCATGTGCCCTTCAATTTAATTCAACAAACATTTATTAATTGCCTAGTATTATAGGCACTGATGGGAATCCCTTTAACCTCCAGATATCTTTTGTCTTTCTAGTGTGTAATTAGATTTCCTGCTGAGACACCAGACTATTTATCTGCTTAAATAATTCTGTGGTAATATTACCCTGAGAAATGAATTGTATTCATTCCCTTCTTCCCCTTGAGGAACCAGGGTAGCTTGGCACTGAGAAACATTATCAATCAACTCTGGTTCTCCCTTCCTTTCAAATGTGAGCCTCTAAGTCCCTTGATTGGTTTTCAAAAGACATCTCTTCCTGTCAGTGACCAATACAGTGAATCAGAATGGCAAGACAGCAAGAGCCGCTGAAATGGAAAACATCCAACTTCTGCCCAAGTACCAGCAGAGATTTGGGAGTCTTTTGAAGAGAACTCAAGAGAGGTATTTCTTTTCAATGTGTAACTCTCTGTATACTGAATATATTGACAGAAGATGAAAAGGGAATGTTCTATTTGAATCTAGCTGGTACAGTGATAGGACAGGTGTGATAGCATAGAAGACAGTAGATGGATGGATTGTATAAAATATGATCTTTGGCTCACTCTGACTCATAGCACCAGGAAGGTATTTGTTTGAGTTCAACTTAGCATAACTGTCATTCTTCTCTTGGCAAAGTTCGAGGGTCAGGTTCTTAAACTTCATGAAGGAAGGGCAGGAAAAATATAGCGCTCTATCCCAATTTCAGTTAGCAGGAGAAAATGAAACTGTCACGAATATGACAAAACTCTGTCATCACTAGAATAAGGATATAGGATCACAATCTTCTTTTCCACTAAATGGGTGCCTTTTTCTAAATAAGGGGTAGGACACTAGGTCCTCAGATCAGATAAGATGTTCAAATCCTGGACAACATCAGACATCATGAGGTGTTGGACTGGAGTGAGCTTCCAGGTATACCACAGCCCAGTCCAGAATCCCTTAGGACATGAAAACAATCTAGTCTAGAGAGAGTATAGGAAGGGGCTTCCCAAAGTTATAGATCGTAGCATACCTAAGTGATTGCATTCCATATGACAAAGTTTTATGAATACATATCCTTGGGAGAAAAAAATTTTGAGTATTTATTTTGTATGAATTGTGAGCTAGGTTCATTTCACTTTAGTAAACATTTATTAAGTGACTTTTAAGTAGATATTATTAAATGACTATTAAGTGACTATGCAAGACACTGTGGTAGGCCATGGGGACACAAAGGTAGCTATCACATAGATCCTACCCTCAAGGAGCTTCTATTCTTGAGAATCAGTTAGGTAAAGGAATATATAGAATGTTGGCCTTAGAGTAAGGAAGACCAGAATTCAAATCCTGTCTCAGGCACTTATTAGCAATGTGACTATATACAAATCACTTAATCCCTGTCAGCATCACTTTTCTCATCTGGAAAATGGAGATAACATTAGTACTTACCCTCATGAGAGGACTGGATGAGAGTCAAACATAATAACATATACAAATTTGTTTGCAAACCTTAGAGTACTGTATAAATGCTAGCAATCATTATGGCAATTCTTTATAAGTACAGATACAAATGCAAAGGACTGTGGTATAAAGGAGAGTGAGTTAAGGGTAAAGAAAAAGCCAAGGCATAGTGTTGGGAGTGATTCGAAGAGGGAGAGTTTCTTATTTTCACCTAGGTGAGAGGGAATTAGAGAAAACTCCATGGAGGCCTTGGCACCTGAGTAGGGATTTAAAGGAAAGAAGAGATTATCAGGGAAAAAGGAAAAGAACCTATATGTACTAAAATATTTATAGCAGCTCTCTTTATTGTAGCAAAGAACTGAAGATTGAAAAATGCCTATCAATTGGGGAATGGCTAAACAAGTTGTGGTATATGATTGTGATGGAACATACTGTACTATAAGAAATGGTGAGCTCATTGATTTGAGAAAAACATAGAGAGATTTACATTAAGTAATGAAGAATGAAATGAGAAGAACAAAGAGAATGTCGTACACAGTAACATCAACATTGTTTTTAAAACAACATTGAACAACCAAGTAATATTGACTATTATACCTATCTAAATTAACTACAAAGGACATGTGAGGGAAGATGATGTCTGCATCCAAAAAAAGAACTGAATAGAAGTATGTCTAGAATGATTTTACATATACAAATATATACATGTATTCACACACACATACACACATGCATGATATACATACATATTTGTGTCTAATGGTAGCTATCTCTAGGGAGAGAGGAGGAAAAAGGGGGAAAAAGTTACATGATAACTTTATTTTTTAGAAGGAATAGCAATTTGTACATAATAGATTTGCAGTTTCATGAACAATCATTTAAAAAATTCTGCTATGTTATGGAAATGCTTTTTATTTCATAAATTAAAAATAAAATGAATAACTTTTAAAAATGTAAAAAAATAAAGGAAAGGAGGAATTTTGATATATAGCTGGGTTGTATGAGAAGTTTATTTATGGAATGAGAAAAGGTATGGTGATGGGGGAAGGTAAGACAAGAATGGCAAAAGAAAGGTAGATTCTGCTTGTTGAAATGTCCATTAGATGAACAACAATGATGACCACTATCTAAGATACTGCCTTAGTTTGCAGGTCTTTGGCACTAAAAAAGAGCTGCAATAAATATATTTGTACAAATGAGACCTTTTCTTCTTTCTTTGATCTCTTTGAGGTACAGATCAAGGAATGGTATTCTTTAGTCAAAGTATATTCTCAGTTTACCAACTTTTTGGAAATAATTCCAAATTTCTTTCCAGATTGGTTGGACTAGGGGATGGAGCCAAGATGGCGGAGTAAAAACAGGAACTTGTTTGAGCTCCTGCTCCAACTGCCTCCAATACCTGTTAAATATGACTCTAAACAAATTTTAGAGCTACAGAACCCACAAAGTGACAGAGAGAAACAAATCTCCCGCTGAAGGCAGCCTGGCAGGCCAACAGGAAGGGTCTATCGCACCAAGCTGGGAGTGAGCTGCACTGGCTGGGGCAGCCCCAACCAGCAGCACAGACCAGCAGAGCAGACTTTAGGAGAGTGAATCACCAGCAGCTGTGATGATTTTGAGCAGTGGTTCTCAACTTTCCTAATGCTGTGACCTTTTAATACAATTCCTCATGTTGTGGTGACCCCCAACCATAAAATTATTTTCATTGCTACTTCATAACTGTAATCTTGCTACTGTTACGAATCATAATGTAAACATTTGACATGCAGGATGTATTTTCATTGTTGCAAATTGAACATAACCCACAGGTTGAGAACTACTGGTTTTGAGGCTTCTCAACCCTAAATGCCAAAGAGAAAGTAAAAGGTCAGTGGTGAACTCTGTTGGAACCAGGTGAGGAAGAATATGGTCTGACACCTGCACGTGGGGCAAGAGGTAGCTGAGGTGTGGCGGCTGCAGCTGCTGCTGTGTTACTGCCTCTGGAACTCTTGGCCTGCAAATAGTAGGTGGACCAAACAACTATTCAGAGGATAATTGCTCTTCCTTTGACCTTCTTGGATCTGGATTGCTGTCTTAGGTGGTGATCCTGGGGTGTGTGGCCAGTGTGCCAAAGCTTGGGGTGTTTGTAGAGAGTCAGTAGAGAATCAAAGCTCTGACAACCTTTGTGAAAACCCCAGCGATTTGGGACATGGCTCTTTTCACTCCAGAAGCAAAGTTCTACCATGGCAAAGAGCTCAAAAGTCAAGTAATTGGCTGGCAAGATGAGCAAGCAGAGAAAGTGCAATCAGACCATGGAATCCTTTTTTGGGGACAAAAAGGAACAAAACATGGAACCAGAAGAACTCAGTGAAGTCAAAACTCCTGCATCAAAAGCTTCCAAGAAAAATATGAACTGCTTACAGGCCATGGAGGAGCTCAAAAAGGATTTTGAAAATCAAGTAAGAGAAGTGGAGGAAAAATTGGGAAGAGAAGTGAGAATGATATAAGAAAATCATGAAAAGTGAATCAACAGCCTGCTAAAGGAGACCCCCCAAAATACTGAAGAAATAACACCTTAAAAAATAGACTCAAATGGTAAAAGAGACCCAAAAAGCCAATGGGGAGAAAAATGCCTTAAAAAGCTGAATTTGCCAGATGGAAAAGAAATTTCAAAAACTCACTGAAAAGAATAATTCCTTCAAAATTAGACTGGAGCAAATGGAAGCTAATGACTTTATGAGAAATCAAGATACTATTAAACAGATCCAAATAAATGAAAAAATAGAAGGCAATGTGAAATATTTCATTGGAAAAACTGCTGACCTGGAAAATAGATCCAGGAGAGATAATTTAAAAATTATTGTACTACTTGAAAACCATGATAAAAAAAAAGAGCCTAGAAATCATCCTTCAAGAAATTCTCAAGGAAAATTGCCCTGATATTCTAGAACCAGAGGGCAAAATAGAAATTGAAAGAATTTACTGATCACCTTTTGAAAAAAGATCCTAAAAAGAAAACTTCTAGGAATATCATAGTCAAATTCCTGAGTTCTCAGGTCAAGGAGAAAATATTACAAGCATTCAGGAAGAAACAATTTGAGTATTATGGAAACAATCAGGATAACACAAGATCTAGCAGCTTCTACATTAAGGGATCAAAGGGCTTGAAATATGATATTCTGGAGGTTGAAGGAACTAGGATTAAAACCATGAATCACCTACCAAGAAAACTGAGTATAATGCTTCAGGGAAAAATATGGTCATTCAATGAAATAGAGGACTTTCAAGTATTCTTGATGAAGAAACCAGAGCTGAACAGAAAATTTGACTTTCAGATAGGTTGGACCAATTCACAGCTTCATCAAGAAAGAAGGAAAGGGAGGGGTGGCTAGGTGGCGCAGTGAATAGAGCACTGGCCCTGGAGTCAGGAGGACCTGTTTGAAATCCCACCTCAGACACTTGGCACACTTACTAGCTGTGTGACCTTAGGTAAATCACTTAATCCCAATTGACCTGCCTTTCCCCTTTCAAAAAGCAAAAAATAAAAGAGGGAAGGGAACAAGTATTTATTAAGTCCTTATTAAGTACCAGGGATGGTTTGTAATTATTTCTTTTTATCATCACAACAACCAGTTGAGGAAGCAGATAATGTAATCTTTCCAGTGCTGCAGTTAAAAGCACTGATGCAAACAGAGCTTAAATGATATCACTGGCCAGGGTCACAGGGCTAGTAAGGCTGGAATTTTAAAACTCCTGTCTTCTTCACCCCAAGCCCAGCACTCTATCCACTGTACCACTTAGTTGCATTAACATGAAGTATTAATGTGCCTATTTTCCTATTGTCCATTCAACATTTCTAATTTGTCTTTGTCAACTTTGCCAATCTGATGGGTATGAGAAAGAAATTCAGAGTTGCTTAAATTTGCATTTCTCCCATTATTAGTGATTTGGATTTCTTCCTTAAAAGCTTGTATTTCTTCCTTAGTAGTTTTCTAAGTTATATCTAAGTAGATATAAAAGGTATATCTAAGTCATGTGTTCATTTGGACCCCATCTTATTATGTGGTAGCACTGCTACTTATTAAGTGCCTACTATGTGCCAGGTACTGTGTTCGGTGCCCGGGGGTACAAAGACAAAAAATGAGTTTGTCCCTTAAGTGGAGTCATGTGAAATAAGGCTGAGAACATAGTTTAGAACTTGTGTGTGTGTGTGTGTGTGTGTGTGTGTGTGTGTGTCTGTCTGTCTGTCTAAGCTTGAAAGATGAGCTGACTTTCCAAGTCTTTTGTAACTCTTGAGATTTTGTATTACTTTATACTTTGAATTATCACTCTGCCCCCTCAGCAATCTTCCATCTCCTTACAAATCTGGTGACAATAACACCATTATAAGTCAGAGGGAGAAACAAATTTTTTGAGGGAACAGTGAATAGCTAGAAACGAAAAAAGGACTCAGGGTCCTTTTATCCTTATCCACCATTGTTTGTCACCCTGTAGTTCTCAGTGGATAGAGTGGAGTCTGGAAGTCTCATCTTCCTGAGTTCAGATATGGTCTCAGACACTTACTAGCTGTGTGACCCTGGACAAGTCACTTAGCCCTTTTTGCCTCAGCTTCCATATTTGTAAAATGGGCTAGAGAAGGAAATGACAAACTGCTCTATCTTTGCCAAGAAAACCCCAAACGGGATTGTGAAGAGTTGGGCACGACTGAATTGAACAGTTCTCAAACTTTTTTGAGTTAATGAGTTTCTCAGTTTTTATTTTTAGTATTTTCTCAGGTACCTTGTTCTATTTTGAGATAAAAAAGTTTCATTGGTTAGATATCAGTCTGACATTGTGAGCAGTTGGTAAACCTTGAGAGGCAGTGTGGTATAATGGCTAGTGTGCTGTAGTCAGGAAGACCTGAGCTCATGTACTTGCCAATTACTAAGTAGGTGTACAGTACCATGCAGTACTATTAGCCTCAGTATCCTTATCAGGAAAGATGAGAATGATAATAGCACCTTCCTCCCAGGGCTATTGTGAGGATCAAATGAGATATTACTGTGAAGTGCTATCCAAACTTTTAGCCCTATCTAACTGTCAGCTATTATTTCCCTTCAGAGTAGGAAATATGTCTTTTAAAGTAGAGCTCTACTGAGGGTTCTTTTTCTTAGTTTGTTTCTTGAGACTATATGCAGACACTAAATCTAAAGCCTTAATGATACCCCCAACAGTTTTAGTAGGAGGAAGAATTATGAAAATGATGCCATATTACAATTACTGTAGAAACTGTCATCTAATTTTTATCTACAGGTCTTTGTTCTGGTCAGGACCTATGATTTAATTGGCATGGGGAACTCCTGGCGAGAAAACTCCATCCATCATTTGTGTATCTATAACTGTTCTGAAATTTACCAAGCCTGAGGTACTGAGAGGTTAAATCACTTGTAAGGTAAGCAACCAATATTTGCTAGAGGCAGGTCTTGAACCCTGGTCATGCAGGTTCTCTAAGCTCATGTTATCTCTGAGAGGCTACCATATGGGTTGGAAAGTCAGTCATTGGTGCTCGTGAAGAGAAAAAAATTGAAGGGCAGTTAAAGTACTTCATTTTATGACTCTCTGTGATGACAATCATGTTTACCCATCTCTTTGTGACAATTATGACAGTACAGAAATTTTCTCTAGCTAAGCTCTTCTTGTTCTTAGTATTCAGTTGGAGAATTTACTTACTCCTGAAGAATTTGGACAAAAAAAGAAAAATCTAAGTTTGTTCTCAGTAAGTGTAGCTTCTGAAACTATTTCCGAGAGCTTAAAGTCACTGTAGATGGGCCCAGGGTGCAGATTCTATAACTTTGGGGTCACTCCAACTTTCTTCTGGGCTGAGAACATTACTAAGCTTCCATGGGGGATCCCTCCAAGCATTAACAAACCCATGATGTAGTAGCAACTGGTATCCTGGCCACTTTGCTCAACATTTCAATCTGTTGGGAAATCTGGCTTCTGGTCCCTGAAACCCAAGTGACAGCTGCAGATGGCTTCTCACATGTTTAACAAGGACAGTCGTTTGTTTTCAGTGTTTCTTTTTCCTTTGGTGAGTGTAGAAGGCCTCAGGGAGTAGTTGTTGGCAGCAGGAGCCTCGGGCTGCTGTTTTCTCAGGTGTAGTCCTGGCAAACAAACGTGAAGGCAACCAGAGCAAGCCTCGATGGCTAATTAGGATGTGCAAGGTTCTCAGCAGCACAAAGGTAGAAAAAACAGGGTTGTCAGATTCTTAATAGGGAAGGTGGTAACACTGCTGTGGTCTGGTGGCACTGAGAGAAATTAGTGTGGAGAGAAATGTCAGTGCTTCCTGTTCAGTGGGGAATTTTCTTTTTACCCATCAGTAAGTCAAGCAATTTTAAGTTTTATAAGGAACCAAGTCCGGGGCCTCAAGGACACCAGTAAAGATTTCTTTTGCCTACAAGATGAGCCTGAGATTACCAAATTAGTCTGAAGAAATGAAGTAAAGAAAGTGGCATAAGCTCTATTTCCATAAATATTGCAAGTATAGCAACAAAGGGAGATGATCAGAGCTGTTACAAATACTGGGGGATTTGTAAAAGAAGACAAGGAAGGGACCATGTGGAACTAAAGGTGGTCATCGAGTCTTGACCTTGGAGTCAGGAGAGCTGAATTTGAATTCTCACTCTGATACTCTATGATCTTAATATTTGCTCTTAGAACTTCAGCTTCCTGTTCTGTAAATAGGGATAACAACGCTTGTAGTACCTGCTTCATAGAGAAGAAAGAGCTTTGTAAACCTTGAAAGGCAAAGAATTATTCTTATTCTCCCTCCAAGTGATTTTGGGGCAGTTGGGTGGCACAGTGGATAGAATGCTGGGCCTGGAGTTAGGGAGATTCATCTTCAGTAGTTCAAATTCAACCTCAGACACCTAGGAGGTGTGTGACCCTGGGCAAGTCACTTTAACTTGTTTGCCTCAGTTTCCTCATCTATAAAATGATCTGGAGAAGGAAATGGCAGACCACTCTAGTATCTTTGTCAAAAAAATCCCAAATGGGGTCACAAAGAGTCAGACATGATTGAAAAATAACTCGACAACAACAAAAAGGGATTGTTGTATTTATATGTATATATGAAAGCCTAGGAAAAATTATAGAGTCTTTGAAGATTGTCTTGCAGTGTCTAGAGATCCTATTGCTCTATTTTCTGTCATTCTCCCCTCCCCCCTAAAACTAAAACTTGCATTTAGGAAAGATCTGAACCATTCTTTCACTATAACATGTAATGACTTTTAAGACTGAAAGCTACCTCTCCTTGGGGATAGTTGCATATTTGCATTTCAAGCAGGCAAAGTATGCATCTATAGTTGTGTCTTTTAAGGCAGCTCTGAACTGAGTAATGACAATTGTTGTTGCTGTTGTTTCTGTGAAGGGGAGGTTCCTAATGCCTAGAAATTACAGTGGGTGACTGCTCAGTTCATCCACTTCAAAAATGGGCTCTGTGCTTGTGTTCATTACTGTGGGAATGAAGGTAGAGGAAAAGGACATATCAAAATAAATTTTTTAACAGTTGACAGTTCAAAGTGGAACATTAATTTGGAGAAGAACTGTGCATATGGAAGAAAAACTCCAAAGGAAAAGGAAGTTAGAGTGAACAACTGATTGACACTCAATAGACAGAGAAAATTATTGAGGTTTAGAAAGGCTACCCTCAGATGAAGGTGACTTGCCAGGGTATGTAATTGCCTGCCTATTTTCAAGACTAACTTACAATTTACCACAGGAGAATTCCAAAAACATACAATGGCTTCAATTTGAAAGCTTTCAAGGTAGTGATTTTCAAACATTTGTCTCTGGCATCTTTATCATGTTTCTGACAGGAAGGTAACTTGTGGTGATTATCTTCACTTAGGGAAGAATAAACTGAGATGGCTTCCCAAAGCCTTAGTTTCCTCATATGCAGAATGGAAGATAATAATCATGTTACTTGGGGTGGCTAGGTTGTATAGTAAATAGAGCATTGGCCCTGGAGTCGGGAGGACCTGAGTTCAAATCCAGCCTCAGACCCTTAAAAAAACCCTTACTAGCCATGTGACCTTGTGCAAGTCACTTAACCCCAATTGCCCTGCCTTCTCCCCTTGAAAAAAAAGGCAAAAAAAAAAAATCATGTTACTTCTCTTCCCTTCCTCTCCCCCCATTCTCCACCAGAGTTCTGAGACTTAAACTTGTAATCCTCCTTTTTCTTCTACCTGGACAGAGGCAGAGCTTGACTGGGTGGCAGGGAGAGAAGGAAGACTGCAAGTAAGTTAATGAGTTAAAAGGGCATTGTAAATCTTAAATTACTTTAAGTTAACATCAGCCATTATTATTATTATTATTGTTATTACTTCTATGACTTCAGGCCAAAAAATCTGGTCCTCTGGTCCACAGTCTTGTGAGCCTAAACATCAGTGCTTGCATGTCTTCATCCATGACTCAATCATGGAGGCAAGCTGCAGTGACCAGCCTGAACTTTTCAGATTTAATGAGGTATACCCATGGCTAATATAATTGTCATGACATGCTTAAGTCGCCTCTCCGGTGTTGGAACAAATCGTGAAATCCAGGTATCCTTAACTTCAGTCTTGAGTTTTGTTTACAAGATTATATTTTAAAAAAAATCAACCCAAAGTGAGCAATTTTCAGCTTAATCAAAGGACAGCTTTATTACTTTTACCCATAAGGGAGAGAACACTTGACACTGAGATGAGTGCTGAGGAGATATTTCTCAACTGACTTCTGAAGACTAAACTTTTTTTTAACTCATTAAAGGAAAAAAAAATCAACTGAGGCTCATGAGCAAGATTAATGGAATTATAACAGAGCTGGACAATTAATGGAGGTCTAGAAAACTGAAAATATCATGGAAGTATACAAAGTAGAATCAATGAAGCTCAACTATATGGGGGAGCAAAAACCTGAATTTTAGGAATTTGTTTCCTTCCCTAGGAGGACATAAATCTAAGGAAGAGAGTAACCATTTGGAGATAATTATATTATTCCATTTCCCCTGTTTTTTATTTTGCTCTTATTTGTCAGTGAAATATCATATTACTTAATTTAAGGTTCCTTCCTGGTTTGTTGGTAGAGACTATGGTGGATGGGAGCCCAAGTTCAATATTAGCCAATCTAATCCAACAAACATCAAGGGCCAATTACATGCCAGTGCTCTGCTATTTGCTGGGGATAGAAAGACAAAATGAAAAGTAATCTCTACCCTTGAAGAGCTTACATTCTACTGGTGGCTAGATTTGGGAGTAAAATGTGTAAACATATAAATATAGTTATGATAATTTTAGGAAGAGGGAGAGAATTCTAATAAATAAGGGCATTGGGAAAGAGCAAAAAGCAATGACCCAGGAACTGAAACTTGAGGGAAGGTAGAAATTCCAGTAGGTGGAGGTGAGGGAATGGGAGCTAGCCCATGAAAAGGCATGAAGGCAGGAAATGGAGGGCTGCATTCAGAGAACAACATGCATCAGTCAGAATGATTGGAACATATAATATGTGAAAGAAATCAATGTGCAATAAATGTGAAAGGTAGGTTGGAGCCAAATGAGTTTGTATTTTATCTTAAAGGCATAAGGAAGCAAGGGACTGACGTGGTTAAACTTGTGTTTTAGGAAACTGATTTTGTATGTTGTAAAGACTGATTGGCACGGAAAGACACCAGTGACATAGAGACCAGTTAGAAGGCTAATAATTCAATTGACAAGTGATGATGACCTGAATTAGTTTGCTGGCCATGTGGGTAAAAACAAGGGGACAAACGAAAGAGATGTTTTAGAAATAGAAATGACAAGTCTTGGTCACTTATTGGATGTGGATGGTGAGAAATATGTAAGTCCTTATTCTAAACAGAAATATAAGTGAGTTTCAAAAGTTGAGTGGGATATCTATTGCAAGATGGAATTCTAGATTCTTGAAATGTTTAATTGAATTAGAGACAACAAAAGCACAGGATTTAGAACGAGAGTACTTGGGTTCAAATCTTGACTTTGCCTTTTACTACATATTAATCCCTGGATAAGTCACCGAAACTCTCTGGGCTTTAATTTTCTCATCTATAAGATAGGTCAGGTGATCTTAGAGAGTCTTTTTCTGTCTTTATAACGCTCAGTTGCTGAAACATCTCTCATTAGACCCTTTGTTTCTACTTGCAAAACCATGACCTTAGTTCATGCCCTTATCACCTCTTGCTGCTTTGCCTTCCAGACTCTAAGTGGTGCTATCTGCCATTTTCATCTTTCATGAATTTGGACCCTGATATATGTATATATACATATGTATACATGTGTGTATACATATATATATACACATTCATACATATATATTCATGTAGATATATTTTTATATAATCTTTTTCTGTGTCTATCACTATCTCTTTTTGTCTTTCCCTTTTACAATGGCATATTGTCATGCTTTTCTGTTGGTATTCTTTGGTACTAGAATTTGCAACTAGAGTTGCAAATAGAAAAGCATAACAGTTCTTTCTTTCAAGGAACTCAATCTAATAGAGAGATTAGGACTTGGAGGGGAAAAAAGCATTTCCATAGTGCCTGCTCTGTGCCAAGCACTGTATTAAGTGCTTTATAAATTTTATCTTATTTGATCTTCACAACAATCTTGTGAAGTAAGTAGTGTAGAGTTTGATGAACTATATAGAGTTAATTTGAGAGGGAGGGAAATAAAGTCAGAAGGAAGTAATGACCTGAGAAAGTATTGAGGGGTAGAGGCAGTAAGTGTCTCAAGGAGGGTGAAGACTGGTTTAAGAGGAGTGAAGGATAGGAAGGGATGGAATGAAGAGAGATTATGGTCAGATGTAGAAATGTCAGTTTTAAATTAGGGGAGTAGGGTATTTGCAGGTTCTGAGATTCATTGTGTGACCATCCATAGAAAACCTTCCTTTCTTCACGATGTGACTCAAACACAATTTCTTACAAATTGTTGTTGTTTATCTTTCATTCTCAAGAAGGGCCAATGGCATCAGGTGGTGTGATGTCTTGACCTACCAGTGCATCGGATTTAAGTGAGGCAGAGCTATGCAAGTCATCAGCCTACTCTCTCCTCCAGAGTCATCGGAGTCCAGTGGCAAGACATAGGTCAAGACTACTGGCAATGGCCTCCATCTTCTACATGAACTAACCTCTGTTAGTGCCCTCCTTTCTTACTTTGTATTTATTCTCTTTAAATTAGTCTCTTGTTAGAATAAATAAGCCACTTTAGAGTAGGAATTGGTTCATTCTTTGTATTTGTTTCTCTCCCTCCTATTCAGCACCTGACATATAGTAGGTAATTACTAAATGCTTGTGATCATTTGATTCCTTGAGGTTAGTTATTGTGCTGGTCTGAACTAGTTGAATTGTTTCAACATCAGTTTTCTGCTATCTACCTTGAATGAATACCAGCAGGAGTTCCAGTGGTCCAAGTGTATAAGCTTCTGTTGTAAAGTGAAAACTATCCTTGTCCAAGAATCACATGCATGTTGACATGCTGTCAATTGCTTGAGTTAGTCTTGCAGAAGAATACACAACTCAGGTTTTCTAAGGTGTAATCAAACACCCAAGGATCTATCCTATGAGACTTCTTCAGGATATGAATTCATCTGGGAGGTACACGTGCAAGGTTGACTTCAGCATTGAGGACATCCAGAGTTTAAATGTGAAATGGATGGGTGCTATTGATGTACTGAAAGCATGGTATGAGCAATGTGATTTGTTTGTCTAACTTGCTTTCGATGGTATTTGAAGCAGTGGACTTTATATTGGAGCTTACTGCGTAACAGCACAGCAGGAATTCAAGTACCAAGCGCAGCACTCGGGTGAAGCCTTTATTGACAGCTTTTCTTCCCCTGTGTTTGTTTTCTCAATAGAACAAAAACTCTTCTTCCAGAATAGTGGCAACATTTGAGAGCTTATATAAAATTGGAACAGGAAATGGCCCAGTATTCAATGAATCAGTCACTTGTAAGCAATTAGTTCATCATTGGATTTTTTAAAAGGAAATTCAAGGCCAGATCTGTCACCCTCTTCTATCTCCGTCTCTTTCTTTCTTTTTGTCCTTTCCTTCCTTCCTTCCTTCCTTCCTTCCTTCCTTCCTTCCTTCCTTTCTTTATCTCTTCATTCTTTCCTTTCCTTCCTTCTTTCTCTCCTCCCTTCTTTCCTTTTCTCATTCTCTTCCTGCCTTCCCTCCTTCCTTTTCTTCCCTCCCCCCTCCTCTCCTTCCTCCTCTCCTTTCTTCCTTTATTTTCTGTTAGCCTTTCTCCCTTCCTTCCTCCTTTAATCCCTTTCTCCCTCCTTCCCTTCTTTTGAATATGACTAATCTTTAAGGAAAGAGCCCTAATTCCAGATCCCTGGCAAGGCTTCAGTTCACACTAAAACTAGAGTCCATAAACACAAAGCAGGAGAAGCCAGGGAATGAAATAAACAAATCACCGAACACTGAACCAACTTCAAAGCCTTTGGCAGACTGTCATTGTGGAACTGATTAAACTTGTGTCTGAGGTTACTTGGGAGATGAGTACGTTGACTTGCCATAGGCCACATCATGGAACCCACGGAACGCAGAGGAAAGCCATCCCACACACTTTCTGATGCTCTGCACAATTAAGTAAATGACATATTCTTTGATTGTCCCAGAGTTGGCATTGAATTAATGTCTCCTACTTCATTAATATGCATTGCTGTGTGATCCCCTTCCCAACCGGGTCCTTAGCTAGGAACAAACAACCTCAGGAGATCTGATAGATTGTGTAAGCTGGGGATCTTGGAATGGTTTCTAATTAAATGTAAGTAACAAGGAATCTATAATTTACTTTGATTTGTTTCAACTGTTTTTAGTAAAATTTCTAATGTAAGAGGGCAATGTTTCAGTGCATAGCAATGGAACAATTGATCCCTGTTTGTTCACTACCTGCTATTGTCTAGTAGTCTGAGCTTGATGGAGTCCTTTGCTGATGAATACAACCTGAGCCTTGGCATGTGGACGATAAAGTAATTTCTGGGTTGGGGTGAAATCTGCTACAAATCAACAAGCTTTTAGCTCTACAGTTAGTAGTCAGTTCTGATTTCATAAAAGACTGAACAGGAGGATGATGGGAATGGTGTTGGGCTTGATCCTTTTCAGGAGTGACTTTCTTATGACTTTTATTTTTTGAACTTCTTAGAGGAAGCTGAAAATGTCAGAGTCAGCAAGAAATAGAAGGCATATTGCATGTAAAAGGCAACAGTGACTAAATGGAAATACTCAAAAGTGGCCATTAGATTTATATGTTTTTTTGAAGTGGAATCTGGTATTTTATTTTTATAAGTTTATTGATGACTTTTTTTTAGAGGGGAGAAGGCAGGGCAACTGGGATTGAGTGACTTGTCCAAGGCCACACAGATAGTTAAGTGTCAGGTTTCAGAGCTGGATTTGAACTCAGGTCCTCCTGACTCCAGGGCTTGTACTGTATAAACTGTGCCACTAGCTGCCCCATGGCTTTTGTTTTTTACAATAAAATTATTTCTGTACCTCCATCCTCAGCCCTATTTCTCATGGAAACTTTTAACAAAGAAAAACAGGTGAATGCAGTCATCCAACACAACAACCATGTCTGAGAGTATATGTAAGATTTAAAAACCAGGGTCCCATGCCTCTCTATCAAGAGGTCGGAAATATATTTCATCATTTATCCTCTAGAAACAATATCGGTCATTATGTTTAATCTGAGAGAAGAATTATAGGATGAAAGCTGGTCTTGAAGCTAGGAAGACTTGGATTCAAGTCATACTAATGTCAAAGAATCAAATATGATATTTAAGGGAAAAGGACAAATCTTATTTCTAGCAAATCTGGATTCAAATATCCTTACATGTTGGGAAAAAAAGCCAGAAATGTTTTCTTTGACCCCACTCCAAAACACAAAAGGTTTGGCTCTAAATACCCCCCAGACTTTATTGCTTATGAGGGTCTTCTTTAAATTTTCCATTTGTGATATTAAAAAAAAGGGAAAGAAAAACTTCATTATTTAAAATGCATTGTTACTAATTTTTGGTCCTTAATGTAGGCAAAGCTCTTTTAGTACTTTAAAAACACTCAAACAAATGTGAACATCAGAAGAAATGGAAGTTGTTCATGTTGTTACTTTTAATTTTTATAAGGTTTTTTCAACATTGTTAGTATTTATGAACACATAAGAATATCACAAATTCGTGTGCGAAGTATGAAATATGAAAATAATTTATTCAGTGAATATGCACTCACACTACACATAGTAACATGGAAAGACACTTTATTGCATCGTTTGCCAACTCATGGCAGTCAATCTGTCAGTTAATTACAATTAATTCTCAAAACATAGCTGAATGTATTCAGGGTGGTAAAGTCATAAGATGTATTAACAATAGTTTTCATTCTTCATTCATGGCATTTCAGGCCATTATAGTGTGTGTGTGATGAATACACATTAAGAATAATACATTGCATGGGGCTAAATAACTTTGACAGGATGCTGACATGTTTCTCCCCCTTTTTCTAAAGGACACATCAATTCACTCCTCTCAACCAAGTAAACAAGATAAAATTACATTCTGCTTCCAAAAGAATTAAGAAAATGCAGATTTAATTCCAACGAACAGTGTTGAACAAGCTCCACAGAACAGACTGAGCAAATTCTCACATTTTGAAGCCATAATGACAGATTCTTGGGACAAGAATATGATACTTTCCCCTCTTTACCACTTTAAAAGCCCATGTT
The DNA here is from genome assembly GCA_028627135.1 of Pseudochirops cupreus. Lineage (NCBI taxonomy): Eukaryota > Metazoa > Chordata > Mammalia > Diprotodontia > Pseudocheiridae > Pseudochirops > Pseudochirops cupreus. Next base: position 85,317,025 of record CM053580.1, read on the forward strand.
ACCTGACAAGATACATGTAAACTTTATTTTTAGGTGGGTAGGTGAGGCTCCTTTAAAGTCAGAGAGTTTAAATTTTATTTTCATCTTTATTAGCAACATTTATTAGTTTCTTTAGGATATTAAGCCAAGCATTAAAAACAACTAACAATACACATTGTATCATCACTGCAAAGGTAGTGTAATCTTTGGCCCAACATTCCTAAACTCTGGATTTTCAATGCTAGGGTCAGATCCTAGAGACTAACTGAAAAGATTATTCTCTCTTGGGCTTCCATATAAGTTTACTTCTCACAACATTGTATAGTTGACCTTTTCTTTGAGGAGAAGTAGAGAGTAAGTTAAGGGAGTAATATATTTCTGTGGACTAGAAAAAGTGATGGTTAAGCTTGGAGAATAAGCAATCTGGGGACCCAGAATGGTTAACATACAGTGATACCACTCAGCCTGTTCCATGATAGGTCAGTTGTATCTAGACAAAGTCAGAGGTTCCAGACTGTATCTAGACACTGAGATGCAGGAAGAATGAACTCTTCTAACTTTCAGTTTTCACCAGGTCCCATGATTCAAGATCCTATGCTATGTGTAGGCTGGGAATAGCGATTCAAGAATTTTTGTGACTAGGTCTAAAGGAAATATGAGTTGGGTATTCTATGAGAATTATGTCATTATACTTCTTTTGTTTCTCATGGAGGAATTCAAACTAACTGTTAAGACTCCTGGGTGCAGATGGATCCTATATCTGGAGAAATTTACTGGGTTTAGGAGATTGGTGAGCATGCAGACACTTAGTGAATACTTACTTTTTGTTATTTTTGCAGCATCCCCTTGTTATTGGGTAATGTTTATTTACGTATTGAGTCTATGCTAAGAATAAAAAATAAAAACACGTGGCATTTCAACATGTGTTTCTTCTTCTGTAGAGAGCCAGCTCCCTCAAAGCATGGTCACAAGATTGGCATTCATTGAAATGCAGCATGGGAAGGAGTAGGGCTAGCCATTGGGTAAGGGGCCCAGAACTAATTTAGAATGGGTATAGATTCACAAAGCTACGTACCCCTAGACAGGGAGTTGTGCTGCTCCATAGTGAGAGACGAAGTGAGGGATAGATGGTCTCAAATTCTTTGTAATATGGTACTTACTCAGCATTCCTGCCCCTGAGGGACATGTACAAACTGGTAGGGTGTGTGGGATACTCCAGTAAGCAGTTATCAAATTTATGAGTTCAAATCCCAACTTTGCTACTAATTAGTTGTATGAATTTGAATGTTTACTTCATCTTTCTATTCTCAGTTTCTTCTCCTATAAAATGAGGCAGTCAGGCTAGATGACTACCATTACATATCTAAGTCTGTGATCCTTTGATCCTATATATTCAAAAGAAGTGGAAAGGACTAATGGTTAGCTGAATGTCTCCTTTATGGTAAAAACTTTGATATGAATGTGTCTGAATTTGGAGAACCATTTCTGTGGGTCTAGACACCTATATTATAGTGATATTTCTATAGAGATGTCCTTCCTTAACCCATTCCCTTCCTACGCAGAGATTTAGAATAGCTATTTGTTTCACTAATTTGAATCAGAATTTGGTAGCTAAGTATCTCTTGTTAATGTAGGATTTGTAGCCATTATCATAAAAAGAGTCTTCTTACCCATTTAAAATTTAGAAGGACCAATTTTTAATTTTTATTTTTTTGCCATGTGGAGGAAGACTTACTTTGGTTGGTTTCAAAGGGCAGAATTTGGACCAATGGGCTAAAGTTATAGAAAGATGCATTTTTTACTTGGCATAAACTTTTAGAATAACAGAAGGCTTGTCTCCCCAAAGACAGAGCTCTCAATCGCTGGGAAAACTTAGGTAGCAACTAGGTGACTATTTTATTCTGGGATATTGTGGAGCAATTTCCTGCATTGGGAGGGAGATTGGACTAAACAGTCTCAGAAATCTCTTCTAATTTTGGTCTAAGAGTCTGGAATTTATGATAGGAGCAGAGGACCCATGTTTGAATCCTCATTCTTCTGTTTACCATTTGTACAATTTTGAGCGTATAACTTAATCATTCAGGACCTCTGTTTCCTCATTTGAAAAATGAAGAAGTTGGGTTGGATAATCTCTAAGATCCCTTCCAGCCTTGGTTTATGTGTCTTTATCCCAATTCCTTTCTTCACCCTCAGCCTTTCCTCTGAGCAGACAAAAATCCTGTACGTACATGATAGATTGTGTCTTGATGAAATATGGACTATTAAAAGGATGAGTCAATTGTTCAAAATGCCATTTGTAGTTAAAGTCAGACTCATAATTAATTTGTGGCAAGATTTTCCATTTCAAACCCATTGGAAATCTACTTCTAAAAAGACCCTGGTCACAGCAGCCTGTGCCACTTTGAATGGGATTTATAATGTTGGTTTTGTTTAGAAAAATTGTCATTGGCTGTTAATGGAAATCAAACTGTATTTCCATCTATTTCATATGTCAGTCACACTTTAGTTTTATAGGGTAGCTGCAGAGATCCAAATCCTCATTTTCTCATTCATGTTGTACATAAGGTGTGAAAAAGGCACAGCAAGAATGTGGGGTGGATGATTAATGTATTTTAAAGCCTTTATTCCTGAATAGGAGGAAATGGCATATTTGCTTCTGCTATTAGTCCACTGATTAAATCCTTTATTGGAATTATTATTATAATGCGCTCTTACAAGAATCATTCTTTCTTTCTGCAGAGAATGCATGGCAATTAAACCAATTGAGTCCTATGGAGATTTCTTGCTGAAGTATCTAACTATTTCTCTGTGTCAATCAGAGCTTTTCAGATAGGCTTCTTGAGAATGAAAGAATTTTATTGTTATGTTGTAAAATGTTTTTGAAAAGAATACATGCCACAAAATGGATTATGACAGCTTATTCTTATTAAGGAATTGTTATAGAGTAGGATTCTTTTTCTGTATGATGCTTCAGGTTGTTAGGGAAAAGGTTATATTTTCTAAATCTGTGAAAATACTATTTAACATCACTCACTTTTGCAAAAAAAAATCATGAAATTATTAATAGTAGCTCACATTTACATAGTACTTTAATGCAATCAAAATGTGTGCTTCACAACAGCCCCCTAAGGTAGTTGTTACAAATACTATTATTCTTCCAATTTCACATATGAGGAAACTGAGGCTCATTGATGTTAAATGCCTTTTCTAAAGCCACAGATTTAGTAAGTAGGATCAGGATTAGATCACAGGAGTTCCTGATTTCAAGTCCCAGATTCTTTCTTTCTTTTTTTTTTTTAATTTATTTTATTAAAATTTTTTTGAGTTACATATT
>CM053580.1:85320837-85377932 GCA_028627135.1 Pseudochirops cupreus
GTTAACTTATGATTGCCCCATGAGTGGAAGGCTGACTTGTATTGTGAAATGATTGAATGATTAAGTAAGGAGGGTTTCCCCCTTACGGAAACAAGATGATTATTCTTTTGTTCTTTGTCCTAAATACTGTGGCCACTTTGGTGAAAACTATGTGGCCGTTCTAATGTTAAGCTGTTGTGAACACTATATTGTGATTTTCTGTGATAAGATGTAATGTTGTGAATATTATACTGTACCTTGATTTTCTGAAAAAGTTTGCCTTTATTTGTTATGACATAAATGGAGTATTCACTATACTGTGTAATCAGAACCTTAAAAGCTGTTCACAGTAGCATTCTTTTGGGAAGCTGCTCATGCATGGCATTACACCCTGGTATTTCTAGCTAAGAGTCTTCCCTACTATTGAAATTTTTCTTATATTGTACTTATCTGTGAACATGTTTTGTACTTGTCAAAGAATGTAAAACTTTCCAGGGTAGAGTGGCTGTTTTTATATACCTAGTGGCTAGCTTAGTGCTTTGAACAAAGTAGGTACTTAATACAAGTTTGTTAAATTTAGTAAAATATTTGTGATGTTGGGCTGGTCACTTTCCCAATCTGGCCCTCAGTTTCTTCATCTAAATCAGTGGATGAAGAGACTTGACTAGATAATAATTAAAATCTCTCCCAGCTCTGGTAAAAAATAAATTAGCCAATGAATCAGTTAATTTTTGAATTACTTATTATATGCCAGGCATTCACCTAAGTTGTGGGGAAATAAAGAAAACCCAACACATGTTCCTTACTCTTTCCCTAATGGCACAGGAAACATACAAATATATATACACACATAGACACAGACATATAATATATACATATTTATATTATATATATACACACATACACATACATGCATATGTGTGTATATATATGTACGTATGTATGTATGTATATATTTGCTTATATATACTAGATGATGGTGTTAGAAGCTGGAACATGTAGAAAATAGACTTGGAGCTCACTCTTAAAGTAAACCAAGATATGGGGGGTAAGGAGGCAGGACATTTTATTTATTGGAGACAGCAGACTAGATCATATATTTATCTGGCCCAGGAAAGGATCTGCAAGGCCATTTAATTTAACTCATTTTACAGATAAGGAAACTCAGGCCCCAGAAGGTAAAGTAACTTGCCTGAGATCCTAGAAGTAGTAAGGACCAGAGGTAGAAACAGAATCCAGATCCCTTTAATGGCAGAACCAGAACACTTCACTGCACCGTGAAATGATCTTTAAGAATCTTTCCAGCCTAAAGCTTATGAGTACTCTGCTATGAATTCCTGTTCCAGGTCTTTCATTGACTCATGATGAATCCTTAGTTTCTCTCAAGTCTTTGAACATCTTCAGTTCTCATTGCACTGGGCTAGCTCAGTGGGACCTCTTGGACCTCTTGGGACCTCTGGAGCACAATAGCTGCTGAGCCCTCTACAAGCAATGGGTCTTTGCTTGCCCTTTCAGGAAACAGTCCTTTTCAGAAACTTGTTCAGAGGCCCTAAGAATTATCTTAGAGAGTAAGTCTCTGTAATACCACTCTGTGAAAAGCAATGTAGCATATTGAATAAAGTTTCGGAGTTCTCCTTTTGATACATCTTTGCAATGGGACCTCCAGAATACTGCTTACCCACTCGATGCTCCCAAGCAATTCTCTATAAACTATTTGTAATGTGGGCTCAAACCTATTTGCATCAGACTCTCTTCATTGGTTGGAAAGAAACAAACATTTATTAAGTACTTACTATATGCTGGACACTGTGCTAAGTGCTTTACACATCTTATCACCTTTGATTCTCACAACTCTGTGAAGTAGGTATGATGATTATCCCAATTTTATAGTTGAAGAAACTGAGGGAAGTAAAGTGATTTGTGCAGGGTCATGCTGCTAGTAAGGGTCTGAGGCAGGATTTGAACTCAGGTTTTTCTGACTTGAGGCCCAGTGAGCCATCTAACTGCCTTTAGCTGGTAGAGGTTAATTACTTGATACTTGGTGCCTACAAGAAGGGTGAGAGTTGGCAAGAGGTTGGAAGAGGAGAGAATCTTGGTCTTCTGGTTTCCCAATTTTAAGAGAAGACACAATTCCAGATTCTCTTCAGGGAGTGGCACCTTAGAAAAAGACTTTCAGAAGAAGCCAACAGGTAGAGAGGAGTCAAAATCTAACCATGTCCCTGTCTCCGGCTTGCCACACTAGAGACCAGGGAATTTCCCCTTAGGTGAACTCTGGGACTCTTTCTTTCTCCCTGGGGCTCAGATATTAAACTCCCACTGGGAAAACTCATTATCCCTATGTGTTGTCTGGTATGTTCTAATCTGTTTAACTTTGAGAATTTGATTTCTGTTTGCTATTAGCTCAGATAAATAGGTTTTTTTGTTATTCCCTATGTGTCTTCTTTTTGTGACTGATATTTGGTTGGGAGTCAAGCCTTGGGAATAGCAATCAGGAGCACAACCTGAACCTGAAAATTATTTCCCCTGGACTAATAGTATTTAGGGGAATTGATAGATGTAATCCAAGCTTGGTAGCTTCCTCTTAGGAAAGAAAAATGACCACTTTGTGGCCTCAATCTCCTGATCCTCCTTGGGAGGAATCAACATTTCTTTTGGAGAAGAATGGGTAGAGGAGACTCAAGTTATCCACTCATGCCTTCCTTTCAGCTTCATATTGACAGACCCATGTGGACACACATAACCTACATGGGTAATACTTCTCCCCCCCCATTAATGTAATTTGAATTTGAAGATCCCTTTGTGTTGTCAAAGGTAGCAGATACTTAGCACTTAGCAATTGATAAATCCTCTGTTGGAGAAACAGAAGGTATCAACTGCTGTCCCCTGTTGCTCACATAACAGGAAGGGGTTGGCTGAAACAGGAAGCTAATGCTGTGTGTATATAAGAAAAGTCCCAGAGAGGGAGAGGGAGATTTTTCTTGGAGCAGGCTCAGTGGAGGCTGAAGAGGAAAGCCCCTCCCAGGTTTGAGAGAATGATTTTGATTTTGAAAACCTGGATGGAACGATTTTAATTTTGGGAACAAGATGAAACTTCTGATAAGTCTGAAGGCCTGCTGGAGTTACTGAGGATTTCTGAGAGTCAGTCAGAGCTGAGGGCTAGCTGGAGCTGTTGAGGTTGTTGAGGATTTCTGAAGGCCAACCAGAGCTCCCAAAGACTGAGGAAGCATGATCTTGATGCTGATACATTGGCTGACCTTGTTTGTGGCTTTGTTAAGCCTTGACTTCCCGGGAACGGAGACTGGGAAGGATTTGAGATGGACTAGACATTGTGAGCAGGAATGTGGAGCAGGAACTGCACAGAGAGCTAGACAAAGACCTGGGAGTTGTCTGCTTTTGAACCCAGGTGACAGTTTGGTGAATCCAGGTAGGATCTGGGAACATGGAAGGGGATCCAGAGAATCTGAGAGACTACCCCGAGTCAAGCTGAAAGAAGACTTTATCTGGATACTGTGTACTGACTGAGAAATTATAAATGTACTAGTGACCTAGGGGTGGAGGGTCTGTGTATTTTCTGATGATTAAATAGTGAATAATGAAGGCTAATTGAGTGACTAAATGATTGTACTTAGTGATTGATGACTGAAAAAGTAATTGATTTGTAACCTAGTATGCCCCATAAGTGGAGAACTTTGACTATTGTACTTTGTGGTTGAATTAAGGATTTTGTGAATGCTTGAGTTACTAAATGATTGTTCCTTGTTCAAAACTTTGTGACCACTGTAGTGAAAACTATGTGGACATTTTCTGTGATAAGTTGTTGTGAATGCTGTATTTTGATTATCTGTGATAAGTTGTAATATTGTGAATGCTGTACCTTGATTTTTGCAAATGTTTTGCTTTGATTTGTTATGGAATAAATAGAGTGTTCACTATACTGTGTAATCAGAACCTTTGAAAGCTATTCACAGTAGCATTCTTCTGAAAAGCTGCTAGTGCTTGGCTTTACACCCCCTCAAACATGCTCATACCCATCCTGTATATATATTACAAACAGTTGTTGATTTGCCTGCCTGGAGGGGGTTTTCATATGGCATGTTCCCTCCACTGATGAAACCATAGATCCAAACTGAAGTCCTTCTGTCAGAAAAAATAGCAAAAAAAAAAAAAGCCAATACCCAAAGACAAACAAATTCCACAAAAAATGATGTATCTTCTGGCAGTATGGGGCACAGTCAGCCTAATACACAGAAGTATAGAATACTACATTTTGAAGAGACTGTGCTGATCATCTCTTCCAGGGATTATTAACCTTTATTTTGGTTCATGGCCCTCTTTGGCAGTCAGCTTGGTGAAGTCTTTGGACCACCTTCTCAGAATAAGGTTTTGAAATGCATAAAATAAAACACATAGGATCACAAAGACCATTTATATTGAAACAAAGACATCGTTTCCCTCCCATCAAGGTCCATGGGCCTCCTTAAATCTATCCACAGATTTCCCCCATGCACCATAGTTTCAGAACCCCAATCTAGTCCAGTCTTCCAGTCTAGTTCAGTTTTGTTGTTGTTGTGGTTGGTATTCAGTTGGATCCAACTCTTTGTTACCTCATGGGCAAGTTCATGGGGCTTATTTGGCAAACATATTGGTTTGTCATTTCCTTCTCCAATGAATCACCTTTATTGATCAGTGATCCATGAGGCAAATAAAGGTAAAGTGATGTGCCCTGGCTCTCTTATTTTACTAATGAGTACACTGAGGTTCCTGAAGAATATATGCCCAAGGTCACAATACAAGTAAGTGTCAGATCTGGGATTAAGTTTAGTCTTCTTTCTAATGTACTCTTCTGTATCTTTAAGGGATTTCAGGGACCATCTATTTTAATTTCCTCTTTTTTCTAATATGTACCTTTGGCCCATCTAATGTGTGTATTTCACAAAAGGAATAGCAAACCTGCAAATTGAATTCAGATCTTTTCATTTCAAATCTAGTCTACTTTTCTCTGCCTACCTCATTGTTCTTCCCCTCCTGTAACTGTGCTGGTAAATATTTAACAACTGACTCAGAAAAAGAAAAAGTATGCATGACACATTTTAAAGTTTAATCTCCATTGCTTCTTAAGTCCAGATAATCAACAAACAATAAATCCAGTCCTGATTTGTAGCATTTGCTAACTTCTGAGGCACAAATGCTTACATTGAAAATTTAACTATCTCCTTTCATGAGCTGGTGCAAGCTGACTCTGGCAAACCATCAACTGGTTCTTTCGATAATGGGAGTTTATTGCTCATTGCTCACTGTTCTGAGGATGGCTTTTTCCACAGTATAGCCCTATAGAAATGGGTAATTCCAAGGCAAAGATCTGTGGTCCTGGCTTTGTAGGGCTCTGTAAGCCATTGGAGCAACCTAGGTTCCCTCTCTTCATGCTTTATACACTAGAACATAAGACTCATGTTTAAGTCATATGGTTGCCTTGATTTAAGCAAGAGATTTATGTGTCTCTTAATGTCTTCATAACCAGAATAATAAATAGGGCAGGTCATTGGTGCAGCAAGGATTAGATCCACCCGTACATGAAACAAGAAAACTTGGCTTCTGAAATAATGCCTATTGAAAATGTATGATTATGTGCCTTTCCTATTCTCATATAAAATACTAAGAGTTCAAGGGTACTTGTGTGCCTGAAAAGAGGAGCAATAAGCTGCTTATTTTTGACTGCAAGTCAGCTCTTAACGTTCATATTGAAAATAATTTTCTGTGTTTCATTTAGACAAAGTACAATAGGGACAAGTGGTAATTTTGCTGTTAAATGTAGACATGTTTATACAGTGTTTTAGAGTGCGTGCTGGTTTTTGCAATTGAAAATGACCAAGCCTTACATAAATATCAGGGAAGATAGAAGCATTTTACCTGCTAATATCCCATAGATGTAGTAACTGCCATTTTGATCCTATGGAATGAGATCAACCAATGTGTTTTGCCTTGGGTTGCATACCTAATGTTTATTCTGTCGTTGAGTTCTACTTCTCTCTGAGATACTACAAAGGCACTGAGTAATGGCATACCTTTGAAGCACTGACCTCTTAAGCTATAAAGGAAATTAAGTGGTGAGTGTGTCTGATATTGACTGAATTGAGGCTGAATGACTCCATTGAGATTGAGAGCTGATTGACTTAACTACTTCATTTAACATGGCCAGTGCCACCAGGCCGTGCTCTGTTAAGCAATCATATTCCTCAAGTATAATGTTACTTTGCAAAGACATTGACTCAAGCCTTATGAGGAAGTTAAAGTGAGTACTGAGGTAGCTACGTTCTAAGGAAATCAATCCATATACAGGCAGCATGACAGATCTATGTACAAGTTGTTCTCCCTCCACCCCACACTAGATATTTGAGATATTTGAGGGCAGAGACCATGTCATTTCATCTCTATTTCTAAAGGGCCTTGCACAGTGCTTGGGACATACCAGATGCTAATTAAATGCTTATTGATTTGAATTGGAACTAAGATTTATGGAATGTGATTTTTGTGGGATTTACATTTTATTGGGGAAGAGGGGAAAGAATCTTTATCTGTGGTTTTGGAATGATGTCAGATAACTTGGTCTGGTCTTGGTCTTGGTTGAAGAGTTATTGGTTCCTTTTTTATCTTTGCTCTTAAATCAGTTTCACTACAAACTGAATGAATTAGGCCATAAGATTTTCTCACACTTCAAGTGAAAGGAAATCAGTCCTTCTGTATTGCTCTATCATGTGGGGGGAAAGGAGAAACAAAAACGTTTAATCTATTAGCTGAGGGCAGACTGGTGGTAAACAAGAGGGAAAAATGGGATTATTTTAAAGGATGGTAAAGGTACTAGGGATTATGGCAAGGAGGGCTATTTCAAGGAATTAGGAATGATAAACATGGAAAAGAGACTTTGTGGTCGCATGATAAGAAGCTTCAAGAATTTGAAGGATTGTCATAAGGAAGAGATATTATATTTGTTCTGCTTGGCCTCTGAGAGCAGAACCAGGAGGAATGTAGACATTGCAAAGAAGGCAAATTTCCCTCTGACATAAAGAAGAACTTTCTAACAATTAAATCTATTCAAAAGTAGAATGGACTGCTTTAGGAAGTAGTGGGTTCATTTTTACCATAGGGCTTCAAGAGAAAGCTGGGTGAGATCATGTAATGGCTGTTGATAAAGGGATTCTAGTTAAGGGCTGAACACGATGGCTTCTTAAGGTACTTCCTATTCTGAGATTTTGTGATGATATGATAGAGTCTCACCATTGAGACATTCTGAGATAAAAGAGAAAAATGAAATGGGCAGGCAGTGTGTCCCAATAGGTTTAACAGAATTGAAAATGAGATTCTTTCAGGTGAAATCTTTAAGAGTTAGTTCAGCTCTGTGAGTTGGTGGGAACAAGACAGCTCCTTTCTAAGTTAAATAATAAGAGACAACAAAAGTCTGCCGGAATCACTTTGTGCCTCTGATTTACAATATAACCACAATATCTAAATGGTTTCTAACATTGGTACCTTTTTCATAAGTGACTAAAGATTATTTAAAATTATAGGCCTTTATTCAGTGTTTTAGAAGCTTTTTCTGCTAAATGTTTAGAAAAAAAAGAAACAACTTTGCTTTCCACAGTTCTCTCCTCCTTGTTCATTCTTTGTTTTGACAAAAAGAAGCAAGTTAAAAAAAATCTCCTATGCAGTTTCCACCATTGGCCTAATTACTAACAATCATCCCAAATAACCGTTTGTCTGTCTGTTTTAGTGTTTGGGTGTACTGTTTCACAAGGCATTTGTTTAATTGCAAAATTGTGCATCTTTAATGGGCCTGTTTCCCCCTCCAATGTCAATTAGGCTTAGTTTTAAACACAAGTGCAGGAGAGGCAGACTGAAGTAATTAATGTAACATTGCTTGCTAGTCACCTCTATCTCCTTCTGGTGATTGGTTATTGCCTGACGGTGGTGTATCCACATGGCTTGTTTCTTCCTTGAGGATGTTGGTGGGTTGGACAGGATAGTTAAGCACTCATTCTTTTAAAAGGAACTTATCATACAAAAGTATGGTTATGAAGCATAGTTCAACTGAAGAATGTTATGGAAAGTCTATTAAGCAATTTATTAACTCAACATTAAAAATGAAGACAGTGGAATGTAGAGATATTGTTCAACATTGTTAATTTAGGATTTCATATTTCTAATATCAAGGCAGAAAGTTCATTGCTGCCATGGAACCAAAACAAAAATGGAACAAAGCTAATTACTAACTGTTTGACCTTGGGAATTTTAATTCTATGTGACTCAATTTCTTCATTTGGAAAATATGGGTACCATACTGACATTGCCCATCATCAGAGTGGTGGGCAGAGAGATCACTAATCTCAAATAAGATAATATATCTGAAGCTTTTTGTTGCCAGAAAGTACAATTTGAATATGAATTATAATTGTGTTTAAAGTAAAATAGGGTCATAGGATCATAGAACTTTAGGGCTGAAATGGATTTAGAAATAATAATTTTGTCTAATGCTTTTATTTTACAGATGAAGAAACTGAAAGCCAGAATACCTAAATGAATTGTCCAAGACTACATAATGAATACTGGTGCCAGGATTCTAATCTAGGCCCTTTGAATCCAAATCTGATCTTCTTTCTATTGTACTACATTATCTTTGTCATAGAGAATATGAGGAATTTGTTATGTTGATCTCAATGAATCATTTTCAGTAATAAAATTTTCAGAGTAAACTCCTAAGTCACAACCTCTGAAAACTCCAAAATAGGAATCATGCAGTAGAGATAAGGTAAAATCAGCTATTTCTACAGTCTAAGACACAAAGAATCATTAAAAGGTAACAATTCAATGAAATAATAGCAAAGAAAGTTAATTACTAAACCAAAATTCTCATTTAACATTCCCTCCCCCAGCAGCCATCATAGTCTAGCATACCTATAGAAACTTACCTACAGGTTTGCAACAGAACTCAACTCTGCATTCTCCCCACCTTCCTGTGCCACATAAAACCAAAGGGCAGAAGCTTGCTCTCAATGGGACTGCAGTATGACAATAATTTATGCTGCCACAGAGCTCATCCAGATAACTGAGGAATAAAGGGAAGTGGGACAACATGCACTGTGTATGGTTCTTCACTAAGTCTGAGGGAAAGGGGACTGGTATCCTGCTGAGGCTAGTACTATCCCCTGAGAAGTCAGTAGGGGGTAGGTATTGAGGTTGGTGAAATGTAAATTTCCCAGTGTGAGAGCACACTGAGATAACTTAGAGATCTAACTCCTGGGCTAACTACTATTAATGGAGTCAGAACATGAACAATTGGGAATATAGGGAAAAAAATTGAAATTTATAAAGATCTCAGAAGAAAGAAAACTCAAAAACTGGGAGCACAAGCAGATAAAATTAATACATGTAGATAAAAAGAGAAACAGTCAAAAGGGGGAAAATGGTGTCACATTTCTCTAATAAGGGTTGAGTATCTCAGATACATGAACAACCAAAAGCCAAAATGGAAATGGAAATTTTATCTAGTTGTATTAATATACTATACTAGATTTATTTGATCTAGATGTATTTATGTACTATACATGTACATATATAAAGACATATAAAAAGTAGTATTGTAAACTATTTACAACTATATGAAGGAATCTTCCGAAGCATTAGAAAGAAATGGAAATAAAAATGAACTTGAAGTTTTATGTCATACCCAGCAAATTGGCAAAGGTTACAAAAAATAGAAATAGTCAATATTGGACAGAGTCTGGGATAACAAGTACACTAATATGTTGTTGGCGATATGTTGTAAGGTGATATTTCAGGATACAGAGATTATGGATATATGGGAAAAGAGACCATGTTTATCTGTGTGAGGGAGTTAATTTTGTTCTATGTTCAAGGGGGCAACCTGGTTAGGAAATATTATACTGAAGTTATAGATCCCAGTACTTTGCAGTTTTTCAGGAATCTTAGTTTTTCATAGGCCTTAAAAAGGTGAGCATGTTTCTAAAGTTCCGGGTAAATGGAGTGGTAGGTAAGATGGGTAAGAAGTTCAGGTGGGTGATTTTTAAACATCCAGGCTGTAGGCTGATAGCCCAAGAGAAGCTTCTGTCACTGCCATGGGCCTTGCACTATCTCTTACCCAGCTCCAACTGATCCCCTGTCCTGAGGAGAGACATCTGTGAATCACCCTTGTGGTGGGTGAATCTGCTGGCTGGGGCTCACTCTCACTCCGCTGTAGTCTGCTCTGAGGTCTGCGTTGGCACAGCCCCACATGCTCCATGCTCCCTATGCCCAGTCCTACATGAACACTTTTCTGGAGTGGGAATCTACCATCTTCCATTGCCCAGTGGATTCTGTCACTCTAAAATCTGTTCAGATTAACTTTTTAGAGGTTGCTGATGGAATTCATGGAGGAGTTAAGGTGAGTTCCTGTATTCATTCCTCCATCTTCTAGAACTGTTTTTGAAAAAAGAAAAACTATGGAATGAATAGTAATACATATTAGCCATTTTCATTTGTCTTGCATAAATTTTTATTTCATAGCTCATGACTCTAAAGCAATGTGGCTGATTTTCTTTTAAAACATCACTTCAGAACTTATATATGCAAATAAATAAAAATTATCCCCTCCAAAGTAGTTACCTTGGGACACTCTCCATTTATTCCAGTGATGATACCATTGCTCCAGATACCTTTGAAATTTCTCCTTTAAAATTACCTCAGGAGGAATTTGCCTCATGACAAATCACACAAGAAAACCATCTTTTTTAATAGTCACTTTTGTTGTGGTTCAGTTGTATCAGGTCTGTTTGACTCTTTTCTGTACAATGATATTGGAGTGGTTTACCATGTCCTTCTCTAGTTCATTTGACAGATGAGAAAACTGGGGCAAACAAGGTTAAGTGACTCTCCCAGGGTCACACAGTAAGGTATGAAGCTAGATTGGAACTTAGGTCTTTTTGACTCCAGGCCTGTCACTCTATCCACTGTGCCACCTACCTGCCCATTTATATTGGCATTTCATATTTCTAAGTGAGACATAATTTTCCTAAAAAAAACCTAGAATGCAGCTATCTAAATTTCAGTTTTACTATATTTATTTTTATGTAGATGATATTTTTCTTCAAGAATAAGTTTCAGAGTTTTGGAGTTCTGGAACGTTTCCCAAATACAATTTAGTTTATTCTCTACCACCTATCTAAGTCTGGAATGGGAGCATTGTCCTTATGCAATGACTGTCCAAATTATAGTAATAGTAATTCAATGAGCTACCTACATGCTGCTTTTAATCCATTTAGTTTTTCTTGTGTGAATTGTATGATCTCTTTTTAGTGGCCATAGATTTCATCCAAGATGCCTTATGGTGTTATCGGACTTTTAACGATCAGCACAGTCTCATTCTCTTCAAGAACATTTGGAAGAACTCACTAACTCTAAGGAATTTTTCTCATATTTGGTCTCTTTGCAGGATAATGTCCACGTCAGTAGGGAACACTATTGGTGAACAATATCATAAAACCCTCTTTTTAATACCAATATTCTCTTGCTAATTCAATAGGGCTATGGACTGTTGCAACGGCCTCTTCATTGATCTCTCTGCCTCAGTGAGTGTCTTCCTACTTCTATTTATCCTTTACTTAGCTGTGAAAGTGGTTTTCATTAAGTGCCAATCTAACCGTCTTACTTCCCTTTTCAATAAATTCCAGAGGCTGTTT
This sequence comes from Pseudochirops cupreus, assembly GCA_028627135.1. NCBI lineage: Eukaryota > Metazoa > Chordata > Mammalia > Diprotodontia > Pseudocheiridae > Pseudochirops > Pseudochirops cupreus. Next base: position 85,332,543 of record CM053580.1, read on the forward strand.
ATAACCTCTAGATTCATTGAAATGTAAATGTTTATGTTTTTCTTTTAAAGTTATTCACAACCAGCTCCATTATACATTATTTTTCTTCCCATACTCTTCAATCCAGACAAACGGGTCTTCTCTCTGATCCTCACATGTCCCATTCTATTTCCTTTCTCCATGCTTTTGTACTGACCATATTTTATACATGGAATACACTCTTTCCTCACCTTTACTTCATGAAATTCCTTTCTTCCTTTGTGACTCTTATTACCTTCCAAGTATCACCCTTATTTGTGGAGCTTTTCCTGATGCCTTCAACTATAGTTCCTCCCTTTCTGACTCCTTTGTATTTATTCTTTATATTATTAAAAAGGTATATGTCTCCTAATTGTAGAATCTACAATCTCTGAGAATAGGGATTGTTTCATTCTTTGAAATTGTACTCCTAGCACCCAGCACAGTACCAGAAACAGAATAAATATTTGTTGATTGAATAATTGAATCATGAGATAATAGAAGCTCTGGAGAATAAAAAATTGCATTTAACCCAAAGAACAATGGAGAGATTTGTGTTGACTACAAGTACCTTGTAGCATTTTACCAAAGGCAACTTGCACTCAAGAATTTTTATTTATGTGTGTGTGCATGTGTGCGTATGCGTGTTTGTATGTGTGTATGTATATATGTACGTTTTTTTTGGTCTGGATCTGATTTCATTAGTATGGCTTTACTCCTAATGTGGAAATTCTCATCATGGACAAAAGTTGGCAACTCATCTGTAATTTACAATCTTTGAGAGCTGCCTGGGGAACTGAGAAGTTAAATGGCAGACTTATTGTTAAGACCTTGAGGAAGGTCTCTAGAACTTTGAATAGATCTTTTATGGGTGATTTCTGGAAGCACTTGGTCAAGAGCAGCATAGGATGAGAAGATGAGTTTCAAGGCTCCACTGGATACTCACATCACTGGGATCATGGATCCGGTGAAATATTAATTAATAATGTACCTTCCTTTAGATCTGCCTATGGCTATATAAAGTTGACTGGTTTCCCATAATGCAGCTAACTTAAAGAAATGCTTATATATATATCTCAGTCTATTAGGAGTTTTAGAGAAATCCAGCTCTTCCTATTTTTACTCAATTTCTATTAAGATCATAAATTAACAGTGTGGAGGCTTCACAGGAATTAATAAATAAGTACAGATAATAGGCTAGTTTGAGTTATGGGAACATACTTGTAGCTCTATGTATTCACTGCTCTACTGCTGTGTCTGAAAGATGATGTTTTGAATTTTGCTATCTAAAAACTTAACTGAGCAATCAATACACACAGCAATTTTGGGGGGTTAGGGATGTGAGTGAAGTCCTACCCATCTGTTTTAAAAAGGAAAAATGTCCATTGTTTTAGTATATGCCTTGGAAAAAACCAGAAGTGTCCTTAGTTCTGCTGTCATTGCAGAAGCTATCAGCTTTAAAAAACACCCACTTGGGAGATGTGCTGACATCAGTGATGTTGATTGCAAGCAAAGACAGTTCATGCAAAGGTGCTGTGTTCTCTAAGTTGTTAAACAGAAATAAACTCATCTAATCCAGCTCCATTTAAAAAGAAGGGGGGAAATCAGGGTTTGGAACAACAACCAACTTCCCTAACCACAGTTTGTTAAATTTTATTGAGGTGAGCCAAATTAAAAACCAAGGTACTGTGGAGATTAACTGGTGATGGCCAGGGTCCTGTTTTTTATACAAATAAGTTCGTTTGTCAGAGGAAGTTTCTTGGGCACATCTTTTCAATGTCTATGTTTTCTGCAGGTCCTAAAGAGGAAAGGAATTCAGAATTTCTTGGAAGAATGTGACATTATTAGTGTGATGGCTGCAGTCACTCTCTAGTTAAATTTCCTCTATTGCTGGATAAAAATGGAGCCTTAGAGCATCCTACATCAGAAAAGATAATGAGATTGATGTTAGTTTCATTATTTAATATGTTGGGTAAATAATGAGGGGGACTGACACTCAAACTTTCTTGATAACAAGAAAAACAAACTGGAGATAATATAGTAAAGAAAATTTGACAACCATATCCTGTGATTCATTAAATATCACTGAGATTTGCCAGAATGGCACCTGTGGCTAGTAAGAATTCTGGAAAACATACCTTATTCAAAAGAAATAGTGTGTATGAGTGTGTGTGTGTGTGTGTGTGTGTGTGTGTGTGTGTGTGTGTGTTTATGTTGGTGGAGGTAAAGATATTTAGAGGTGGAATAGCATGGCACATTAAGAAGACACATTCCTGTGAAGAAATCCAGGAACCATGGATTTGTAGGAAGACATTTGTAGGAAGGTCAGTAGAAGCAGAAAAAAGACGTCATAATGTCAATAAAATAAACCGGAGATGATAATTCAGGAAGATGATCACCAGCTTTCATGGAGGAATGGTATAGAAGTGATGGAGAACTTCAATTTTCCAAATATCTATTGGAACTATTTCCTTCCTCAAAGACAGAGTTTCTTGATTTGTCTGATTTTATCCTATGAAAGGAAGAGGAACCAATAATGAGGATTTCTATTCTGGGTGTAATTTTCATCAATACATCTTCATTTTCTTGCTGGTGAGGATGTGATGCAAATGACTCCCAAATGGAAGTCACTACTTCATCTTAACAAGGAAGAGAAAATTTGAATATAGTCTCAGAAGGACCCTCGATTTGGGGAGAACAGATTTTAAAAGGTTCAAGAAGATGATATGTATGACATATGGACTATAATTCTATTGGGCAAATCAGCTCACAAGGGATGAAAACCTCTAAAGAATGAGATTTTAAAGACACAAAGCAGAAAAAAATTCCAATGAATAGGAAAAGAGAGAATTGTTCAAAAACATGGATGCACAAATGAGTGGATGCAGGAAAAATTCAAAGACCTGATTAGATTTTAAAAGGAAGTAGAGAAAGTATCAACCAAGGCAAGTAAAAGAGGATTGATACAAAAGTGTAGCACTGATAAGAATAGAATTAGGAATGCTGAAGCTCTGGATGTGCTAAGTCTGGCTAGGGAAGCTAAGAACAATAGAAAGTGTTTTAAAAACAAGTCTATTATGGGGAGAGAGAATGTGGAATAGAAGATCTAGGTTCAAGTCCTGCTTCTGACACACACTGGCTCAAAAGAAAAGGAGAATTAAAGGAAGAATAATTGTTACCCATAGGGGATGAAATGTTGAGAACAGAAAAGAAAACTCAAATTTCATTTTCTTCTCTTCTCTTTTTTCCTGTTAAGGATAATTTCTTTGAGGGGAAATGACAGCATATAAATGGCTAATGGAACATTGAAGCCCAGGATAAGTAGGAAAATAATAAAAGACCACCTAATTGCCTTTGATGATTCAAATCACCAGGCTTAAAAGTGGTGCATTCCAAAGTATTGAAAATGTTACCAGATATGATTACTGAGCTACTTACTGAGAATCATTGAGGACTAGAGAAGAGAAAATAAAGAAGAGAAAATTGCCTGTTTTTTTTTTTTTTAAAGGGAAGAGACTGAAGAATGCAAATGACAGGATTTTTATTCCTGGTAATAGTCTAGAATGGATAGTTAGTGAATATTTAGAAAAGGAAATGGTGAACACAAAGAGCTAGCATAGTTTAATAAAAAACAGATTATGCTAGACTAATAATTGCCCTTTTCATTGGGCTCCTGAATTGTTTGATCAGGGGTAACGCAGTGAATATAGTTTACCTAGATTTAAGCAAAGCATTTCATAAAAGTCTCTCATGCTATTATGGTTTAGAGATATGGCCTGGATAATAGTCCACTTAAGTGAATTTGGAATTAGTTGAATGGCTGAACCTAGAGACAAGTAATTAATGTTTCAATATCACCTTGAAAGAAATTCTCTAGTGGAGTATTCTAGGGATCTGTGCTTGGCCTAGTTCTATATTCCATTTTAATCATTGACATGAAGGCATAGATAACATACTTGACAAATTTGCGGAAGACAGAAAGCTAAGAGGGAAAAATAATAGATTAGAGTCAGGATCTACAGTGATTTAAAGAGTTTAGAACATTAGGCTAAATCTACTAAGATTAAATTTAATGGGGATAAATACAATCTTTTACACTTAACTTCAAAAAATCTTCACCAAAAAAAGAAATTGATAGCACCATAACTAGACAGGAATTGACTTGAAAAACATCTTAGAGTTTGAGTGGATTTCAAGTTCAAGATGAGCTTTGAGCTTTGAGATTTATACTGAATTATAAAGTATACTTTCCAGAATTCATACTAGTCATGGATGTCATTCTGGCAAATGCATACTGAATTAAGACAAGTATACGCAATACCCTGACTAGGGAATCTTCTAGTCTAGCTGTACTCTACTCTGGTCAGAGTGCAATGAGAACATCTTCTATTCTGAGTACTATATTTAAAGTATTTAAAGGTGTTGGAAAACTGCAGGACATTCAGAAAAAGGGGACCATGATGGCAAAGCACCTTTGAGATTATGCCATGTTGGGGAAGCCTGGAGAAAAGGAGACTTGGGAGACTTGGGTGATCTGATAGATAGCTTCAAATATTTGAAAGGCTAGCATGTGTCAGAGGAGTGTTTGGGGAGACCAGGGAATAGGGTCCAGAATGAAACTCAAAATTCAGTCATTTTGTTGTTGCTAGCAGATAGGTATAGACTATAGATAGGTAGAGAGGTAGTAGGTATAGACATAGAACATGTGAGGAGATTTATAGTCCTGCCAGCTTCACGGAGTCCTAATGTCCTTTCGCCTGATGTGTTTGCTATGTGGGCCCAGTGTGAAAGATTGAAAGAAATGGGAGGAAGTTCCCCCTTAAAAAGTATATTTAGGCTGATGGAAGGAAACAATTCCTAACAATCATAGCTGTCAAAAAATGTTGTGAGTTGTCTCAGGGATAGAGGGTTCCTTATCACTGGAAGTCTTCAGAGAAAAGTAAAGAATTTTAATTTTTTAAAAAATATTTCCAATAAATTATTCTATTTGTTGGGTAAATTGTAGAGTGAATTCTTGTTCAGATACTCTTTGACTAGCCTCTGACATCCCTACAGACTCTATGATTCTGTGGTTCTGTGAAACTAATGATGTCTAATGAGAAAGAACCAGCCACTGAAGCAGAAATGATAGAAATCTTGGAAGAGAACACCTGACGTTAGATCTTGTGATAACTAGGGCAACATTTATGAAGTGCCTACTATATGCCAGGCACTGGGCTAAACTCTCAGTCTAGTGCCTGGCACGTAGAGTGAGAGCATGAAGTGGGACATGGCGTGGGGAAGGGGGAGAAAGTCATTCATAATGGATTTTGAAGACATCAGAAAAAGCAATGATATAACTCAATGGACTGAATTTATATAAAGACAACAAGTTATACTGGATAAAGGGGTGTCTTTGGAGATAGGAAGACCTGGTTTCAAATCCCAACTTGGTTGCTTACTATCTATGTAACAGTGAGTAAATAATTTAACTTCTCTCTTATGTATAAAAAGTATCTTATGTGTGAAGTGATACCTGTAGTATTCATATCAAGTTCTATTGTAAAGACCAAATAAGTTATTATCACTTAGTCAACTAGCATGTATTAAGCACTTACTGTATGCCAGGAACCATACTAAGCACTGGGGATATAAAGAAAGACAAAAAACCATCCTTACCTTCAAAGAGCTCCTAGTCTAATGCAGGAGACAACATGCAAACAATTACGTACAAACAAAATTGGAGTACTCTCTCAGAGGGAGGGCCCATAGATTAAGGAGGACTGGCAAAGTCTTCTTGCAGAAGGTGGGACTTTAGCTGAGACTAGAAGGAAGCCAAGGAAACCAAAAGGCAGAGATGAGGATCTAGAGTAGTTCTATACAACATATGACCCACAGCCCACCAAAGGATTTCAGGTGGCCCAAGAAAAGTGTAGTGAATGTAAAAGAAAGTAAAGATGTAACTAGTGCTTTGTCCATGCCCTGCTTAATCTGTCTGCCACTAGTCACTGTTGTGCCCATCATGTAACTTGGTGGGTGGGTTGCCACTGTGTACTTTCTCCTGTTTGTCATGTGACCCATGGCATCCAACCATTGTCAGTCTGTCTCTTGTCTGAGACGTGGGAGAGTTTTACCTTTTCACTGTGTTTTTGGTTGTTAGTGGTGTTGAACAGGGACAAAGTGAGTGCAGCCACATGCCAATGCAATTGAGACCCATTACAGATTGAGTGGCAACAATGCCAGGGCTTCTTCCCCTTCCTTGCTGTGTGGCAGCCTTCTGAGTTAAATAAGATTTTTTGATTCTAATGTTAAAGCTTTTGGGGTATCTTTGTAAAATGAGTGATAAAAAGAAACAAGATCAAATCAGAATGTTTAATCCGAAGTGGACAAATAGATACTTGTTTACTCACATGAGAGACAAAATATTGTGCCTTGCTTGCCTAGAAGTAATAGCTGTTCTGAAGGAATACAAACTTCAACGCCATTTTGAATCAAAACATCCTGACTTAAGCATATTGGACACCAATGAAAAACAAATTAAGGCAACCAAATTGTTGAAAAATCTAAGTGGGGAACAATGGTTTTTCAAGAAAGTGAACTCTGATAGTGAGGCGGCTATTGAGGTTAGTTTTCAGATTTCTTTTTTTTTTTTTTTTTAGTTTTCAGATTTCTAAAGAAATTGCTGCTGCTGGGAAGTCTTTTACTGAAGGTGACTTTACAAAGAAGTGTTTGCTGATTGCAGTTTCTGGATTATGTCCCAATTTTTAAAAAAGTGTTTTTGAGAAATAGTTTAATCATTAGTTATACCTTTACTTGGAAAGTGAGCCACTAAAGACCTATCTGAGGTCCAAAGAAATTTAGCCTATTTTAATTTTGGCCTCGACTATTGCCAAGTTGGGCAGGTCTGATCTAGTCTATTCTAAGCCCTGGAAATAGCCAATGAAAACAATTGGAGTTGAGAGATGGAGTATCCTGTGTGAGAAACAACAAGTAGGCCAGTGCCACTGGATCAAGAAGGGAAGGAAGTGTAAGAAGATGAAAAAGTGTTGGGTCATAAAAATTAGGAGGCAAAAATTAGTTAATTAGAAGTTTATTGACTATCACATGTAGAAGCCAGAATGCATACACGTAGGCTGAATATATGTATGCAGGTAGCCTATGCAAGAGACTACAAACCTCTAAATCACCCCAATTTTATACCTTTGATCAAGCAACACTGACATCTTCTCTTTACCAATTGTTGTTCCCCAGTTGACATATTAATGCAAATCCTTTTTATTATCCTGGAGACATTGTTTTTGAGATCATACAGAGGTCTTCTGTACAAACAATCCTATCATTTATCAGCAACTCTATTGCCTCCCTTTTTCTGTTTTGCACGCCTGTAGGCTGGCCCAAGTTATTTCCCCTTATTACAGTATTGTATTATTCTCATACACACAAATTTTAACACTTCAAATGTTAGGGAGGGGTCAAGTTATACAAAATGCTTTGCTAACCTTAAAGTGCCATGAACATCAATGATCTTTACAGGGGAAATTGACCCAGGAGCTCTGAAGAATTATATTCTTTATTAACACAAGTAATTCTAAAGAGAATGATCTGAATAGATAGGAAACTCATTAACTTAACATTTTAAAATATAAGTATAGAAGTTGAAAAAGCAAGATCATAATTATAATTGACAATAAAAATAAGAGAAAAGTGATTCTCTGTGAAGAGTTACAGGGATAATAAGGCTCAGCTAATTGGAGGGGAAAGTCAGTCTTCCTTATAAGTGTAAAGAGTTCAGAGAAAAAGTGTGAGACTGTGTTCTAAAATTCTACAGAGAAATGATACAAGAAGTAATAGATAGACTACAGAATTTTAAATCATGAAGAGCTGGATTCAAATCCCAACGTGGGAATTTGCTAGTTGTGTGATCATTTATTGGATTTGATTTGTACAAAAGACAAAAAGAATGACTTTTTCATTGTTAGAGTCAAGAGAAAAGTCTAAGAAGGACATGAGCACTGCTTAGAGTCAATGAAATGATGATGATTATGTAGAGAAGCTAGAACTAGTCAATTTTCATTTTGCTTCTGGTTTTCTATACCTACAAAGTAAAGAAACTTTCGACTGAGACTAAGATGACAAATATTAGTTATATTTTAATATGTTAAAATATTAATTACATTAAAGAAAGGACAATGTAAGAGATCATCTAACTGTCCTTACTGTGTTGAAATCACTCTGGCCAAATGAACTATAATCCAGAGTTCTCATCAGCTCAAGTGCTTACTGGCTCTGTTTTCTCCATTTTTAGGGGATAGTGGCTAGTATATCAGTTTTATTTAACTACTTAAAATGGATTAGCTTTTTTAAAAAAGATATTTACTTCAAAGATAGAGATGGAACAAACATGCAAACATTTTACCCAATACCTCAGAGTCATAATTTCCTTGTATGTCACATCAGGACTCTGGTTAGAGTTTATAAGGGAAATTAGTCTTGAAATTTAACTCCATTACAACATAGCATTGTCCCACAAAGTTCATGATGAGACATGATTGTCTGATGAGCCTGTATCTCAGCCACCACTGGAGTGGTATCCTGAAAGTCATTCCCCAAGGTTGTAGATTGCTGCTTAAAGCATCAAATCTATACTGGCTTTGAAACCTGGACCCTGTAATGAGGAGATGCTGAGGAACCCTCTGGATCTTTCAAACTCACAAAGTCGTAGGCTCCTTTCCATTCATGGGTCCTGAACTTTCCCAAGAGTGATGTGGCAAAGAGACTGTAAGTGAACCCAAGAATCTTTGAATGTTTCCACAACCAGTCGAAGAGCCTTTTCAACACATAGTTAATCAATTAGAACTACTTAGAGAATGTCTATGCATGCTTCATGGTCTGTCTTTCCAAGGAACTTCCCTTACACATCATCACAATTCTTGTAGAAATAGCTCCCTAGTGTTCTTTATCCATAGAGACAAAAGCTGAAAGGGCCTGGACATGCTGTAGACACTCATTATACTAGATTAATATATTCTTTTTGAACAGGATTGGATCAGGTTATTCAGGGTAATGCTACAGATATTGTTTCCCTAGATTTTGGAATATTTGAGAAATATCTGGTGGGTAAGGTAGAGAGATATGTGCTAGACTATGATACAGTTAAGCATATTCAGAACTGGTTGAACAACCAGATACAAAGAATTCTAATTAATGAACTGATGTCAAAAATATTCATGTATTGTTGTAATAGGTTCTAGTTGGCCCAATTGACCTCTGAGGTAACTTTGAACTGAAAGATTCTTTGACAAGTCTGAGGACAGGCTGGTTTATAATATATCTTTAATTTGAGAGCTTTGATGGCTCAGCTAACAGACAAAGGAAGCAGCACAAAGGAATATGCCATCTTCCCCACCCCTCTTCCCCCACATCAGGATCATTGGAATTGCCAACCCTGGATCAGAATCATCAGCCCTAGCCAAGAGAAGGGAGTGTGTAACTTATAATGCCAAGGATGAGAGAAGTAGCTACCAAATATGGTAGAGGTGATAGCCTGCCAGGTCTGCAAAATAGTTTTGTTTTGTTTAGATATTAGAGTATCTATTTTTATGATACTAGAGTATCTATTTTTCTTCTCAATTGCAAAGTTATAATCATCATTAAAATACTTTTATTACTACCACCACCACCACCAATACCATCACTATCACCACCACGACTACTATTGCTGCTGCTCCTGCTGCTACTACTATTACTACTAGCTAGCACTTTAGAACTTTTAAGGTTTGAGAAATTTTATCTCAATTTATCCTCATCATATTAATATTATATTAGAAATATTTATTATGTAATATAAATATTATCTTAATTTATCCTTATAATAATTCTCGAGGGAAGGAGCCATTATTATCATTCCCATTTTACAGATGAAGAAATTGAGGGAGAAGGAGGTTAAGTGATTTGCACAGGGGCATATTGCTAGTAAATGTTGAGGTAGGAGTTTAACTTGGGCATTCCTAGCTTCAGTCTACTTTATGCACTAGGCCAGTCAGCTGCCTGGCTCAATATTCTAAGGAAAAACTTTTAGTATTTAACTAAAAAGGGATAGATGAAGCTGATGAAACTCACAGCTAATTCCTGCCTACATTACTATTGGCACAGACAAAACCCTTACTCTACAAAAGATTTTCTTATTCTTTTTTTGTGTCATGGACCCTTTTGGCAGTCTGCTGAAGCTTATGGATCCCTTAGGAGATTTTTAAATGCATAGAACAAAATACATAGGATTACAAGGAAACCAATTATGTTGAAACGCAATCATCATAAAGAATAATACTTAAAAATAACAAGTCTACAGATCCTAAGTTAAGACTCCTTGCTCTAGAACCCCTGCTCTAGAAGACGTTGGCCTGGGTACATCTTTTATCTCCCCTTGAAATAAAACTTCTTGAGCATGTGGTCATGTCTTATTTTTTGGTGTATTTTCTAGAATGGTGTAGGTGATGTAATAGGTAATGAGTAGTATGTAATGAGCAAATATTTATTGAATAGATAAATGAAAGGGAAGGAAACTGAGGTAAAAGTATTGAATAGATAAATGAAAGGGAAGGAAATTGAGGTAAAAGACACCTGACTTTTTGCTCTAATTCTGCCATTAACTAGCTGTATGACTAGGACAACATTTTTTTTTCTTTTTGGAGGGAGGAAGGTAGGACAATTGGGGTTAAATGACTTGTCCAAGGTCACATGGCTAGAACTAGGACAACTTTTGACAGATCACTTGAAGGCGTGATTAAAACATTTAAGGTACATGACAAGAGAACAGAAGAACAGTCCGGGAACTGACATCTGAGGTTTCACTTAAGACTCACTCACATTCTCTGTTTTGTCTCAAAACAACACTCTGAAAGAGGAATGATTATCTCCATTTTACAGATGACAAAACTGAAGTTAACATAGCCCACAGTCACACTGCTAGAAGAGATATATGAAACCAGCAATGAACTGCAAATGACTAACATTTGAATTTCAAACAGGACAAAGTCTATTAATTTTAGGACCATGGACTTAAAGGTAGAAGAGACCTTGACATGATCTAATCCAACCCTCTTATTTTAGAGATGAGGAAAATGAGGCCCAGTGAGGAAAAGGAACTTGTCTGGGGACTCACGAGTCTTACACAGCAGAGTCAGACTTTGAATCCAGGGCCTGTGACTCCAAATCTAGCCCTCTTTCCATTGCTACCTACTGCCTCCAAGAAAAGGACCAGCCCCCATGGGAGCTAGAATTGAGAAAACCATTGAGAAGGTACTTACAAATCAATATGCAAGATAACAGGTGCATCCATCAACCCACTACATCATTCTACTGTAGAAAAATTTCATGTAGGAGATAAGGCATATAAACACAAGAAAAAAAGTCAAGAGAATTTGTTTAAAATGCAGATCTAAAGATGATGGAAACTGAGCCCCCAGGTTTTATATCAGCCAAACTCCAACATAAACAACTAAGCAAAGAAAAATACTTTGTTTTTTAAACTTAAAAAAAAGACTACACATTTTTCAAGGCAAATGGAATGCCAACCAGTAATAACTTTGTTTTTGAAACATTAAGGCCCACTGATTTGCATTCATTCATTGTGAAATGAAAATAGAATTTTTCAACTCGTCATGAACAGGACAATAAATCTTTATGTCACCCTTATGGCAGTGATCTATAATGCCATGTCAGGTAATAACATCCGATAGTGGACAAATGCAAATAGAGAAGTGTACAAGGTAGAAGAGAAACCCTTGTGGGTTCCCAGTAATAAAGTCTTAGAAATGGAACAAGGGTTTCAGAATTTAAAAGTATATGAACAATAGATTATTCAGTGCAATGGAAAATGTGACTTGGAGTAAGGGCTTACAACTAAACACAGAGTCAAGAGAATCAGATGGTTTCTCAAAGTAATAAGACAAATAGCAATTGTCTGGAAAGGAAGCAGACCAAACTCCAGAATTGGGGTCATAGTCACTTAAAAAAAAAAAACTCCAACAACGGGGAAAACATTTAAGTATACATTTGTTTGATTCTGGATAAACACCTAGTAACAAATGAGATGATTGTAAAACAGAAGCATCATTGACCATATTACCTTTCTTTAAGTCATCCTGGGATCCAGAAATGTTTGGTTTTTTAAAAATCTCTGTGTGGGAGCGCTGGACCAGAATAAATCCAGCCAGTTGTAACTAAATGGAATTGGGTCTAGCTACTGGATAAGTTAACTCTGCTCACCTGGTTTAGCAAATGTGTATGATTGGCAGGCAGACGGTGTTATTTCATTTCTCCTGCCAACAGATGCGGCTGGCAAGGAGAAACCTATGATTTGAGCAGATTGAAGTGGACAAATAGCATTGAGTTTAGCCCTATCTTGTCATCTCCATGCTCCTTCTGCTTTTTGTACACAGGCCAAATGGCATTAATGGAGAGTATGGCCACATGTGCTCCTCTTTAGGCAGCAGACGTGTGGGAAACAGCAACTCACACTGCTACTTTGTCATTTGATGTGAGGCTATTAGTGTCATCGATCTGGCTTCTTTTTTTTTTCTGGCCTCACTTGTGGTAGGTGAGGCCAACTGTGCTGATGCTTTGAAAGTGACTGTAAGTACTGACCATAATTTTAATCAGCTCTTATATTCTCCCACTCCAACTAGGAGTGCCCTTGGATTCTCCTCATATTGTTGTGAACTGAACTTGAAGGCTGACCTACAGAGTTTCTTACTATTCTGACTTCAACTGAGTGTTAAGAAGACTGCTTTGGTTGAATTTGTGTGAAGTTGTGGTGAACCAGGATCTTTTCTGGGTCTTGTTGAATTTCCTGTTATTTTTGTTGTACTTGTGAAAGATTGCCTATTTCATGGGCACTGATAAGCTAGAGCATTTCAAGGTGTTTCAAAGGCTGAAATATTCTTTCCTTTTTCAATTTTTTATAAAATACCTTAGAAATGAGTTCATGAATATAAAGCAATTGTGTTTTCGCCATTATGTGGGAAAAAGAAAAGTGTAAAACTGAGATTTTTGAGCTCCATATTTCTCTCAAAGGTGTTTTGTGAAGTAGTTTGGCTGTGTGACTGGTCCTATGAGCCTGTGTCCTAGGGGGTTTAGTGGAGTACGCTCTCTTCCTCTGTCTCTCCCTCTCTTCTGTCTCTTATTCTTCCTCTTTTTCACTCTCTCTAATTCTCTGTCTCTGAGTCAGAGTATTAGCTATTGAGTCTTAACTCAGTGTTAGCAGTGAGTTGCTACCACCTATAAGAGACTGGAGCTGGTCTCAATCAGTCCTGAGATGGTAGAGACATTTGCTAGATCTGGACATACCAGGGCCAAATGTTTACTTTTTCCTTGCTGATGTCCACAACTCTCTTAGGATACTTTAGTCTCAAACAAATGTGGCCCAGTTATAGGTAGTCATCAGTTATAGGTAGTCTACAGAAACTTAGGCTTTGCAGAGAGATATCTTTTACAAGAAGTCTTTTATAGAATGACAGGAATAAAATAGTTAGGTTCTGCTGACCAGTCCTGCAATCCTTAGAGTAATTCTCCCAAAGGGTCCTATGAGTCCGGGTGGATGGGTCCCAAGAACTAGTTATCAATGAAGAATTGGAGTCACATCTATCTCTAATTCAATCATTGTCTAATTTCTATTCGTTTCTGATGAACTAGTACCTGAGTTTCCTTCCAAGTTCACTCAGTAGGTTTGTGGCAAAATAGTTTCCATTTATAGCAGAAGACAGCTCTGTCTCTTTAGTTCTGGTCTTTGGTGATGTTCTTGTATCAAGTTGCTGAAAACTCCATTCCTCTCATCCTTTGTTCTCTTCATGAGTCTTCTTTCTGGATCTGGATCAGTCACTTTGCTTTCTTTGTGTTTTTAGACAAAATATCAGACCAAATTCTGGTCCCTTGCGACTGGTCTTTAGTCTCCTCTATTCTCTACTTCAGTAATCTGCCACTGCAATGGCATCCTATTGAAGGATTGAATGATTCCTAGCCAGACAGACATGACATCTCTTTTAATAAGGATGCTAGTGCCTTTGTCAAGTCCTTGCTCTGGTTTCCTCTTCACCCTCAAAGGTGAACTTTTTTCCTCATATATGTATTGTATAGCATATGCAGAACCTTTTACAAAGTCCTTAGATTTTATTTCTAGCTCTTCTTTGGTCAGTGGGTCTGCTAAGTAGGCTTTTCCCTCAATTCTTATCTCTGTGAGGATGCTATAATGTATTATTGATATAGGCAACTTGGAGACCACAGACAGGGCTCTATCTGCTTGGTTGTAATGTTTAATATTTCATGTTTCCCCTAGCCATTCACAACGAAACTCAAGGCTTCCTCAATAGCTTTGTCTTCTTTACTCATAGATACTTCTAGTATCAAAATACCTTCATGGAGATTAAATTTAATAACAGATATCAATATGTAAAAATGCAAGAATGCCAGTCACTAAGAAATGATGAAGCTTTAATGCTCACTTATCAGTAATAGAAATCAAAGCACAGAAGAATTAGGCCAATCAGTTCAGAAAGAGACTCCCAGTAGTATAAACAAAAATGAAAAGTAAAAACAGAGAAAATTTTTTCTCTCAAAAATTCCTTCTTCCCCTCCACAAATGGAAATATCACAGAAATTCAGGAAAATTTTAAACAGATTTTTAAAATGAAATATCTTTAAAATAATCTCAGAAGCAGAATCCACATTTAACCAGAGAAAGGTAACACTAAATACTTGTTGATGGATTCTGTTAAAAAATAAGGACCAAGTTCTTAGAGTTCCATGCCCAACATGAATGTTTCAACGAGAATGAAAGAGGGTGCTCAAGGGAATCACCAAACTTCCTGTGGTTCTCAGAGAGCTGGCTACTTATGTTCTCTTGCTCAACTTCTCTTGGGGTTAGCATTGGTCTAGGGGTGTGGTCTTTTTGGATTTATCCAATCAGTTTCTTGGCTCAGCATTCTTTCACAGGAAATTTTATTTCTCTTTGTGCTGAATTTCAATGAAGCCATTAAAATATATCATAAAATCACAGGCCTGGTTCAATTATATAATTTATTCATAACCACAGAAATATAGAAAGATCAAATATAGTTAGAAACAACATCTATATGGGATACATGCCTGTGGCTGTTCTGAGATCTCACTAGCTTGTCCAAAGCCCTTCAAGTTTGGGAAAGACATTTTAGGTATAAACTCAGACCACCTCAGCAGTTTCTGCAAGTATCCCCAGTGTTATTCCATTCAGCTATGTGAGAGTCAGTGTCCATTAATTTGAGGGAACCTGAGACCCAGGACAGTGATTCCTCCTCTGAAAACTTTTCTTCATTTACTACTTTTGACACTGAAAGGACCCTGTCATATAATTGTTTCCTGGTGTGACTGGTTTGTTGACTAGGCTATATAAGATCTTAGCAACACCTTGTTGTCTGTTCATCCATAGCAGTGCAGTGGGCTAAACTAAATGGAGAGTCTTCCTATGCCTATTCTTCATCTGTCTTATTCTTGAACTCCTTTCCACAACATTTTCTTCACTACCCATTCATCACTTTTTGATATCTATCTGTCTGTCTATCTCTCTATCTATCTATCATCTATTCATTCATCCATTTATTTATTTATCCATCCATCCATCCATCCATTCATTTACTTTTGCTTTTTGGAGGTGGGGAGGCAGGGCAATTGGGGTTAAGTGACTTGCCCAAGGTCACATGACTAGTAAGTGTTGAGTGTCTGAGGTCAGATTTGAACTCAGATCCTTCTGACTCCAGGGCTGGTGCTCTATACTTTTTGATATTTATTAATGCTATTGGTCTATAGTTTTCTTTCTTTTATTTATCTTCCCAATATTAAGAACTACATACATATGATCCCTACTATGTACCAAGCACTGCTCTAAGTGCTGGGGCTACAAAAAAAGACAGTCTTTGCCTGAAGGAGCTTACAGTCTAGTGTAGTGGTTCTCAACCTGTGGGTTATGTTCAATTTGTAACAATGAAAATACATCCTGCATATCAGATATTTACATTATGATTCATAACAGTAGCAAAATTTCAGTTATAAAGAAGCAACAAAAATAATTTTATGGTTAGGGGTCACTAAAACATGAGGAACTGTATTAAAGGGTTGTGGCATTAGGAAGGTTGAGAACCACTGGTCTAGTGGGAGAGGCAATATGTAACCAACTATGTATAAACAAGCTATTGTTGATGTTGTTTGTCCTTTGTTCTCAAAAAAGGCCATGAAGTAAGGAAGATGATTCCATGACTTGCGGTTGAATTGTATTTAAGTGAGGTAGTACTGTGCCAAGTGACTAACCTCACTTTCTCCTCCAGAGTCATCTGGGTTCAGTGGCAAGATATAGATCAGATGACTGGAGATAGCCCTCATTAACAAACTATATAAAAGACAAATTGGAAATAATCAGTTGAGGGAAGGCACTGGAATTAAAATAATTAATCCGATGACCTGTAGAGGATGGGATTTTAGGTGGGACTTGGAGGAAGCCAGAAAAGTCAAGAATTATAGGTGAAACTGGGGAAGATTCCAGGCATAGGGAACAGCCAGTAAAAATACTCAGTCAGGAAATGTAGTTTGTTGTTTGAGGAAGAGCAAGGAGGACAGTGTCAATGGACTGTAGAATATGTGGGGTGGAGGTTGGAAGTATAAGGTGTAAATGGAAAGGGGGAGGTAGGTTATGAAGGGCTTTGAATGCCAACCAGAAAATTTTATATTTGATGATGGAAGTTATAGGAGTTGCTTGAGCATGGTGGGGGACATTATCAGACCTGAACTTTAGGAAAATTCTGTCGACAATGGAGTGGAGGATGGACTGGAGTGGGGAGAGATGTATGGCAGGAAGACCAACCAGCAGGCTATCACAATAGTCCCCGATGTGTGGTGATGAGGGCTTGTCAGGGTGGTGGCTCTAGCAGTGTCAGAGGAGAGGAGGTATAGTATCACTATTAATTATTCTATAAAAGTTTGATAATGTCCTCCTGAAAATGTATCTGCCCAGAGTTTTTTCTTTGGCAGTTGCTTTACAGCTAGTTCAATTTCCTTTTCTGAATTTGGATTATTTAAAATCTCTAGCTAGTGTTCTCTTAATTTGATCTTTATCACTTTTGATATCCTCTTTCTTGGCAGTTGAAGCTTAGTTTCTCCCTCTTTCTCTAATCCATCCATCCTATTTCTATTTTCCTACCACAGATACATTTCTACAACATTAAGGTGAGTGGAATCAAGAACAAAGTGAATGAATGCTACATAAGCTCCTCGAAGACAGAGGTTGTATATCATTTTTTGTCCTTGCTTGTAGTAGACACTTAAGAGATTCTTGTTGAATTGAACTGTACCTGATGTGGTTTTCTTGTTCTATTTGTGGTGGAAGAAACTAGGAATAAAAGAAAAGAGGAGGGAGGGAATGTAGTAATTTTCCAATATTTAAAAATCTATTATATACGAGAAAGATTATCTTCATTATGCTTGGCTCTATGGAGAATAACTAGGAGCAATGGTGGAAAATGTAGAAACAAAAGATTTAGCTTGATGTCAAGAAATGGTCCTTAAGCATTGAAACTATCCCCAAATGGAATACAGTGCCTTGGGAGGTAGAAAGTTTCTCTTCACTGGAAATCCTTACAAGACAACAGGATAATCACTTGGGCATAAAGCAATATCCATTTAAGTAAGGGTTAGACCAGATGACCTTTGAGTCCAAGGTTTCAACTTTGAGATTCTAGGATTTTGTAGATGCATAGAAATGATTTTATGACCTCTTGCAATCTCTTCCAGGCCCATGTTTTTATATAGGAACAGTCTTCTAGCTCTGGAATTATTCCCAGTATCTTAAAAACATAGTTTCTGAAGCGATTGGAAACCCAGAAATGAAAATGGATTCATTATAATACATTTTGAATCACTGTTGAGGTATAAAACAAAAAATTGGAAAATAATGTTAAATCATTTGGGGATTGCTTACAAGGGCTGCAGAGCTCTAAAGCTCTTGCAGGTTTACTGATGAAAGACAATACGATTTCTTATACAAGAAAGAAAACTTTAGAAAACCAGAGGATTTGAGGCTTTGACTGAAAAATATGGTTGAGGACAGAATTGTTCACTTTTCTTTTAGTCCATTTAAAGTGAGGAGTATATTTTAAGGCCTTTCAAATCCTCCTAGACTGGAGTTATAGTTGCTCAAACTGCTTTTGAAAGCTTTTCAGGAAACAAAGACTCCCTACTGCATCCCTGTTACTTTGGCAGTGGCCAAAGAAATGATTTGTACCTAACGTGCTAGAAATAGGAACCCCTCATGTATGGGGATGGGAACATTGTTGAGCTTCATGGGTCATAAGTTGAGAAACATCCTGAAGAAGGAAACCATAATGAGCCATGATGATGATTCCTGCTTGTGACTCAAGTGCCTGAAAGAAATTTCTGTCATTGCCAGTTGATTTCAGAAATAGCTTGATTTTGTGAAATTATTGTTGGTGGAGGTCTTCATTACCTTGAAAGAGATCTCTGTGATTTGATTGTCTGGTCATTTTCCTTTGTTCTTTTGTGTAAAGAAATTCTCAAAAACTGATAGAAAATATTTTAAACATGTCTGAATATCAAAACCAAAAAGTTTGTTTTGAGTTTCTGTGGTTGAGGATTTTAAGAATTTTTTAATCCTCGTGGCAAGGGGATTACTTTGAATATGGATTAAAAGTTTGTTCTTTGATTAAATAGTTCTTTCTTAAAGAGACTTTAATTTCATTGGCATCTCCTCTCTTTCTCTCCTTTTTTTTTTTGTTGTTGTTGGGCAGAATTAAGAGCTACCCTATGGTGCAGTTGGTGCATGTCTTTTTGCTTATCTCTTCCAAATCCTTCCCCCTGTGTATCAATTTAAGGAGTAAATCCTTCTTTCCACTTAAGTCTTTCAGAAAAGAGAAGTGTCACATCAGGAACTGATAACAATCTCTTAGTAAGATTTATACATACAAAATATATACCCCGTCTCATTTTTAATCCAAGGGTATATTTACTTTTTAAAAACTTTAAATTGGAGATTGTTGTTATAATAATTAACATTTACTTAGAGCTTATAATTTGCTGCTAAACAAAGAATTATAAATGGTTTCTTCTAAGTTGGATTAAAATTAAAATTAAACTTTCAAACTGAAGTGAGGTAAAAGCCTCATCCTATATAGTTTTTGTCTCTAAGGGATACTTTTGGCTTTTCTATGCCAGTAATCGATGTTATTGTTAATCTAAGCAGTTCTCTAGTGAGGTAACTCCCTTCCTTTACATACTAGAATAATTAAATTTCAACTGTCATTGTTAATCAAATAATTCAACAAGCATTTATTGATCACCTACTAAGCTTTATGTGTCACACTGCATCAGCAGTCTCCATGTTTGATTTTCCCATATTCTTAGAATCATTCCCTCTTCTCTTGTAATGGGAATTTGAAGATCTTCCCTGCCCCTTAATAAGCCTAAAGGAATTTGAAGATCTTTCTTGCTTTGAAGATATGTCCTGCCCCCTAACAGGCTGAATGTAATCACATGGAGCCAATGGTGGGAGGAGTTTACTGAAAAGTAGAGCAGAACCTACAGGAACCTGGGAGTCAGAGCAACTAGACTAGAGGCAACAGAGGATGCATCTGAGAGATACAGGCATGTGAGTAAATGTTGATTTGGGAAGGTTAAAGGATGCTGTGCCTATATGTGCTGTTATGGCTTATTAATTTCTTTGCTATTGTGATGGAATTGACTTACTGGTCGTGGGATTCAGTTTTCTGGTGTCTGAATAAATGTTTTGTTTCTGTATCCTATATGGAGAGTCTGTTATATTTTGCAATCTAGCACTATGCAGGCATGTTTATAGTGACTGTGTGCTCTGTGAATATTGCATTGGTGCTACATTACTTCTTACCTGTAGAACTCCTAATTTCTTTAAGTCTGTATATACCCAAATGCTAATAATCTCCTTTCCAAATCTACCTTTTATTGATTCTATACATACTTATATATTGATATACATTGTCTCACCTGAGAGATTATAAACTCCTTGAGGGCAGGGAATGTTTGTTTTTTGCTATGGTATCCTCAGTACCTCACAGATGGTCTAGTAGCTGCCTGATCAGTGTTTTGATTAAATTGCAGGGCACTGTGCCAGCCACTAAAGGATGTACAGATAAAAAAGTTATGGTTCTGGGGGGCAGCTAGGTGGCAAAGTGAATAGAGCATGGGCCTTGGAGTCAAGAGGAACTGAGTTCATATCTGGCTTCAGACACTTGACACACTTACTAGCTGTGTGACCTTGGGCAAGTCATTTAACCCCAATTGCCCATTAAAAAAAAAGCAAAACAAGTGAAAAAAAAAGTTATGGTTCCAGTTCTAGAGGAGCTTGAAGTTCTTGGCATATAGTAAGTGCTTAATAAATGCTTATTGACTTGCTGACATCATAGTTTTCAGAGGGATGTTAAGACAGGAATGAACAATAACACAGTGGAACCAACACAGAAAGACATGAAGGGGACATGAATAACATGCTTCTGCCACTAAAAAAAAAAAGGTCGTTTTGGGCAGAATGCTGCATGAAACAAAGTGTTATTTTACTGATACCTGGTCTTTTTTTCCTTTCTATTATCTTTACTTCTGACTGGTTGTTGCTACCTTTCCCTTCTGCTTTGGACTGCCACTACAAGTTCCTTCAGAATTCCTGCCTCAACCTTTGACTCTGCCCCCACAAAATTTGGCTTGACCTGGCATGATATTCTGATTACTCCTTTGTGTCATAACTTGGAATATAATCTTTTCCCCTAGAAACTATCTCCCTTGGACCTTATTAAAAATCCCAGTAATTAGCATCGGTTGGTTCCATCCTTTTAGGAATCAGAAATCTGAAAATAACTGTAGAACAAATTGCTTTGACAGAACTGAAGAGGAGGTCACTTCCATGAAGGGGGTGAATGGGAGGGGGGTATATTTTTTTCTTTGTTTCCCTAGTGCCTATTGAATTGGGTTGGATCTGGGATCAGGAAATGGATTCATGAAGGAAGTAGTGCCTGAATTGGACCCTAGACAATAGGAAAAAGTCTTCCTCTTTAGCTGACAATGGAACATGAAAAGTCCATTCCAGTTGCAGTGATCAGGGTAGACATAGAAGAAGCGAAGGATGGGATATGTTGTTTATGCCAATGTTTCTTACAAATCCTAATGAACTTTGCTTTTGTTGATAAATACAATCTAGTAGCTTTCTTAGGTATTCTTTATGTATGTTTTGAAGGGTCTCTAGATTTGAGATAATTTGAATTAATTCAATTAAATGTTATATAATTAGAAGACTAGATATGACTTGGAGTAGTGATATTCTCTTTATAGAATGAGAATATTTGAGCTGAAAATGTCCTTAGAAATCTAATCCAACTCTTTCTGCTTACTTGTTTGTTGGTATATGTCATTCTGGAAATGAAGTAATTGTCAATTTTCATATATGCATATATATGTACATATATATGTATGTATGTATATATAAATATGTATATACACATATATATGTATATATATGAGTAATCTAGTCCAACCTTCTCATTTTACCCATGAGTGAAATGAGGTCCGTGGAGTGGCAGATCCAGTATTTGAGCTCAGACTCTGGGAATCTAAGTTCAGCACTTCTTCGATAGTACCAGGCTGTCATAAACCTGCAAATGTGAACACCTAAAAAAAAGTTTAATATAGTTGATACAATTTAGTATATTTGACAAAAGCAATCCAATAGACTGAGTCATTTAAAATCTTTTTTGAAATGAACATTGCTTTCAAAGAGAAAGGAAAGCATAGTTGGATATAAAGTGTGATTTATGATTTCAGTCAGTCTTGCGCATGTAATTCTGTATTTGTCTTGAAGACTCCAACCTGTCTTGTACAGAAGTGTCAGATTAATCTTTCTGATAAGGACCTTAGAGATTAGAAAATATATGTGCTTTGTGAGGTCTGAGGGGGAGCATTGTTATAGATACGGATATCAGGGAAGATTTCCTGGCTTAGGTGGCATTTAATTTTCACTTTAAAAGGGGTGTGTATGTAGGGGTGATGGTTGGTAATTAAATAGATAAAGAGATGGGATGGGTGACACTTGAGACATAGGGGATAGTATGAGTGAATGTGCAGATGAGAGAACGTGTATGGTATTTTTTAAAGTTAAAGAATAGTTAAATTTGTCTAGAGTATAGAGAATGCAGAGTGATGAAATATAATGCCAGAAAGTTATGATTGAGCCAGATTATAGAGAGTTTTGAATGATTGACTATAAAGACTGAATTTCATGACATAAGTATTAAAAGAAATAGGTACATTATAAAAAATGACACAAAATGAGAAAAGATCAGATTAATTCATGGGGAAAGTTAAAAATCTGGATAGAGGCTAATCTTTGAACCTACAAGGGCTCAGACATTTTACGGTCTGGAGATTTAATGATAATGGAAACTATTATCAATGCTGGGTTCTTTTTCTTGGTTACTAGTTTTTGGTTAAGACTGCTGAAGATGACTCGAGTGTTTTAAAATTTCTACTCTTTTTATTCTGCGATGCTGTTAATATACCTTCTTCCATAGCCTCTTATTCTTTTTTTTTTTTTTGGAGGGTGGAAGGCAAGGTAATTGGGGTTAAATGACTTGCCCAAAGTCACACAGCTAGTAAATGTGTCAAGTGTCTGAGGCTGGATTTGAACTCAGGTCCCCCTGATTCCAGGGCTGGTGCTCTATTCACTGTACCACCTAGTTGCCCCATATAGCCTCTTATTCTTAAGTACATATTATAATAGAATGCAATACAAACATAGAGACATTTTCTCTTTGTATCAACTGAAAGAAACTAAAGTACATTTAAGAATTCTTTATCCGAAATTTATCAATTGCTGTCTAAATTTCATACCTTTGTCAACTTCTACAATTTTTGGTAGATTTAGTCATATACTCACCATGATATTCAGGGTAGAAATTTGACTGGTCAGCCATATGAATGAGTCAGGAACTAATTTTCCCATGGATCCTGTGTTTAAGGGAATCCTTTCTAATTGTAAGGTAACAATAAACCTTGTTGTTTTAAGTTTTTCTTTTTAAAGGTGTATATATTTAAAGCACATGAAGCTGTTGTCTTCTTGACCGCAAACTAAAAAGAGAAAAAAAAGCTCACAAAATTATATATGTCTTTTTGGAGGCTAAAAGATAAGGGTATAGCATCAACACATCCCCAAGTTCCAAAAAGTGGCATGTTGATGACTACTTACATTAAAAAAAAATAAATCATGTCTATTATCAGGGTTCTGAGGGTGGGAGGTGTTGGTGGACAAGCTTGGAGATAAAGGGAAACCCATGGAAATAATCCATTTAGATTTTCAAGAGGTCTTTGATAAAGGTCTCCCCCAAAGATTATTGCAAAGAACCAAGCCACCACTTGCTTGGTAGTGACAGATTTGTAGTGGATAGAGAAGTAGCTTAAAGACAGAAGAAGGATAACAATAAATAGGTCTTTATGTAGAAAGTTGTAAAGTATGTTAATTCCTCAAGGATCATTCAAAATACTTTTAACTACTCAGTGGCACCACTTTCTAGTTATCTGACACTATTGTTGGTAAATTCCAAAATGCTATAGCCACATGTTCATCCTGGTGGTTATGTGCTCTACCCAACATCAGTGGCCCTTCTGGGGGTAACCACCAAGCTTCTCCATGGTTTTCAGACAGATGGTTATAGCTTTCCCCTAGCTCTGCCTCCTCCCTTTTTGGGGGGATGGTTGGGTGGGGAAGTGATCATTTTCAGTACACCATATGGAGTGTGTAGACTTATTTTATTATAATATTATGATTCATATTGTTCCCACCCACTGGGAAACTGCCCTCTTTCTATCTTTGTTGTCTTTTGTTGGATTTTAACAATACATCAACCAACTAATTATTTGGTAGTTAGTAAGCAATTATGATTTATGATTATTAGTAGGAAGGTTAAGTCCCATCTTCTACCATCTCCTATATATTAGGTGTTGGGGATACAAAAGCATACATACATACATGCATACAAAAATATAATAGTTGCTTATTAAATACTCATTGAGTTGAATTGTCCTAACTTACAAGAGATTCTGTCCTCTAAGACCTTATCTTTATACACACATGGCATAATGAAGCCAAGCACACAAGTGTGGTTAAATTGCATACATTACTTTACTTGTAACCAAAGAATGAAAAAAAGAAAAAAATAACTGAAAACTAGACCCATCAATCAAACATGAAGGCTGGGGACCTGTAAGCCTTCCCACCTCTAGGCAGTCTAAAACCAGTCCCCGGGAATGATCTCAAACCCAGGAGTCCAAGAAATAAAACTCAGGTACTCAGATTCAGACTTACCCATTAACTGCTTCGTGGCTGTTCCACTTACATCCAAATCTCTTAGAGCATCAATATCTAGTTGATTGTGATCATATTACCTCAGGGACTTAGGACTTAGAATCTCCCTTATGCTTTTGCTTATTTACCACTGCATTACAAGCTAGTATTTCTGATTCTGCCTACTGATTGTGTCCTGGGGTAACTCCTTCATCAGCTGGACTATTTGGGACTCTCTGATTTCTCCTCAGTGCTTGCTCATTACTAGCAGAATGCAGGTCTTAACTTAAGGGCAGATCCAATTCCTACAATACTTGTCTCTCAAAAGCCTATTCTCTAGTCCAGATCTACCTCTCTGATCTTTGATTCTTTCTTCCTTGGGAGCTTAAAACTTTGAGGGACCTTCTGTCCTTCCTCCCAGAGCACTTCTCTCTCTCTCTGTCTCTCTCTCTCTGTCTGTCTCTCTCTCTCTCTGTCTCTGTCTCTCTGCTTTTTGGAGGGGGGAGGGCATGGCAATTGGGGTTAAGTGACTTACCCAACATCACACAGCTAGTGAGTATTAAGTGTCTGAGGCTGGATTTGATGTCCTGACTCCAGGGCCAGTGCTCTATTCATTGCGCCACCTACTCGCCCCACCAAAGCATTTCTCTTAAATATTTGTAAATTATCTGGATGAAAGAATGTTCAGTGAAATCTCCAAATCTGAACATTATATTAAACTTTTTTTGTGTAAGTAGGAGGCCAAGTTGATTGGAATAAACTTTAGTAAAGTCTTACAAGTCTGTGCAAGTCATTGGAAAAAATGGCAAATGAATTTTACTGTCCTCAAGTGCAAGGTAAGAAATCTAGATACTAAAACAAGTTCAAATTATGTATATAAAATTAAAAGTTCTGAGCTTTTGGTCTTATCCTAAGAAAGTGATCTGGCAGATTGTTCCATAATGCCCAATGATAATTTTGACAAAAATGTCAATGAATTTTGGGTATCATCAAGAAGAGTATTGAAAACAAATATTAAAAATCTATCCTTATAAAGTCTGTGTGTACTCAGAATCCTGAATGTAATTATAATTTTGAGATAACAAAGAACTAGAGAGGGTATAGAGAAGGAGAACAAAAAAAAATCAAACTATCATTGGAGAGATGAGGATTGTCTGCCTATAAAAATAGATTTTAAAAATCACATCAAGGTACTACACTCTAGAAAGCAGGAGAAAGTATCTGACTGAAACATGAAATGACCAAAAGTATACGCAACAGGAATACAAACTTATTTAATGTATCCTGAAATACCAGAATGAGGGAGCATCCTTTGAGACTTTAGCAAGGTAAGTATTGAACAAATAAAAGGAAGCACTGTTTCATACCTTTACTCAAGGGACAGCTCCATCAGGGAAAAAAAAAATGAATTCCAAAAAGGTTTAGACAAATTTATGAATGATGGAACAATGTTCCTAACCTTTAAGGCTCATGTCACGGAATACAAACATGCATTCCCATGAAACATATGCAAGGGCCTCTGTTTTGCAACAGAAGATGTTGGGGTTGAATTAACCCTGCATCTGACCCGGCATAACAATTTTTGTGTTCTGTAATTCTAAGGCAGACACTTGTCACTGATAAGTCTTAAAAAAAATTTAGTGTCTTAAAAAAGTTTAATTGATGCCATCTACAAACCATTCAACTGACAAGATAATATAAGCAATAAGAGATTCTAGAATGCAGCCCTGCTTGAGGTAATGTTTCCTTCTAGACAAATTCACTGAGCAGAACATGTGGCTATAACATCAGTATGATGCTAATCACTTCCTCTGTGGTGTGCCAAGCTAGGGAGACAAGAAGAAAGTTGGGCAGAAGAGGCTTTGCCTAATGTGTTTGTTACCTTTCCATTGTTATCAAACCATCTGAGCATGTTGTAATCAGAAACAGGAAGCCTTTAAAATATCAGTGAAAGTTTTATGTTCTACCCAAGGCAAAGAGGAAAAGCTGCAAATAGGCATCATTCCATGATCCAAATAGAGAATCTTTCTATGTATATGGTTCATAAAGATTACCAAAAGAAAGAATAAAGTTAATAAATGAAGAAATGCTGTGAGATCAGGTGAGGGAAAAATATTTCCTTCTGGGAAGAAATAGCATCAAATGCATTGAAGACTACAGAATATTTACCTTCATATGAATATTAACCATTTAATTTTTTAAACCACTGTATGATGAATACAAATTGATGGCTCTAATGAGATCAAAAGAACCTAAAAAATCTTTTGGTAAACACTTTAATTACTTAACATAGAAGGAAAAATATGGGTAATTCTGAGGCAACAACAATTTAGAACAAAATTTGTTTGTAAAATCTTATCAGGAAGGATAGTGGGAGATTACAGGAAGACTCATCTAATAGAAATGTGAGATATATTGGAGGGAAAAAGTAGTTTAAAAATAACTTGGTGAGAGATCCCACAAAGCAGAGTCAAGCTGAGGACAGGTAGGATAAGCCTGTACCTATAAATGAACATATGAAGATGAAAAAGATGTATAAATATTTTTATATCAAACTTTTTATCACAAAGAGCCATCATGTCTTGAGTCTAACAGAGGTATACTTCTTGAAGTAGAAATAGCACTGACAGGAAAAGCATCTAGACTAGACCAAATCTAAATAAAGGAGGCTGATTTTGAAGTTCACACATTCAAAGATGTTGAAGGATTTATACTCAAGGCATATGAAGAAAGGAAAAATACTAGAGGTATGGGGAAAAGTCTTGAATCTTATTAATAGCTAATATTTGCATAGCATTTCCTATGTGCCAAGCACTGTGCTAAGCACTTTACAATGATTATTATCTCATTTGAGCCTTATAACAACCCTGGGAAGTAGGTGCTACTATTATCCCTATTTTACAGATTAGGAAACTGAGGCAAATAGAGGTTAAATGACTTGTCCATGATTACAGTTAGTAAATTGTCTGAAGCTAGATTTGAACTCAGCTGCCCCATCTTTATTTTTAATTTTGTTCTTAATAAAAAGATCTTAATAAAAAGATGATAGAGCAGGACCATGCAGAATATTTTATCATCTATATAACATTTTAATGTTATTTAGATGTAAATAATAAATTTAGTAAACACTAATTTTACTAAAATTAGTAAATACATGTTAATGTATTTACATGTCCTGGACCAACACTCCAGCACTGTTCATCCAGGGCATAGATACAAGAGCAGATATAGACAATATAGATTTATTTTTAGACATAGGTACAAACACACACATATATGTATATATTAAATATTGCATAAGATGCATAACACATATATATCCCATGGTATTATATAATATGTGCATTATATAGTAATATATTCTACATTAATTAATCCAATATATATGGACCATAGGCATATGTAATGATGTACATGTATATAGACATATATACATGGCAGTCATGAATATATTCTCTATAAGCTCTCTATGTATATGTGTGCGTATATATATATATACATATATGCGCATATGTGTGTATGTATATATGTGTGTATATCCAGTTTCAGACACTTACCAGCTGTGTGATCCTGGGAAAGTTACTTAACTCACTTTCCTTAACTGAAAAAGGGGATAACGATACTACATATCTTGCAGGATTGCTGTGATGATCAAAGGAGATAATATTTGTAAAGCACTCATCTCAGTGCCTGGCACATAGTAGGTACTATACAAATGTTTATTCTCTTCCCCATTCCTATATATGTTCTCTGCATACATGCATAATAGGCTGTCTATCACACTGCCTTTCATAGTTTGGAACACAGGAATTCTTTATTGTACTTGTTTTTTCCTGGGTAAGTAGTTACATCACACCATTTAGAGAAATTTTGAATCTCAGTTAGATGCAATGTTTTGGGGCTTGATGTAATCACCATGATGGCATTCACAAAGAAGAGTATCTGTTGGGTCTCTCAATCTATAGGGAGTTCTTTTAAAAGGACAAGTACACATGCATATGTATACATATGTGTGCATTTAGACACAGACACAGACATATACATGTATATATAAACTTTTTCAACTACCATCCAAATGTTTTTCTGCCTATCATTTCTAAAGTATCAGTATTTTCCCCCCACCTTGATTTTTCATATCTATCTATCTATCTATCTATCTATCTATCTATCTATCTATCTATCTAACCATCCATCCATTTCAACACTGCAGATGAATAATGACCGGGCGCAAAATTGAACTGCACAGAACAACAGGTTTTTGGATAATTGCAAATTTCTTTTAATGCCTCCAAGCTTCCCTTCAAAAAAAGGTCTGTCTTTTTAATGCCAATATTCATCTGGTGATATGGTGCCACTGCAAGTCATTAAACAGTATAATTTTTGAAGAATTAAAGATTAACCAAGGAGCTCTGGATAAACTCATAGTTAGAGAAAATGAACTTCAATGCTTTGCTAAAATGTATTTATGCAGAAGAATTAATCCAAAGGAAGTCATCCAAAGAATGTATGACTGACAAAAGGAGATGGCCTTTCAAATAGTGGGATGACCACTACACAGCTTGTGTGTCCTTGCAATGCAAGGGGGGGAGCAAGGAAGGTCCCCCAAGTCTTGGGTGTTCTCTCTTGTGGTGAACTAATGGGAGGACATGAAGGGTCTCTCAGATCTTATAGACAGAGAAGTGTTGCAAGCTTCATTGTTGGAGGGAGTACTCATAAAGGTGAGATCACAGATCTATTGTCCTATATGAAGTGTCCTGAGTTAGATTAAGCATAATCCAGTTTTAATTGTAGTCCTGCTTCTACTGATTGAGGAGCTCCTGAGGAGCCAGCCATTGAACACAGCAGTAGATTAGCCCATCTTTTACGTTCATGGCTGTAGTTTGGGAAAGAGCAGATGGTTTTCTCCTGCACCTGACTCTTCTCCCCCATATCATCCTGACCTTTCAAGTTCAAGATTTTGTAAAAAGTAATTTGCACCAAATTGCTTAAGGTTGTCTATTAGTTATCCTAGCAGGCATCAAATAGTTGTTGGGTGTGTGTGTGTGTGTGTGTGTGTGTGTGTGTGTGTGTGTGTGTGTGTGTGTGTGTGTGTGTGTGTGTGTGTGTGTGTGTGTGTGTGTGTGTGTGTGTGTGTGTGTGTTAACCACCTGCTTAAAAGAAAACAGGAAACAATACTCAGTCTGTAAGACTAATAAAAACAACTCCCATTTCTCCATTGCTAGTATGCTTTACAAAGCATTTTATTCACAACAGTCTTGTTAAATAGAATATTATTAAACCATTTCACAGGTGAGGAAATTGAGTCTCTGAAAACTAAAATGATTCGTCCAAGATGACTCTATTAGTAAGTTTGAAAGATGAGATTTGAACTCATCTCCTGACTTCAATTCCAGCACTTTTTCTACTATAATCATATAGCGCTTCTATGACTGAGATATATGAACACTCACTATTAGTAATCACAGTCAAATGATAACTTATATAACATGTTTCATAAACTTTAAAATATTTAATGTTGGCTATATGTGACCATATCATATGAATTATGATTATTTAAGGTTTTTTGTAAATATTTTATTTTTTCCAATTACATGTCTAGCTAGTTTTCAACATTCATTTTTTAAATTTTGAGATCCAAATTTTTCTCCCTCAATCCTTTCCTTTCTCCCTCCCCAAGACAGCAAACAATCTGATATAGGTTATGCATGTGCAATCATGTTAAATATATTTCTACATTATGCACATTGTGAAAGAAGAAACAAAACAAAAGGCAATGATTTAAGTTTTTTCTTAAACGACTCATGTGTATTGTGACTAAAGTCCAAACACCTGATAATAAAATCTCTGCTGTAGCTAATAGAATGCTGGATTGAAGTGAAGAAAAATGAGTTCAAATCCTTCTTGCAGCACTTACTAGTTGCACGATCTTGGACAAGTCACCTAATCTCACTCAGTTTCACTTTCTTTTACTTTAAAATGGGATAATGATAGTATGTGCCTCTTCAGGTTGTTTTGAGAATTAACTGAGATAACATATATAAAACTCCTTGCAAATCTTAGAGCAACATATAAATGCTAGTGATTGTAATTATTGTTGTCAATATTATTGGCTAATACCTTGGCTAATGCTAAATCTTATTAAGAACAGAGAATTACTCATTAATTTTGCTTTGAAATGCTGTAGAAATTTCTAAAACAATAAGAATGGTTTCTTTTTTAACAATATTATTTTAACAGTAATGGTGCTTAAAACTTTTTTTTCTTGCATTTGACCTTTCTTGTGGATGTTTCAGTAAGTTTGATCATATGTAAGTAAACACATTTGGAATTAATCCTCAGAAACCTAACACAGTCAAGAAAGTGGAAATGGAAACATTTATTTCCTAAGTTGACTTTTGTCCTTTTCCCTCCTTTATTAGTCTTAACTGATAGTCTCTCAGCACCAGAGTGAATGACTGAATTCTATTGGTATCTATTAAGTCTATTTTCCCTTTGTGAGATTCTTCTTTACTTTTTTCCCAAACCTCTTATCCTTTTTAAAAATATTAGGATTTTAAGCTTCAATGTTCCTCATTTTTAAAAACTCTAATCACTTTTATTAATTCACTCCAATTTATACAGTTTTGTATGGTTTGCAAAGACTATGAAATAAATAGTACAAATATTGTTAGCTCTATTTTACAGATGAGGAAACTGAAGATTAGGTTGAGTCCTAAAGGCTAGTAATTGTTAGAATATGATTTGAACCCAGATCCTCTACATATAAGTTCAACGTTCTTTCTACTATTACTACTACCCTTCTTTTCTTCAAATCTATATTTTATAATTGTATTCAATTTCCTGGTAACCCTTCAATCTTTAAACCCTTTTGCTGGCAAGCATTTCCATAAACCACTCAGCAAATTATTCAGCTGCTTCTTACACTTACTCTGGCAAAGTGGTAGAGTCTAAATGCATAACTAACTACAAATGAGAGTCTAAGTATGCCAGGGAGGGCATGTCTGATTCACTTGCTGGTGTGAAACAGATAGGAAGAGAACTTCCCTTTGAAATCAAATGGCAAAATCATACACTAGTTTCATGTTTTATCTGCTATAGTAAGGAAAGTAATGTAGTACTGGAATGGTGTGCTAATTTCAGCTGTTGTAAATATGATAATTTTACATTAACAACCTTTAAATTGCTAAAGCTAAGATTGTATCTAATGCTTAATTTAAGAATGATTCTCTTTTTAGTGTGGGATGGGACTATTAGCTTAACAGGATCTAGACATAATTACTATATTCTTTTTATACACAGCGAAATGTGTTAGAATAATGGTTATGAATATTTAGTTCCAATGATTCAGGTCTCTGGACAAGACTTTGATTTTGGTTACCATATGCCCACCTTCCATTGGTGGTGGTAATGGATGGGAGTGTAGTGGCAGAGATGGTGTTGGTGGTGGTGGTGGTGGTGGTGTGTGCACGTGTGTGTGTGTGTGTGTGTGTGTGTGTGTGTGTGTGTGTGTATGTGCGTGTGAATTCAGTAGGTGTGATGCATAATGAGCATGTGCAATGAAAAACTTGACCTGTTTTGAAATTGATTGGGGTCACCTATGTTTCATTTAGTAAGTCAGATGATAGATGCTAATTATAAGGTGTCATTGAACTAAAGGAATGGAGAGTGTAGGGGCTAATTGAGGTTTTAGCATTTTCGCATTCCAGGATGCGTCTAATTCCTTTGTTTAAAAATATGATGAGTGTTTGAAAATAAAATGTAATGTATGTGCCTGAATATTCTTTTCCTTACTTCATAACATGAGGGAAGCATTACATAACTTGTGAGTTTATATTTCAATCATTTATTTGTGGTATGAGAAAGTCTCTTTACAAATTGAACTGTTTACCTTTATAACTATATAAATTAGCCTTCTAATTTCCAGGAATAGTAAATGGCTTAATTCCTTACTGGTATTCTTCGTGAAACTAATTAACCTATTGGCCTCAATTATATGTTTTCTTTTAATTTAAAATTGATTCACAAAAGAATATTCCTTTTTGGATTGCTTGGCATGGCAGGATACACTTTAATCTGTGTGTGTATATAGGGAAAAACATGAACTTGATGGCTATCCTGGCTAGTCACTTTTAATCACACTGATGTTCCATAAGCTGTTTGGGAGGTTGGAAGGGCTAGTGTCATCACCTAAGTCAAACAGGGTGTGGTAGGAGAGGGATGAAAGAATGAAAAAGGCATTACATAAAGTTCCAGGAAAAGTTACTAGAGCTATAGAAGAAAATTTGACAGGGAAGTAACCACTGGCAGCCTGGAGAAGCCTAGACAATTTCAGAAATATATTTTTGGAGTTACTCAAAACTACAAGATGGGGCAGGAAGATGACTCAGAGATA
This sequence comes from Pseudochirops cupreus, assembly GCA_028627135.1. Lineage (NCBI taxonomy): Eukaryota > Metazoa > Chordata > Mammalia > Diprotodontia > Pseudocheiridae > Pseudochirops > Pseudochirops cupreus. The sequence goes on from CM053580.1 coordinate 85,365,302, forward strand.
AAAAGAGATGAGAAGATGAAAGAAACATTTGGAAAAGAATCTGGAAGGAGACACAGGCACTAGAGGAAATAGGCAATCAAGGTAATCATTACAGGTCTTAGGAAGACAGAACAATGACATTATCAAAAATGAGTCTCATCCTAGGAAGTGTGTTTTTTGTAATTTTTGAAATTACTTGTTGATTAGACATGGTTCTAATTGTAATAAGCTTCATTAGTGAATCACAGCACTCTGTAGTTATAATCTACATTATTAATTCTCTAGCTCTTTTGGATAGCATTTAAAATGGGCCAATAATTACTTGATTTTCAAGTGGGTAAGAGATTTTATCAATTTGGGAGTTCCCTCCAATGGCGCAGGTGAAAATCCACTCACGGGTCCTGGGGGACTCAACTCTCGTTCATGTCCTACCTAATGTTTGCCATTTCAGAGATGCACCCAATGTGTTAGAATACTTCCTCACTCTCTCTTGATGTTGCAGGTCTACCATTGGTACACTGGTTGTCTAGCCGATATACCTCATTTCTTTTCTTTTCTTTTCTTTTCTTTCCTTTCATTTTTTATTTATGGGATAAAATAAGCATTTTCATAGCATGATTATTTTCTCTTCCTAGCATAAAATTCCTTGAAAATGACTTTTACTCTTTTGAGTTCCTTGCTGATTGTGTTGCAGTCTATTCAGACCTGCCATATACCTTTCCATTGTCCTCTGGGCAATATTCAATTTTAGCTTTTCAGAAGTGTCTGTGTTCAGTGTCTTGCTACTACATAGCAACAATAGTAGAACATTAAGATTGAAATAATGGAACTTTGCTTTCATGGGAAGCTTGGGGTAAATAAATGAACTTTATAATTCCTGAAAATAATCCAGCCTGCTCTGCTCCTGCTGCTTAACTGTGCACCCAATTTGTCATTCATCTGTACTATCTGTTCCACGCATATAGTCAGACAAATCCTATACGTGTCCATCCAAATGTATGCTGAAACCCAAGCAAGACATTCTCTATCTGCTTCATCTTTCTGTGTGGGTGGACAACCAAATTCCATTTAGTTATTATAGATCTCTTTGTGCCGGCTCTGTAATGTTCTGGGAGTTGATGCAATTAGTACAATATTGGCCTCAAACAAAAGCATCTGGAGAACCTCACTACTGTGAGCTTAGTTAACTTAGATTTTGGTCTATGAATAGGGTCATACTCAATGCCTTTCCAGCATGGTAGAGCCTTTCAGAGCTTATGATCCATTGATATACCTCATGAGAGTCCAGGATAAGTCACCCCCATGCCACAGTGAAATATCAGGGTAGGATTTTGTGGGGAAGGACCAGTAATTAATAAGGATTTTAGGATTTAGAATTCATTTCCTATATATACTAGCTCATTTGGGGTTTCTTCCCTTGAAAAGTAGAAGTATTAAACATCTACTAGCTAAATGAATAAAGTAACACTTCATTTGTTAAATGTACATGATTTTAATTTTAATAAGCATACTGTTTCTGATTCCATCATTCATTGTCAGTAGTGACACAACAGGACTGATCCACAGTGTCTCGTTGAACTTTAAACACAGAAATGTATCTGGGATGTAGATTTTAAAAGTGATCCCCCTTCTCTTCGGATTTTCATGCATTCTGAGGAACTAAGTCATTTTCCCTGAAAGATTTTGATTTGACTTCACACCTGAGCCTCTTCTCACATTACTCTAACTCTGGGATGACTGCTTACAGCTCAATATTGATTTCATGTTATGTTCTCTGTAGGCTATCACCTATAGTCACCCTGAACTGTTTCAAGGAAAGGTATCAACACTCAAAGCCTTTACATTTCTAGTAGTTTCCTTAGAGTAGGGTCATTATAATCAGCATGGAGAAGCTTAGGAGAAAATTGTCTGGTTGGGAGGAAGGACCTTACTGTTCTGTTTCCCAGTCACAGGGTAATTGTAACCTGAGGTAACCTGAGGCAAGGCATATAACCCCCTTATACCTCGTTTTTTCTTATTGCTAATAAAGGAGAAAGTCTTCTTGAAATAATTAGCAAACAGTAATGAGTTCACATCCTAAGTTTGCCATCTTTTATTGAAATATAGTCAGAACAGGGCCTGAGAAGTGAGCACTGAGGGCATCGATAGTTAATCCACACCTCTAAAAATTTGTCCTGTATAACTTTTGTAAACAATGTTTCCTAAGGACTGAATGTGCAAATTAGCAGAACAAATCCATAACGTGAGTGATGTAGATTTACATAGATTTTCAAAAGCTCTGTGATTTCATTAATTAAGGTGCTTCTCCTGCCAGTGTATTTCCATGCCATTCGAAATAGTAGCTGCTCATGTGGCTACTCTCTCCTACTAATAAAGCAGGGCGCTGAAAAGCCTCACTGAATTTAGCTCATCTTTCTCTGCATCTTTATTTGAAGACTTTCCAGTTTATAAGTGAAACGGTAACAACAGGGTCCAGTGGAGATGGAATACTGCCCATTTTCTTAGCCACTGAAGGATTCTTTTCAACTCTGCATTCGTAGACCAGTTTTGAGGCCTGGGAGAGCTTGGTCATAACACAAAGGTATCAGGATCTTCTATACCTTTCTGGATCGAGGAAAAAGTCCAGGGAAAAGTCCTTAAAGCTTAGATTTGGCTCATGTCTTTGGTCTTCCCAAAAAAGAGGAGTAGAAAGATATTCTATGTATAATCAGGTATAGAAGAAGTATTTACCTCAACCAAACACAGAAGGAAATACTAAACACATAAGACTTTTAAGCAAATTGAGAATAAAAAACCCCATCACTACATGAAACAGTTTGACAGACTGCTGAACTGGTATTTCTCATTTAACTTCGACTCTGAACTGACTAAACATTTCCCTCCAAGTCCATGTATTTTTAGCAAGCCAGACATAGGGTCAAGCTATTCCTTCTAGTGGTGGTCATCCTCTCTGATAAGGTAATTTATTCAGCTTTCAGTCTGCTCTGACTGACAGATGGAGCAATTACAATTACTCAAGAAGAACCTCTAAGGCAGGAAATATCCATTTCAGTATCATTTATGCTCAGGAATGACATATAAAGCAGAAAAGGGAGTCAAAGGCCCAAGATACAGGCTCAACTCACCTCAAAGAACCATTACTTCAGCTACGGTGTTCTCACTGATGCCATGCTACAATGTTGGAGAGAAAGGCTATCTACCTCTTATCTAACCTCTTACAAGAATCTCTGGGAGGAAAAACTATTTGCCATACATTCAAAGATAGGAGGGAGAGAATGAGTGGGAAGCAGTCTTTTCTTTTTAACTGAGGCAGCACCCTATGTTCCTATGGCTTTCAAAGGGCAGGGGGAAGACAATGGAAAGACAATAAAAATCTGGTAGAATTTTGTTTCTGCTTCAACTTCTATCATACTACTCTTTCCTTTCCCCTTTCCCTTTTCTCCTTCCCCTTTCCCCTTCCCCACTCCCCCGTTTACTTTTTCCTTTCTCCCCTTCCTTCCCCTCTCCTGTCCACTCCTCTCCTTTCTTCTCCTCTCCTTTGATAAAATACTGGATTTGGAGTCAGTCTATATTCTGGACCACTTCTTACAATTTCTTTAGGCAAGTCAATTAACCACCCTAGTCCTCAGTTTCCTCATTTGTAAAATGGAGGGATTGGATTAAATGACTTCTTTTTGTCTGAATTCTCAATTCGTATAACTGGAAGGGATGAAAAATTAGGATTCAGGACATAAACTGCTAAAGCAAATAATCAAAATGAACACATTTGCTTAAGAAAATAAGATTTTCATTTTTGGCACCAAGTCTATTTCCTTGAATTAGGCAGGATCCCAGATCTGCTTCCATCCCCACCCGTGTTCCCTATCACACACACCATATCCCCAACACTTTGTCTTTTATATTTTAAAGGCATGTCAAGGAAGGCTAGTTAAATGCCAGATCTCATATACTTGCTGTTTATGGCAGAATTATGGTGCTCCTATGCCAGGCCTGGTTTGAATTGTTTACAAAGTGAAGATAATGGCCTCAGAGGTTCCTTTGAGTGTTTTCCAGGAAAACCAACCACTCATCCTGCCAGAAGAGTTGACCTTCCAGCCTGGGATGTGGGAAAATACAACCATTACCTCACAGTTGCCCTCACTTTGCAAATGATTCCATCTGGGGTTATCAGGATTCTGTCTGTAGTTTGTTTTGAAGAGACGGGTACGTGACAGAGTGAGCCAATGAAACATTCTAGGGTTTGACACTTTAGCATCACATTGGAAAAGGTGTTTTGAGTCAGCAAGGGTGGCGTTGAGTCAGAGAGCAAAGGGAAACAGTGTGTTAATTAGCACCACCGAAGTTTTGATCTGAAAATATTATGAACTTTTAATATATAGATGAATGTAACACTAAAAAATTCAGTAACAGAAGCAATAAATAGGAGCTAGCTAATGATGAAAATCAACTGAGATGACTTAAAGGTATATGCTAAATGCATAATTAAATAGGAAGAAGACATGATACCAAAACTGAAGGGAAAAGTAATTGTTGGAAATATTTTCATTGAATTTAACAGCTCTTAGGTACTTTTGAGACGGTTGCAGATAGTGTTGTGGGGGAGAGGAGGGCTTAGAAACAGAAAGGTGCTGGCAAATGTTTAACAACCAGCTTGGGGGTGGGGTGGGGAGGAGAACATACACAGGGTACTCTTTTAAGTTTAAATCACTTACCTAGCCTCATATGCTGTTACTACTAAATGTCAGAGCCAGACTTAAATCCTGCTCTCCTGAGTCCAAACACAGAGCTTCACTAAATAATTTGATTATGTGAATTTTATATATAAACTCATTTGCACACACATACACATATGTGGGTGTGTTGCCAAAGATAGGGAGTGCCTAGACATATATAACAAAATGAAAATTCCTTTTTCACTGGAATTTTCTGTATAGGTGATCCTTCCAAGAGGGAGCATGATCGTAAGGAAGAAAGAAAAAAAAATTATGTCAATACTTGTCCACCCCCACCCCTTTATCTTTTTGGTGTGGATTTGTGATTTCACTAGTTTGCTGAGCTCCTTCAGACAATGAGGTTTGTATTTGTGCTGCAATCTGTAACCTTAGATAGTTGCCTGGGGCAGTGAGGTTAAATAATTGCCCCAGCACGATACAGACAGCAATGTCACAGCTGGAACAAAAACCCAGGTCGTAGTTATTCTGATGTTGGCTCTTTATTCACCACTCCACACAACCTCTAACATTTACTTAGCATGTACCATGTACAGAGAACTGTTATCAACTGCTAAAGGAGATGCAGAGTTTATCTAAGATGTAGTCTCTTCCTTTATCTAGTTTACAGCCTGGAAGGAGATATGATGCATACTATATAACAACACATAAAAAACTAAGAACATTGCAACCAGAATACAATATGAGGTCTGATGGGGTTAATCAAACATATTAGAGTCTACGAAACAGTCTTGGGGTAACTTTCCATAGTGAAATTTATTTTGGAATATATGCCATTCACCTGTCACAGGAATGCCAATTTGTCAGATAAATTAGGGATAGAATTGGGGAATTTTATTGTAGATTACAGATTAGGTACACCATTGTTACTAAATATTAAGTGCTAGAAAGATGGCATTAATTGATTCATCGTGAATAAGTATATTTTTCTTTTATGATCTGATCCTTGGCACTCTTTATACCTCCCATTGTTAATTGTTTACCTATTAGGGTGGGTGTTTGGATTGGTAGACATGCTCCAACAACTATCACCACCTCAGGTGTCTTACCTAAGTGCCTTTGAAAAATGTAATTGCACAAATTAAAGCTGGGTATTTTCAACTTACCTATTCAAAGGCACATCTTCCCCTGAAAAAAATGCACAATACCCAATAATTATTTTAGGGAATTTTTTTTCTTAGAGGGCAAAATAAATCCCTAAGCCTAACACCCAGTCACACTTTGGTTCTTATTACCTTAAAAACCAGAGCACCGTCTTCAAAGTGGGTATTATCTCTAGGGTATATCAAGTTGGAGCAATTTCCCAGGGTATTGTCTTTATTCCCCTTGGTCAATGACTTAGAAAATCATCTGACAGGAAATAAGGAGTGAGTGCTAAAAGAGACCTCCTAGCAGAATAAATTAAGATATTTTCAAGAATAGTATACTGAGATGGTGTCAAACTCAAATAGAAGTGGGGTGCCTCTCATCTGTGCATATGGGCCTAATGTTGCCTATGTTTTCTTTTCTTTTAATTTGTTTTCTTAAATATTTCCCAATTACATTTTAATCTGGTTTGGCTGCTCTTGGGAGTGTTGTGGTTGCGTGTTTGACACCTCTGGTGTAGTGAATAGAGACCAACCTTAAATCGAGAATTGGGTTCAAGTCTTGCCTCTCACATAGACTGGCTGTATGACCTTGGGCAAATCACCTAACCTCTTATTACTTGAGGCAAATAAGACAGCAGCAAAAAGTTGTCATCCCTGCTTTATTTTTTTTGAAGGGGGGAAGGCAAGGGAATTGGGTTAAGTGACTTGTTCAATGTCATATAGCTAGTAATTGTCAAGTGTCTGAGGTCAAATTTGAACTCAGGTCCTCCTGACTCCAGGGCCTATGCTCTATTCACTGCCCCACCTAACTGTCCTATCCCTGCTTTACTAAAAGGAGTTTCTTCATTCAGGGATTCTCTTATACTTATGAAATCACAAATTTTATTCCTGCCTGTGTCCTCTAAACTAATATCATGGATATAATGCTATAGAAATTGCTAAATATTTAGAAGGCAAAAAGATAATGGAAAGAGGAATAAGAAGTGATACAAAGCGCAGCCAACAGAAAAAACCCAATATACATAAGTGCTATAGGTACACTAGGAAAAATTAGGAAAATTTTTAAAATAAATTTTTGGATACAGAACAAATAAAATATATTTAAATTTTTTTGGAATGTATATCTAATTGTAATTTTTAAAAATAAAATATAGTTTGAATTTTAAGATTGTATTTGATTTCCTCAAGATTTCACCTGATTATTTCTTTATTTGTTGAGAACATTATTAAGTGGAGAGTCATAAAAATAATTAAAGATTAAAAAAAGCAGACTTAGGCTTATGTGTGGGATAACCCACTCCAGGCTTTTCACCAAGATTAATATGGTTTATTCTGGTCCATTTCCACACATGCACCTTTTGTAACAGATTATTAGAGTTGAAAGGTAGATTAGACATCATCAGATCTGAACTCCTGATTTGACTGAGGATGAAAATGAAGCCTACAGAGTTGAATTGTCCAACATTATGTAACTTGGAAGTGGCAGAGCTAGGAAAAGATTGGAACTAGTAGAGGCCCTTTTTTCCAAGTTCTTAAAATTGCTTCCTGATTGGTCTCCCTGCCTCAAGTCTGTAGCTTCTTCCTGATGCTACCAAAATGATATTTCTAAAGCATGGTGATGATTAGGACACTTGTCTAATTAAGAAACTCCAGAGTGTCCCTACTACATAAAGGATTAGATACAAACTCTTTTGTTTGCCTTTTAAAGTCATTAAAGACTACCCCGCCTGGCTTATAGCATATTCCTCTCTTCAGTCATGCTATATTCCAATCAAATTGGTACACTTGCTATTCCCCACATAGTGCATTCTATCACCCAACTCCATGCCTTCTCCAAAGGTCCCATTGTACTCACTCCTCAACTCTTTGAATACCTTGCTTCCTCCAGTGCTTTTCCTATACGGCTCTTATACTGAATGAATGCCTTTGGTTATTAGGGCCCCAACTCTCTTTATGTTACTGTATATATCTTTTATATTTATTTATGTGTGTACATGTTATTTTCCCTGGCAGAATGCAAGTTCCTTGTAGGCAGAGATTTTTTTTCCCTGTTGTAGTCTCAGAATCTAACATGGTACATGGCACATAGGGTGGTAGGTACTTAGTGTATAGATAAATGAATGCCCCTAGGACTTCTTTCTTTCTTCAATGCTTCATTAACATAAAACCATTCTCTTGAGAGAGTGGCAATAAGAGATACAAAACACACAGTATTTGTTTTTCATCCTCAATCTTGTAAGGATGGTTTGGTTGCTTACACATAAGGCTTTCAACATTTGTTTCACAGAGAGAAAAACCTAAATCAATGGCAAGTTCAAACTAATAATCTCTCATGCTCCATGTTACAGAGATTAGTTATGTGGTTTGCACTTCAGACAACATCAGTGATATATGTTGGATGAATTTCTGATAAATAGCTACTGCAAATGAGTTGGGGATTCCATGCAATGGTACAATAAGTTCATTAGAGATTATTTGTACTGGCAAGAGCTGAAACACTCATTTATTTTCCTCCTTAAGTCACATTGGAAACCTAATGTTTGTTATGGAAGAATTGTAACTAATATTTCACCAGACTGAAACACAGATTATATCTTCTCTTCTTTGCTGTTAAATACTTTATGAGTGATTGCTCTCTTTGGTGCCAGATTTGTGTGACTTGTGAATTCTCTTTTGCTCCCTTTATTTCTGACCTAAGTATATTTATGCTATATACACACATGGTTTTTGTGTTCTTTTCACCATTAGTCACTATCAGTGCATTTTATTGACTCTCAGAATATACCTATATTTATATATACAATAGAGAGTATGAGAATATATACACAGAGTATGAGAATATTTATATGTATTATGTATATATGTATATATGTATATTCAGCTCTATTGTAACTATTCTTTATATGACAGCAGCAGAGATGCCACTCAGAATTTTTCATTCACAGTTCAATGCTGTCACTTTGTACGGTTGGTCTCATGGGTTCATCAATAGCAATGCCATTTTACATTCCTCTGCCAGTTATATAAAGAGAATATATTTCTGACTTTGCACCAAGATATTGTATTCACATGTTATACTGAAAATTGCAGAAGAATACAAATTCTTCACCTTGCCTTATATTTCCTGTGAATCAGGGGAGATAAGTATTCAACAGACCTTTGCCTTTTTGGCATTTTTTTCATCACCTTCCCCCAAATAATATGTCTTTCTATAAAAGAGATTTTAGGACTTTGACCATCTGTCTTCTTAATTTATATGGAAAGCCCCTTGTGCAGGGGTATACTGATAAATGTTTATCAGTCATCTCTGAAAAAAATTATACATGACACATTTTCAAGTTTAATCTACATTATTAATATTTTTTCCATCACTGTCTTAAGTCTAACCAATCAACAAGACAATAAATCAAGTCCTGATTTGTAGCTTTGCTTATTTCTGAGGTATAAATGCTCACAATGAAAGATTTGACAATTGGCTCTCTCAATTGCCCCTGCAATGACACTGAAAACATCATTGTTTTGTATGGCATGTAACATTAACTAGCATTCTGTATTTAAATATTTATAACAATAATGGTTGACAAATATTTATTGAACGCATAGCATGCATTAAATGCTGTGGCAGGCAATATGGGACACAGAATGATATTCTTTGAGTTGGAAAGAGATGGCAGAGACCATTGAATTCAAATTGTAAATAAACAAAAACTACTTTTGCAATAACCCTGACAAGTGACCATTTTGGCTTTGTTTGCACATTGCTAATGAGGGGAAACTCACTCCAAGTCTTCTTTTGGATAGCTCTCGTTGTGAGGAATATTCTCCTAATATCTCGTTGGGGGGGGGGGGGCGTGGGGAAGCTGTGGTCTGAAGGCCATATGTGGCCCTCTAGGTCCTCAAGTGAGGCCCTTTGACTGCATCCAAATGTAAGTTTGGATTAGATTTAGATATCTATATATGTACTCTATCTAGCTCTTGGGAAATTCTATCCACTCTTTTTGCTTCTTCTCTCTGAGTGCTAGTAGAATATATCTAATTCCTCTTTCAAATGACAACCTTTCAAACAAATGAATATCCCCTGGCATTTAGATACAACTGATTTCAATATATCTGAGTAGTTGAATACAGCTGCTTTGTCCCTCTTAAGTCCTCTCTAAGCTAAACATACTTTGTTCCTTCAACTGATTCCCATATGCCATGTTCTTAAAGTCTTATACCATCATAACAACCTTTATTCAAACCCTCTCTGGTTTGTCAATGTTTTCTTAATATGTTGTAACCAAATGATGGACAACATGTGATCTCTTTCCTCACGGAGCTTGCATGTCATTGGGGAGAGGAGGCTAACATATATGAAATCAGTCATAGTCCAAAATGGATATAATAATGTTAAACTTTTTGGAACAGATTCTAAATGATACAAAGCATTTAGAAGAGAGTGGAAGCAATGAGAACTGGAATAGTCAGTGAAAACTTCACAGATTTGGACTTTTAAAGTTTTGTTGATTATTTTCTTTATGTTATTGTAATTTCCCAGTCTGGAGGCAACATGCCAGAGTGGATGGAGAGCCAGCCTCAGCACCAAGAAGATCTGGGATCAGGCCATAGCTCTCACAAATACTGGCTATGTGATCCTGGGGAAACTATTTAATCACTCAATGTTCTAAGCAATTTTCTAAGGATGGAAGTTTTATAGAAGATGATAACCTGCATTGGTTGTGAAAATTCTCTATACTAAAGAAATCATAAATGCAGTCCCTATCCCTAATTTCTCAGTAGTTCTCCTACACTGAACTGTCACTCGATATAGAACTGACTGACAAAACACTCTTGTTTGACAACCCGTGTACCATTCCATGCCCTTCATTTCCTCTCCACTTGTATGCTAAGAGTAAAGACTGTTATTTCATGTGTTCTTTAGGACCATGTTTAATCACTGCAATTAGTCTGTTTGGCCAACTTTAGTGTCATTTAAAAACTACATTATTGTTTTTCTAATTCTGCTTACCTTTCTTCATGACAATTCATTTAAGTTTTCCTTCACTTTCTCTGAATTCCTCATTTGTGTTATTTCTTACAGGATAAAAGTACAGTAGAAACTCGGCTTACAAATTTAATTTGTTCTGAGATTTTGTTCGTCATTCCATCTGTTCGTATTGCAAAGAGAACTTTCCCATAGGAAGTAATGTAAAGTCAGATGATCGGTACCCCATCCCCAAAAATATTCATGTAAAAAGAATTTTTTTATAATTTTAAGTAAGTTTTTTGTCCCTAAAGCATTTGAAATACAAAAGCAATGACTAGTATAAAATGTCAACAGAAAATAAAACAAATTAACCTGTATTTTACCTTTGAGAAGAGTCATGGCTGGCTTGAGGGAGATGAGAGGGAGGAAGAAGAGGAAGGGTTATTGCTTGGAAGGAGAATCTCCTTCCATGAGAACGTCAGGGATTTCAATGTTGAGAGTGTTCTCTCTTATGCTACTTTCACCAAAAGTAAGACTAACACGACTGCTATCACTTACTTTTTGTTTTTTAGAATCACTTTCGTGTTTTGACTCACTGATTTTTTTTCTTTGTGTTGGCTTCTGACTAGGAAACTAACACTTGTTTTTGATGTTTTTTCAGAATGTCACGGAAACATGACATTGCATTATCATTAAAAATATCCACGGCTCTCATAGCTACAGCCTTATTTGGGTGATGTTTTTAAACAAAATTTTGCACTTTTCCCCACATCTGATAAACTTCCCTAATCTCACTTGATGAGGGGTTCTTCTGACCTCTCAACCTCCTCCTCAGATGAGATATCCTCACAAACTCTCACTGTTGCTCCTCATGCAGATCCATCAGTTCATCTGTCATCACCTCCTGGTTCACTACCATACACTTTTACTCAAAGTACTATTGTGTGTATGCAAACACACTTGTACACACTTGTAATGGTACTGTTAAGAGTGAATGATTCTGCTTTCACAAGGGGTCAATGCCAAATGAGGCCAGTTAAGTGGTGTACTGACCTGAGGTTCCTTTCTTTGACATATGAAAGAAAAAAAAAAACAACCAAACCATTGCCCTAGTTGAGCGTTATCCCTTCATGAGTCGTTCAAGTCCAAACATGATGTTTGTACTGCAAATTTTTGTTCATCCTGCAGACAAATTTTGCAAATAAATTTTTCTTATCCAGCAAAGCATATATAAACCAGGTTACTTGTAAATCAAGGTTCTACTATATTCTGTAGCATTCATATACCACTTTGTTCAGCCATTCTCCACATCGATGGGTACCTGCTTTGTATTTTTTTTTTCCTACCACCACAGTGCTGCTATACACATTTTGGTAAGATTAGGGCCTTTCTGTCTTGAGAATTTTGGGATTGTATCATCAGTAGGAAGATCATTGGAGCAAAGGATATGGACAGTTTATTTACTTTTCTTTATAGTTACAAATTATTTCCCAGAATGGTTGAACTAATTCACAAGTTCACAAGGAATATATTAATGTGCCTGTCTTCCCATAGTCTCTCTATCATTGACTTTTTCTGTCTTTTACAATGTTTACCAATTTGTTGGATGTGAAATAAGATTTCAAAGCTATTTTAATTCATATTTTTCTTGTTATTGGTGATTTTGAGCATTTTTGTATATGGTATTCATAGTTTACTTTTCTTCTTTTGAAAACTATTTGTTCGTTTATTGTCACTATTTTTTAAATTAGGGAAAGGTTCTTGGTCTTATATATATTTATGTAGTTCACTACGTATCAGACACATTGTTATGGGAATCTGAAGATCTTCCCTGCCCCTAGGCCCTTGGCTAAAGTGTCTACGTGACT
>CM053580.1:85378432-85396788 GCA_028627135.1 Pseudochirops cupreus
CTTTAGTGGGAAGTATCTTTGTGTGCGTTTTGGAGTTCTAGGATTGGTTTAGAGTCCTATTTTATGGGTATTTTGGGGTGGCTATGTGAGAGCTGCGATGTGTTGCTGCTTCTACGCCGCCATCTTGGCTCCGCCCCCCTAGGGTGACAATTCTTAACCAAAGCAGGGATAAAGGTTATCATACTCAAAAAAAGACAATATCAATTGTATAAAATATTTAAGCTTTTGCAGTAGAAGAAGAGAAACTAAAGAGTGGCCAAAAAAGTATCAAATATTACTGTTAAAAATGAAGATATATAATGACATAAAAACATATAAAACCACGAGACAAGCAGGAAGGAAGAAAGGAAGAGAAGAAAGCATCTACTATGTACCTGGTACCATGCTAAATTCTTTATGAATATAGTCTCTTGATCTTCACAACCATCCTGTGAGGTAAGTGCTATTATGATCTCCATTTTACATTTAAGGAAACTGAGGAAGACAGAAGTTAAGTGATTTGCCCAGGCTCACTGAGCTGGTAAGTGTCTGAAGTGAGATTTGAACTCAGGTCTTCAATCTCAGCACTCTCTCCACTGTGCTACCTAGAAAAAATTGTAAACTATTAAAGACAATATGAAAACATTCTCTCAATTTCTAAACATAAGAGAAATGCAAATATAACAATGCCTAGCTTTTATTTCAGCTCCTTCACATTGGGAAGGGAGCCAAAAAGTAAAAAGAGTCAATGTGGGAAGACAAGAAACATAGACTGTTAGTGAAGCTGTGAATTGGTCACGTGATCCCAAAAACATTTTGAAATAATGTAAGACTATGCATACCCTTTGATCCATTGAGTTCATGTGGTATTTGTATCCCAGAAAGATAAAAAGTGGAAAGAAAATTTCAGTTGATATCAAAATATTTATAGCAGCACTTATTGTGGTATCCAAGAACTAGAGATTAACTGGATATCCACTGATTATCTAGTAGCTGCATAAATTATGGTACATACATGAAATATTATTGTGCCCTAAGAAAGGTGCCGTAAACATTTGTGAATATGAGAAAATGGCAAGGTTTGTATGAACTGATGCAAAATAAAACAAACAGAACCAGAAGAACAACACATAGTAACTACAACATTGTTAGTGGAAAGATCATCAATAGGACGTTGAAAAATGAGTAACTGAAAAAGCCATTGAGTTCCTGGAAGAACAGATAATGAGGTACTTCCCCTTCCTTTTGACACAGAGGTGGGAACTACAATGACAGAACATTTTATATAATGTCAGATGTAATCACTGCATTTCTCCCTTTAACTGTTTTTCTTTCTTGTAAGAGAGGGAGGATTCATTTCAGCCAAAAGTTGGGCTGAAGCATATTCAGAAATAACCATGATATAAAAACAAAAAAAATCACTAAAATAAATTTTTTTAAAAGTGAAATTACTTCAGGCTCTTTTGCAAATGAAACTTCTTTCTTATGGAAGAGTTTTTGCTTATTACTTACTTGAAATCATAATGAGTTTTGTGACATTACATTTGGGTTCTGTAAGAAGATTATGATATTATAAACAAAATAATATGATTTTGTGCAGAGGAGAAGTAGAAGAAACAGATGCACTCTTAAAAATGCAGATCCTATTTTATGCAAATTCTTTTCATGATAAAATCTAAAGGAAGAGAAATACTCAAATCTGTATATTTAAAGTACTACATCAGCAGAATTCCTTTTTAATGCATTTTCAAGTTACCCACAGGACATCTATGCCCTTCAAAGGTACATACCTTTGTAATTTGACAACTTTAAAGAAAATGCCTTGCAGGATAAAAGTGTCAATCCAGTCTTTTTGAGGAATATTTTTATAGCATGTTTTAGAAATAATGATATGAAAAATTATAAATAAATTTATTTTATCAACATTTGCTTGGGAAAAGTTTCCCCTGCCTTCAAAGTTTAAGAAAAATGAAAAGAAAGACAAATTTCCAGAATTTAGACTTTTGGGTGGGAGATATAAAATTTATCCCCTTCCTACCCCACAAAAACCCCCAAAGCCTATTTAACTTTTGAAATCTTTGGAAGGATAAATACTTAATTGTGGCTTTAGGTAAGTTACATATCCAGAGTTGCCTGAGGTGCAATTTGTTGATTTTTCTCATCCCACTCCTACACAATGAGATAGGGAATCTTAGGTCTATTTTAACTTGAGAATGGAATGCTCCATTATTGTGATCTATGTGATAGAGACAATATGGCACCTTCCCCTTTTTTACAAGAAATTACTTCCAATGTGCTATTCAAGTTGGGGCCAATTGGAGCTCAGAATATTTAACAGTGGTTGAGGTGGTAAAAATAAGAGAAGATGTGATCACATTTTTTATCATATTTCTAGGCATCTCCAGTTTTACAATCAGAGGCAAAATAATGTGACTCTGAACTAGAATTCATTTTTTCTTTTCTTTTTTTAAAAAAAGAGCCTGTTTTTACATTGATATTATCTGTAGAGAAATAAAATGTCCATCTAAGATTAACTCACATCAGTAATGAAACCTGAGGATTTTTAATTTTCATATGGAAGGAGCATTTGAATATTTCAGACTCAACCTCACTATTATTTCATAATGCTTAGTGTCCTTTTACAAAAACACTTCTTACTTGGTTACTTCAAGAGTCTGTGATTTTGACAGTGTATGTATTCTCTTTCCCATCAACATAATTTGCTTTCATTTTTTCTTTTTCCAAATAATTTTGTTTTCATATTATAACAATACTGACTCTTTCAAGGGCATAAAAGTGGATTCCATGAAAGGTCTTTGTCATTTGCAAGTGCTTCTGACCCCTTTTATTAATTATCTACTAGCAATGATTAATAAAATGATTACCCAGAAAATATATCTCTCAGACCTTTTGTATGTCACAGGGCCAACTGAGCTTGAAAGAGGGTTAAGTAGGATCACACAGACAGTAAATGTCTGGGGTGGAACTTGATCTTAGGTCTTCTTGACTCCAAGATCAATACTCTATGTATTTTGCCACCTAGTTGCCTCTCTACCAAAGAGTTACTAGAGCTGGCAAAAAATCTATTGCTGATCAAGCTTCTAGGTTTCCCCTGAACTTACTGCCTCCTGATGTAGGCCACTCCACTTCTGGTCAGCTCTGATTGTGGAGGAGTTGGTTTTATCCCTGACAGCTAGCCTAAATTGTCCTTTTTGTAAATTTCACACATTATGCCTGGTTCTACTCTCTGGGGAAAAACACCTCATCCATGTGACAGCCTTCTAAATACTTGAAGACAGCTATCAAGTCTTCTTCCCTTTCACTTCTCCTTAGCCAATTCCTTCAATCAATCCTCATTTTTTATAGACTCAAGACCTTTCACCAGCCTTGTTATCTTTGTCTGGCTACTTTCTAGTTTAGAAGAGTCTTCCTTATACTGTGATGCCTGGGATTCAATGCTCGAGGTGAGTTCTGATGAGAGAAGAGCACAAAGGTAACATCAACTCCCTATTCCTGGAAACTGTGACACCTTTAACACAGCTCAAGTTTTCATTGCTTGCTTTGGTTTTCACATAGCACTGCAGATTCATATGGAGCTTGGTGCCCCAGCAAATAGAATGCTGGACCTGGTGTTGAGCAGATCTAAGTGCAAATCCAGCTGCACACACTTACTAGATGTGTGACCCTGTGCAAATCACTTTACTTCTGTCTGCCTTAATTTTTTCATTTATAAAATGAAGATAACTTTAGCACCTTTCCATCATGTAGTAAACTGTGAGGATCAAATGAGATACTATTTTTAAAGCTCTATTTAAATCCTAGCTATTATTATTACTACAAATACCTCTACATCTTTTTTTTTTTAGAATTTCTGATTATCAATGCCCCCATCTTATACTTGTAAAGTTGAGGATTTTTTTTTGTGTGCCCAAGTATAAGACTTTTCATTTATCTTTACTGAATTTTATCTTACTAGAATAGACCTAAGTACTCTAACCCAGGGATTCTAGACTTGTCTTATGACCGTAACCCTTTGATAGTCTGCCAAAACCTATGGACTATTACATACTGTTGCCTACATTCATAACTGAAGGAAATATATCTCAGAGCTTAGTGAAAATAAAAATAATCTTCCCCTCCTGTCTCCCCCACCCCAAGTCTATAAACATCTTGAAATCTATCCATGGACCCCAGGTTAAGAACCTGTCTTCTAGCCATGTAAAGTCATATTGTAAGAAGTTATGCCAACGTAAGGAAATTTGGGAAGCAGAAGGGAGATGCATTATTATTTGGAGATACAGGTAAAGATCAACATGCTTTTGCTCTTATCATGCTTGGAATGTATTCTCTCCTTGTCTCTGTCCCATAGAAACTTTCTTTGTATCTAAGATGGAGCTCAGGAACCGTCTTCTGCATGCAGCCTGTCTTGACCTCCCCAACTACTAGTACCCTCCATCAGAAACTACCTTAAATTTAACTACATTAAATATATATTATCTTTGATTAGACTGTCTATATCCGAGATGTACTTGTGATCTTCTCCATTAGAATATAAACTCCCTCTGCATAGAGATCATTTCTTTTTTTTTTTTTTGTACTTGTATTCCCAGGGTCTGGGTGCTTAACACATCTTCACTGACTGACTGATTGATGAAATGATATTGTTGTGGGAGTATGTTATAGCTTGCTGAAAAAAGGAGGAAGTACATGGTTATACCTTCCCAATTTCCCCTTTTCACTTGATGACACCAACATCCTTCCAGTCTTCTCAGAGTCATTCTTGACTTCATTCTTCTCTGCTTCACTACTTGCAAAGTTCAGTTATGTCTATCACTACAATATGTTCATCACACTGGTTCATGCCCTCATCACCTCTAACCTACATTATTGAAATAGAGTCCTGATTGGTCTCCCTGAATCTAGCCACTGTTCTCTTCAATCCATCCTCCATATAACTGCCAATAAAACCTATTATTGATGGGGTACAGGCTCTGAGAAACTCAGGTAACCATAAAATGTTGAAGTTTAAGGGCTTAGGGGTGCTTAAAACTCCAAAATACCAACATGCTAGGTCCTGCCTAATGAATTAACTGAATTAAACTCAAGCCTTCTCTCAGCCAAAGTAAAGCAAAGTTTATTAAAGATTGGCTATAATGGGTAGACTCTTAAAGAGCTTAAGTATTTGTGACGCTTGTATTAGACGACCTGGCCAGAATAATCTGACACAGAGTGAGTCTGGGCTAGATTACTCTTGGCATGTTCATGCAGGCAAAATGGATTTCATATACAGAATACAGAAAGACTGTGGGAGGGATCTGGGGCTGGTCTAGAGCATGGGTTTGGGGAGGGTCTTGAGGAGGAGACTAAGGAGGATCTTGAAGAACTGAGGTCAGACTCCAGGAATGAGATTAAGGGTGGGAAATAGCTGAAAGCCACCTGGAGATGACAGACAATGGAGGGCTAGGTTAGTTTAAGGGTAACAGATTTGGGTATAGATATTTTGATAGGATCAAGGGTGGGAAGTAACTGGACAATGGAGGGCTAGGCTAGGTAAAAAGTAACAGAGATTTGGGCCTAGCTATCATGAAAGGCTTATGGTCTCAGGTAAATAAATGCCTCATCAAATGGATAGGTTCAATGAGAGTTCAAGGGGTTTTCCAGAGCCTGTACCCTATCATTACTACTTTTCTCAATGAGCTTCAGTATCTCCCAATTACATCTGGTATCAAATATAAACTCCTTCTTTGACATTTATGCAGTCTGGCACCAGCTTATCTTTCCAGACTAATTTTGCATAAGTCTCCTTCATATACTCTATCTTCCAACCAAACCACTCTACTTGCTGTTCCCCAAACTCAGAATTCCAACTCTCCTCTCTGTGCCTTTGCACAGATTGTTCTGATTATCTGGAATATATTCCTTCCTTGCCTCCATCCTTAGAATGCCTAATTCCCTTCAAGATTCATCTTTGGTTCTACTACTTTTTGAAAGTCTTTCTTGATTTCTCTAGTCATTAGTGTTCTTTTCCTTCTAAAATTATAATCAATGAGAGTGAGAATGACTACCTTTATTTTATCATCCCCTCAGAACCTGAGTGACCTCAGACAAGTCACTTCTTTTCTCTGGGTCACAATTTCATCATTTATAAAATTAGAAGATTGGACTAGGTGATCTCGGAGGTATTCTATTTTGCAATTTTATTCTTCATCTTCCTATTTAGGGTCATATATCTGATTCTATCACGAGAATTTTTGAGATAATAATACTGATACAAATTAATACATTTTAAAAAACAAATTCACATTCATTTGAGTTGCAGTTGTAATACAATTCTAACAGTATATCCCAGCCCAAGCTTCACTTGATCATTGTTTGGGCCAGAGTGAGTCTAAATAGCAATTGTTTCTGTTTTGGCAAGAAGCCATGAGGGTCTTTCCCTCCCAGATTGATTTTTTTTTACTAGGCAAAAGAGACCGTTCTTTGCCTCATTTCTTCTTATTTAGCCTTAATTACTGAAAGGGCCTTGTCTCAGACAAACTGTGATTTGGGAAAGACCTTAGCTTAAACAGACCAAGGTCTCCCACATTATTGGGGCCATATTCAGTTGCCCTGATCTATATCTTGCCACTGGACCCCTATAGCTCTGGAGGAAAAGAGTGAGGTTAGTTACTTTGTACAGCCCTGTCTCACTTAAATCCAATTCTCTTGCAAGTCATGACATCACCTTCCTGATGTCATGGTCCTCTTTGAGAAGGAAGGACAAACAATAATAGTAACAACAAAATATACTTACCATTTGTGTACATTCGATATCTCCCACTCCATAAAATGGAATCCCACTGAACACAAAGACTGTTTTGCATTTTGTCTTTGTATCTCTAGTACCTTGCACATAGTAAAATGCCTACTAAATGCTGACTGAATTGAATTCATTTGAATTAAGAAGTATACTAGCTGGGGCCCATGCCCAGGTCTAATGTCTTCAAGGCCAGTTCTCCTTCTACTATATAGATTATATAGATATGTATTCATATTTGGACATTTGGTTACTGGAACCAAAGGAAAGATGTGTTTCCCAACTTTCTTGTAAAGTGGTAAGCACTCTGGTATCAAAAGTGTTTTAGTAGGGGCTTCTAGGGTTATGATACAGTGTGCTCAGACTGTAGGAAGCAGTTACACATGATGAATACTAAGGTCCTTTTCAATTCTAAAGATTATATGAATGTGATTATAGTAGAAGAAGGTAGCCTTGGGAGATGCCCTTTCCTAAAAGATGAAAAAAGAGTAGCCACTAGAAAATCGTAAAGGAAGGATCAGTGAGATCAATTATAACACACTGGACGAAGCTTTACAAAGATGCAGATTTTGACTCAGTATAAGGAATAACTTCCTGACAAATACAGCTGCTGAAAAATATACCACTACAAGGTCTGTTTCCCAAGATGATTAGGGGAAAAGGAAAATAATCTATATGTTCTAAAATATTTATAGCAGTTCTCTTTGTGGTTGCAAAGAACGGGATGCCTGTCAATTAGGGAATGGCTGAACAAGTTGTGGTATATGATTGTGTGGAATACTATTGTGCTATAAGAAATAATGAGCTTGACAATCTTAGAAAAACATGGGTAGACTTGCAGAACCAAGAGAACATTATATATAGTAACAACAATATTGTTTGAAGAACAACTTCGAGTGACTAAGTCATTTTGACTATCATAAATACCCAAATTAACTACGAAGGACATACATCCAGAGAAAGAACTGATAGCTGGAAGTATGTATAGAATGATTTCACACACACACGCACATACACACATATCTGTATACACACACACACACACACACACACACACATATATATGTGTATATATATATATATATATATATATATATATATATATATATATACACACACACACAATTACATGTGTATGAATATATGTGTATACATTTTGAGTCTAATGGTAGCCATCTCTAGGTCAGGGGTTAGGAAGGAGGGAAAAAAGCAAAAAAATGAAAGTTACATTTTTAACTTTATTACATATTGAAAAGGAATAGTAAGTTGTACATAATAGATTTGCAGTTTCATATGCAATTATCTTTTTTTTTTCTATTTTACTATATGATGGAAATGTTTGTTCTATTTCTTAAGTTCAGAATATAACAAATTAAATTATAGAAAAGAAAAATAGAATTCTCAGTATCAGGAAGAAGTGAGTTCTTCATCACTGGATCCCTTCAAGTGGAAGCTGATTGGGACGCTATCCAGGGGATAATGCTTCAAGCAGGGCTGGTCTAGCTGATCTCTAATCCTATCCAGCTCTGAGACTTATTCTAAAATCATTCAGGCCATCATTACTTCTTCCCTGGACTATTATAATGCCTTCTCCATGGTCTCTAGTATTTTTCTCCTCCTGACCCAGTCTACATATTAGCTTTTATATGAATCTTCCTGAAGCAGAGTTCTGTTCATGTTAACTACTGCTCAGAAGTTTTCAGTGGTTCCCCTTGTTCTGATGAATAAAATAGAAACTGCCTGGGAACTGATCTGGTTTGATCAAGCAGGCAACCTCAGAATTTCCCCACTGAAATAGGAGAGGACCAATTGTCAATTGCTGGTAATTGTAGTTCAATGGTACAACTGAGGTAGAATGGCTAGGAGAGAATTGAAGCAGGAATGGTTGGAAAATGCTAGTCTTGGGAAAACAAATGTGATATAGTATATTATAGTTTTCTGTCTATCTTGATTATATCTATCATGATGGCATATCTTATTTAATTTTGTATGTCCACTGGCCTCCAGCAAAGTGCTCCATGTACAATAGGTTTTAATAAGTATTTGTTGAATAAAGGAAGCAATAAATAAATGAGTGTTGTATGTTGGTATATTTTTTATTATCAGGTCTGATTCTTGGGACAAACAGCATGTGGTGCCTGCAACCCATAAAATATTTCTCCTATTAGAACGTATGCTGCTTATGGTCAGGGACCATCTTTTTGCCTTTCTATGGATATTCCCAGAACTTGGCGCAGTACCACATTTTAAGAACTTAATATTAACTGACTGATTCTCAAATGGTGGGAGAACATTGGACACCACCCTGCATCGAGAAAGATTTTGAGACCCTATTCGTAGAGGTGAGACTAAGACATCAGAACACAGGTTCACATTGCTGTGAGACCCTGGGATACTTTGAGCTCATCATCAGGGAGGCTGAGGCCGAGTTTAGTTGATGTTCAGCCTTAGAGAGAAGGAGGAATCATACCATCTGGTAACTAATAGTTTAATTGTTTCTATGACAACAAAAGTGCTGTCAAAATGTGAATGAATGACTGATAAAACATTTACTAAGCACTTACTATTTGCAAAGTATTGTGGTAAGTGTTAGGGACACAAATAAAAGAGGCAAAATCATCCTTGTTCTCAAGAAGCTCACGTTCTAATGAGAACAACATACAGAGGACGTTTCTGATTCAAATCAGATTGAAAGGCCCTGGGGACCTCATGATGCAGCAGCAAAGCAGATGGCAATGTATCTTCTTTATTCCTATTCCACAGAGAAAACCATATCCATTTCTGGTGGTGAACTATTTGACAATGCCAAGGACTCTGATGATAAGAATGTTCTCAGGGCAGGTAGTTTGTTCAGTGAATAGAGCATTAGCCTGGAGTCAGGAACACCTGAGTTCAAATCCAGACTCGGAGACATAACACTTACTAGCCATGTGACCTTGGGCAAGTCACTTAACCCCAAATCCCCTGCTCTCCCCTGTTCAAAAGGCAAAAAAAAAAAAAAAGAATGTTCTTCTCCTTCTCTGCAGTACCTGACGATACTGAAATAGTTGTAGCACCTGCAGAAAGAGTTCCCAAGGTATATCTACACGAGAGTTGTATCCTTGAATGATATCTGCAGGTGCTAAATTGGAAGCAGGGTGGGTGGTCTGTAGGGCCCTTATATTTTTGGGATTCTTGAATTTACTTGTCCATAAGTGACAATTAGTTGGTTTTGATGCAACAGTTTGATAGTGACAGTTGGTTTTTATGATGTCAGGTTTAGCAGGTTCCTTCTCCACAAAATAATAGCTAATAATTATAATGCCCTTTAAGGTTTGTGAAGATTTTATACACACACACATACACACATGTATGTGTAGATATTATACACAAAAGTATATATGTATATACACAACTACACATATATGACATAATAAAAATTATATATAATCAATATATTATATATAATGTGTATATATACATAAATATGTATTACCTCATTTTATCATCATAATAACCTTGTAACCTACTGGTGTGATCATTATTGCCATTTTACAGGTGAGGAAACTGAGGCACAGAGTGTATCTTAAGTGACTTGTCTAGGGTCACTCATCTGAGGTAGGATTCAGATCTAGGTCTTCTTGACTTCTAATTCAATGCTCCATCTCCCACTATACACTGAATTCCTCTGATACAACATATTTAACAAGTTATAAAATCTTATAAAAGACTTTTTGAAGTTTTTGCGTCCTCTAAAATTCAGGCTTCTGAGACAAAGCTCTATTTTATAAAGTTGTGGTCATTATGGCTCTGAGTGTTTGGTAACCATGATTCAGGCTTGAGACTAAGCCAAGAGAAGTGATAGAGAAGTTTAAGTCCAGGTTGGAATGAATTGGGATGGATAAGCTAAATAGTTGAGAGAAGACAGACAATGGCTTGGCCCAAAAACTGAATTATGATGTGTCTTGTGGGCAGCGGTTGAATACTGCTGTACAATTGCAGATAACAATATTCCAAGGCTATCCGAATTGGGTGAGTTGTGCTGATAAGGATTTTTTGTGTGTGTGGGGTTAGTTAACAAAATGCCATAGTGATTACTAACTGGGCCC
Organism: Pseudochirops cupreus; assembly: GCA_028627135.1. NCBI lineage: Eukaryota > Metazoa > Chordata > Mammalia > Diprotodontia > Pseudocheiridae > Pseudochirops > Pseudochirops cupreus. Next base: position 85,389,296 of record CM053580.1, read on the forward strand.
CTACTTGGCATGGGCAATCTATTCTAGTTTTAAAGGATCCCATCTTTGGAGAGGTTTGGGACACCATTGGTATGCCTTTGACTTCTTTTTCTCAAAAGTCCTGAGCCAAAAGGAAGGGGGGTACATTTAAAGAAGATGTAGAAATCTTTAGATTCCTGGGAGGTAGTTTCTTTTCTCTTCCCACTCAGCCTGACTGTATCTTTGAGGACTCCATGATATGAAATTTGCCTTTTAGCAAAAGACCATGAGAGGGATGAGAGACTCAGGCCATGGAAAACTAATATATGGATCTGTTTTATTCATCTTTGATCAATCATCTGTGCCTTTGATCAATCATAGTGCCTTCATTCAATAAATTCTTGTTGAATGAATAGTTGAATAAATGAATTATCCTATGTATGAATGAATATGTCTGGACCAGTAATGAGCAGCATAAAGCATTATGATCATAGATTTAAATGATTTATACTTACTGGGGTGAGATGTTAGAAAGGATCACTTACCTCAAGACACTCAAAAATAGAAAAGGAATGAGAGGAGTAGAATGAATGAATAAAGTATTTTAAAATGCTTTTTATATGCAAAGCACTATAGCATGGTGCAAAATCTGCAAGAGACAAATGGAAAAAACAGTTGAGAAGAAAGCATATAGTGGCCATGATGGAGCTTCTAGCATCTAAAAGTCTGAGAAGAAACCTGAAGAGGAGATTTTTGACTTAGACTTGGAAAGAATTCAAGGATTGAATGAATGAGTGACTGTCAAATAGGGGCATATGGTGCCTTAAAATCCAAATTTATATTTGCCTAGATAGTGGGAGTGATTGAGAGCCATTTAAGTACCAAACCATGCATAATGGCTGGACACCAAACTGATTACATCTCTTAACTTCTATTGATCACATTTCTTAACTTCTGATAGCCCTTTTCCTACGATTTCCCTCTCTCTCAAATCTAATTGTATAGCTAATCAATTTTTCTGTGTTCTGGACAGCTAAGGAACAAGGTGAGGCACGGGAGATCCCATTGATGGAGATGCTTGTAAAATAGGATTAAGAGGTCTTGGAATCAGAGTTGTGATCTTTGCAGGAAGAATTGTTTCCCTTTTTCTATTCTTGATTTTGGGGGAGCCTGAGATTCAGTGTGAGTAGGTTAATTATCAGTCTCTACTGGACCTGATTTTGACACAGGAAATCAGAAGAAAATGAAGAAAAGCAGAAAGTTATGGGTGTAGGGAAAATAAGGCAGTGAATTAAGAGTACATTATGTTTTGAAAGCAGCATGTAAATTAGCTCAGGACACTCATTTGTTTGATCATTGATATCCTCAAGGAATTTTAAGCCCAAGTTAAAGTTTTCCAATTTTTTTCTTTCAGATAATGTGATTTTTTTCCCTCATAAGTAAAATTTAATTTTTTGTTCATTTTTCACATGGAAACTTGTTATATATTTACTCAAAGATATTATGTGAATGAGCCCAAATTCACTCTTGAGATACTTTTCAGAATGGTGAACTGGTGCTTAGCCAGATAATTCCCCATGGTCACATCCTGAAAATGGATAAGATACAGCTTGTTGGATCTTTGAGATACTAACCCATTCAGGTCATTTAAATTTCAACTCTGCCACAGGAAATGATAGTCTCTTAGCCTGAAAACAGTAATACATCACTTACAAGTGTTGCGAATGCATGTCTGGGGAGTTGTTTACTCACCTACAAGAATTATAGAATTACAAGACTTGAAGAAATCTCAAAAAATAACCAAAAGCAGTCATTGCTACTGTTTTTTATTGCTCCACAACAGGAGAAATGCTGGAGAAATGGCCATGAGGCATTCAGGCCTGTCTCCAGCACTAGCAATAGACTGAATTCTCCAGTGCCGGTGGGGGTAGCTGGGGATGACTCCTTGGAGCAAAAGCATGGTAGCAGCCTTGAAATGGTGAAGATGACTTATCAGTTAAGTTTTTTATGTCACGCCTCTTCCAACTTTGAAACCCTGATCTTTTATTTTCTCACTCTTAGGCAGTACCATGTCTCAATCACTGCAGGCCAAGGAGAAACTATTCTATTTTTAAAGACATCCAAGAAAAGTGACTGCACATTTGGAATATTAACACTCCTTAGTATAAAGAACTTCTTCCATAAATCAGTGATTATGTACTCTCTACTTATTTCTTTTTGCTTTGTCTTTCCTACCATCAATGGCCACTGTGTTTTCTTTAATTTTTATTGCCCAGAAAAATCTCCTTTATTCAGTGTTGAGTAATTCAGAATTTCTAGTAATTCAGACATGGCCTGGGCTGAAAACTACCCATTGGGGAATAGATGAATTTATTAAGGACATAATGTGCCTCCATGAAAGATTCTCATGCCTCATTTTGTATGGAGGTTACGTTACCTTGGATTCTCAAAAGCTTTCCAAGTAGGAGGTTTCAGCTAAATCCCAACAAATTGGAAAGGCGCTTAGCCTGATTCTGTACATGTATGTCTACCATCTAGGCATCAGGCTAGCAGTATCTGAAGAGGGTGTCTCTGGGACACTAGACCCTAGCTGATGAATTCTTTTTGTCTATAACTCATGAAGACATGTATTAAGGTACAAATATTTTCAAATTCACTATATCTAATGAATTGAAGTGACAAGTGATGGAAATGAGATCACGTAGTCATGAATTTAGGGCTAGAAGTGATGTTAGAAGCTATCTGGTTTACATTTAAAGAAACTGAAGCCTTAAAGAGTTGAATTGACTTGTCCAAGCTTACATCAGTCATAAATGATAGTGACAGGATTGAAGCCTACATCTTCTGGCTTAAGTTCCAGTATTATTTCCACTGTATGAGGCCACTAATCAAGAGAAAAATTTAGTAAGTTAATTTTCAATGACTTTGAGAGAATGAATTAGCATGCAAACAATTGATATGCTAATTAAAGTAATCTTTATTTATTAAGGTATCTGTGGAGGAACTTTTACTTAGTAAAACTTTGCTAGCGTGGTTCAAATTACTGTATATATTTGAAATATTACGTAAATTAAATTGTATGGCTCTAAAAGTATTTTGTAATACAGGTTGCTCACTAATCATTTGGCTTTTGTCCAATCAAATCTCCTGACTTCCAGGCTCCTGTACTTCCTATTACACTGTTTGGTCTTTATTTCCTCCTATTATTTTTTAGTCCTTCAATCAAATTGATGCCTTTACCTTGAATCTTCTTCAGTTTCTCAATCAATCATCTGACATAAATACTGTATAACAATAATAAGAACTAGCATTTAGATAACCTTTTAAGATTTGAAAAGTGTTTTTTATGGATATTATTTCATTTGATTCTCTCAACAATCCTTTGAAATAAATGCTATTATTATTCCCATTCTACTAATGAGAAGATTGAGGCTGAAAGAAGTTAAGTGAATTGCCCAACATTACTTGACTAGCAAGTGGGGAAATTAGGACTGAAAACCATGTCTTCTGATTATGAATCCAGAAATCTTTCCAGTACCCCATTCCAGTTTCCTGCTTCATGTCCTAAGATCTGTGGAGGAGACAAAGAAAATGAAACATAAGCTTTGCCCTCATAGATATTACAGTCTTGTTGGCAAGAGAAGACAAATACAAGAAATGATAAATGACTATTTAATTTGTGCTAAATTAAGATGTTTTAAGTACCAGAGGAGTTTAGAGAAAAAGAAGACCTGATAAGATTCACATTCTTGTAATGGAACCCAGAACTGGGTGCAATATTTTAGTTGGAGCTAGACCCAAATTGAGCATGATGGAAAGAATTTACTTTGGCATATAGTTTTAATGGAATTCTGTCATGAGGTTTTAGGCAAAGAACTTAATATTTAAACTGATCGAGATCTCATTATACAGGATGCAAGTATCTTTTCTTTCTATCTCCTTGTCCAATTTGTTTGGTTCTTTTATCATAGCTACAGGGCTCCTCAAGAAGATATTGAACTTTACATGGTCTAAACAGGAAATGGAGCTATGAGAAAGCAAGCAATATAGATGATAAATGAATAGGAATAAAATCCAATAGTCAGCCAAACTAAGAAACAGATCTTTGCTCGAATTCCATCTTTGCTGCTCACTCTTGGACTCCCAGTGCTCGCCTGGTACACTGAACAGTTTATTTTCATGTTGTTATTTCCAGTCTATAATAAAATGGAAATGGGCACATTTACTGGCAGGCATTATGGAAGATTAAACTGAAGCAAGACAAGCTCTATTATGATGAAAAATGCCAGGTCAAAAAACAATTGACTGGATATTTTAGACAATCTTATGTGACTTAATTATAATAAATACATAGCTGATCTAATTCATTGTATGAAGTAATTGATTTAATTGAAAAATAATTTAATGCACCCACACTGACCTGGAATATGTAACAATAATAGCCGCTCACAGTGATATAGATCTGTACAGTCTGTAAAGTGCTTACCTTACAGAAGCCTGGTGAGGTGAGGTGAGGCATACAAGTGTAATGATCTGTTTTTACTGATGAAGAGATTGAGGTTCAGACAGGTGGCATGATTAGTAGGTGACAGAGATGGAGTTGAACAAAACATGGGATTTAGAACTAAAAGAGCAATGAGAGATCCTCTAGGCCAGGCCTTTTTTTTTTTTTTACATTTTTGTGTGTGTCATGGTCCATGCATGGACCTTTTCTCAGATTAAGGTTTTTTAAATAAATAAAATAGAATACATAGAATCACAAAAGAAAACAAATGTTAGTGAAGATAAAAATATAATTTTTTTCCCCCTCCGAGTTCATAGACTTTCCGTGAAGTCTATGGAGTTTGTGAGCCTTGGGTTAAGAACTTCTGATCTAACCCAGCTCCTTTATTTCTTAGGTGAGGAAACTACAGTAGAAAGGTCCCATAAATTATACAAATTCACCAGTAAACTAATAAGCAGCAGATCCCAGATTTGAACCTAGGCCTTTTGACCCCAAATCTTTCTACCATACCACATTTACTTGGACTCAGGTTTTCTGATTCTGATTCCCGAAGTAATAGAAGTAGTGGTAATAGTAGTGGTAGTAGTAGTAGTAGTAGTAGTAGTGGCAGTAATAGTAGTAGTAGTAGTAGTAGTGGTAGTAGCAGTAGTAATAGTAGTAGTGGCAGTAGTAGTAGTAGTAGTAGTAGTAGTAGTAGTAGTAGTGGTAGTGGTAGTAGTAGTAGTAGTAGTAGTAGTAGTAGTGGTAGTGGTAGTCGTGGTAGTTGTAGTAGCAGCAGCAGCAGTGGTGGTGTTGGTGTTGTTGGTAGTGGTGGTAGTTGTAGCAGCAATCATACAATGATAAAACATTTATACAGCACCTTAAGGTTTGGAAAGAACTTTAGAAATACCATACCATTTTATCCTCAAAATAACCCTCTGAGGTAGGTGTGCTACCATTATTCCCATTTTATAGATGAGAAAACTGAGGCAGTGGAGGCTAAGTGCCCAGGGTCACATAATTAATAAGTGTCTGAGGCTTACTAACTCCAGGTCTTCCTGACTCCAGGTTCAATGCTTTATCTGTTCATGTAACCTAGCTGCCCCATGTTCTTTACTACATAGTCTTTCACATTTCTTAATAATTTGCCAAGTATTGTTTCTTTTATGTATTTGAACTTTAAGGAAAAGGAAACATATCACTAATTTCAAGTAATAAAAATAAAAACTAGAATTAAGTACACAGCCAAATGCCCTGGTAATCTATTGGCTGCCATATTTAACCTCACCTAGGCCATCAAGGTGATCATTCCACATACAATTCTTTAACATAAGTTTGGGTGCTGCACAGGCATTTCTGCTTTAACTATTTGTAACACAAAGGATATGAACTCCTATTTTTCTTGTTTTCCATTCCTACCTCCTTCATGCATTAATTTCCTTCTTTCTTCTCTTCCTTCCCCTTCCCCCATGAACTTAGAGTCAGGAAAATCTTAGAAACTTACTAGCTCTGTGACCCCCAAGCCTCTCTGTGCCTCAGTTTCCTCACCTGTAAAATTAGGGGCTTAGATTCTATGGTTCTCTGAGGTCTTTTCTAACTGAATCCATTAACTCCATTTCTTTCTGTCGAGTATTTCAGCTTAGTTACCTCCTATGAAGAATGCTCTTGTGATCAGATGCTTTTGGTAGGAGTTTTCACTGAGTTATTATTACTCCTCTTTTTCTTTCTGGCATTTCTAAAACCTAATGAGGGAACTATGTCCTTAACTCTAAAATGATAGCAGCATATTCTTAGGTACCTTTCAGATCTAACAGTTTATGAATCAATGACTCTATGGCATCCTATTTTTTGAAGACCAATGAAGTATACTAGATGGGTGATGCACCTAAGGACAAGAGAGTTGCAATTCTATATACAAAGAGAGTATTATGTTGGCAGTGGTGCAAATGGTAGTAAATTTATTGTAATTAGGACAATATGTAGACACTTATGACTCATAAGCAATTATTTACTTATTTATTAGCTTGGGAAGAAAATGCTAAACTCGTGAAAAGCATAGCAAGAAGCAGCTGTATGTTTTGTGACAGCTAATGGGAAAATAACCTTTTGAACCAAAATGCTGTAGTGAGAAAGTGTCAGGAGGCTGATTATTATTATTTTTTCAAAAGTAAGCACTTTTCAACTCAAAGGCTTGATTAAAAGTGGAGAAAATAAACATTTTGAAAAAATTAATTGGTTGTAGTTTAAACATCTTAAAGATGGAGCCATTTATACCCTTTGTTTCAAAGATTTGTTTTTGATTAATCAAGAGATTTTTTCGATCAATTAACAAGTATTTATTAAAGTTCCTACTATGTGCTAGAGGTATTGGGAATAAAGAGCAATATAGGTCAAGTTCTCTCTTAAATAATTTTCTGATACAAATATTATAGAGGGAAGAGAATTTTGAATCAAACAATAATATGATTTGGAATATTGTCCATTGGCCATAAACATCATTTTTTTTGCTTAACTGCCATCTTTATGAGAAGAGAAGGAATAGAGGAAACAGTCACAGCAGAATAAAACCATCTCGGCATAAAGATTGAGAGCTAATTTTCCATGACTGATGATCTAGCATATTTGTTCAGATTATATAAAATACTTTTTTGATAACTCTAAACCACAATATATACACATATATTACTTTTATGTCAAATGTATTCATAGTTCCAAATGAATTAGGTTATTTTACTATGAAATTGCAGGCATTTAAGGAATGATTTATTTAAAGTTGGGTTTTTTTTTTTAATGCATGGTGCAGTTTACCTTGTTCTCTTGCAAACTTGGGAGTGAGGCTGGATTCTTAATACAACTCAACTGCAGTTAATAGGCTGCTTTAGAAAATATTTAAACCAGGGGAAAAAGGGAAAACTATCAAATGTTACAATAGAAGAAGAGCCAAATTCCCAGGGAAAATAATTAGATTATTAATAGTTGGATTGTTTATATAAAGGGTTTTATTCTTTTTAAAAAAATAGTTATTTATTTTTAGTGTGTAACACTAGTTTGC
>CM053580.1:85396888-85451044 GCA_028627135.1 Pseudochirops cupreus
AAATTTTCTCCCCTCTCCCCCCCCCCCCCACCATAGTGGCATGCAATCAAGTATAGAATCGGCAAATACTTTCACATTAGACATTAGTCAGGTTGTAAAGAGGGGTTGTAACAGATGGAATGAACAATGGGAAAAAGGAAACAAAACCAAACAAGAAAAAGAAAGAGAGCAGGTAGTTTGCTTCAGTCTGCATTTAAAATTTGTTCTTTCTAGATCTCTGAATGTAGACATCTCCCTCCATCATGAGTCTTTTGGAGTTGTCTTGTAACCTTGTGTTGCTGAGAAGAGTCCAGTCTATCAAAGTTGGTCTTCACACATACGTTGTGTCTGTCATTGTGTACAAATTTCTCCTGGCTCTGCTCTTCTTTCTCAGCGTCAGTTTGTATAAGCCTCTCCAGGTAAATATGAAGTCCGTCTGCTCCTCATTTCTTATAGCACAATAGTGTACCATTACATTCATATACCACAACTTGTTTAGCCATTCCCCAATTGATGGGCATCCCCTTAATTTCCAATTTTTTGCCACCACAGAAAGAGCTGCAATAAATATTTTTGTACATATGGATCTTCTTCCTACTTCTATGATCTCAACATTTTCACATTTTTAAAAATATATGAAGACATATCATATATATACTAAAATAGATATTTTTTTAAAAATTAATAAAAATTGAAAAGAAATACTAGTTCAAATGCCATTTTTTAACCCCAGTCATTTCTATCATCAAGCTGTGTTGACTTGGAAAGAACTGAGAATAAGACAATATTTTTTTTTTCCCTTAATTTTTAGTCCTGTATCTGTTTGCTGATTCAACAAATATTCTGGCCTAGGCTTAAACACTGGTAATTTTGGTTAGATATTGGGAGAAAATGAGACACTTGTAGGTCACTCAACAGTAAATAAAAAGAAATTTATTAAGTCGTAGTGATGAGGTGTAGGCTCTGGGACCCCCCTTGAGCTCTCCTTGAATCTTTGAGGTACAGGCTGTAGGAAACCCCTTGAAGTCTGATTGAATCTTCCCACTTGATGGGGCATTTGCAGAGGCCATAAATATTTCATTGTGGCTGGGCCCAAACCTCTGTTACTATCCTGGCCCTCAATTGTCCATCTGCTTCCCACCTTTGAGCCTATCAAAATATCAATCCACTCTTGCATTGACTTCATTAATTCCTCCTGAAGACCTTCCCCAAACTCATTATTGGAGTCTGACCTCATTGACTCCTCTCGAAGACCCTCCCCAAACTCCTCCTCTATACCACTCCTAGATTCCTCTGTATATCAGAATCCCATCTCCCTTCCATGTGATGTGAGAGAACCCTAGAAAGCCCTAGCACAGACTTGCTCTGTGACAGTGTTATAGAGTTTTTTAGCACAGACTTGCTCTTTGTCCAGTACAGGCAAACTTTTAATAAGCTTTACTTTTCTTTGGCTGAGAAGACTTGAGTCGAATTCTTTCGGCAGGATCTGGCGTGCCGGTATTTTGGGGTCTCAGCCACCCCTAACCCTCTAAGTGGATAAAACCTCTTCTGCAAGGGTAGTTATTGGCAATAGCTCAAGTGGATTCAGCTGAGTGAAGCTCCCTCTCCTGCATTGTTCATTCATGATCCTTCAAGCAAATTGTTGATACCATTATCTCCCTTCCCCTTTTGATGAGGAAGTGATGTCAACAGTCTGAGCCCTTAGTTGTCTGAGGCAACCAAGTCTCAAAGCACTTTATAGAAAAGCTAACTTAACCTGAATGGAAAGAGAGGATAAGATATTGCTCCTACTCCAACAAGGACTTTGGAGTATGTTTGATGTTTCTTCTAATAATGATAATAATTTGTATTTATAAAATACAATGACTCTATGAGGTGAGAAGTACACATATTACTACCCTCAGTTTCCAGACAATTCTCAGAAAGATTTTTTTTCCCTTCATATAATTTGTGAGTGTCAGAGTTGAAACACAAACTCAGTCATTCCAATTCTAAAACCAGTGCCCTTTCCATTACGCCATGCAAGCTCATCTTCTGTAATATATGAATTAGGCAGTAGAGCAAGTCAGTATCACCTTGAAAGAGAAAGTGAAAAGACTACTAAAAATGCATTGCTCAGGAGTCCTCAGCAAAGACGGGGAGATAGGCATGGTAGAAAGGGTGTTTGCTGTACCATTTTGTTATGAGAGTCAATCGTGAGTGTTTCCAACAAAAATGAAAGAGAATCCTGAGCATCATATCTCTAGCAATTATAGAGGGCAGAGGGAATTTTCATATATAATCTGGAGATAGTGTGCTAAGTTTGTCTCTGATAATGCCAAGTAACAGCTATATTTATCACAAAAGGACTTGTCTATTGCCTAGAGGAGTTGAAAAAGTTGGAGGAATACCCTTCTATTTCAGATTTTTAATGGAAAAGAAGGGCCATCTTTGAAGCTCAAGATTCTATGGAAAGTGTTGAGCAAGGGGGAATGACCTCATCTAGGATCTGGGAGAAACGGTAAATTGTAATACATATTACTCTCTCACTTCTCTCCCAGAAAGACATCCCATATAACAATAATAATAATAATAAAAAGCAATACAAGGAAAAAAGGAAAAGATCAGCAAAACCAGCTGACACACTTTAAAAAATCTCGTATGTAATATTCTATACCTGTGGATCTTCTATATCTACAAAAGAATGAAAGATGTTTTTCATATCTATTCTCTGAGTTCTTTGTAGTTTTTCAATATTCATTTACTATTACTTTATGCTTGTTCTTTCATTTACATAGTTGTGGTTGTGAATATTGTTTACTTTGCTCTTCTCACTTCACTTTACATAGGATCATGTAGATTTTTCCATGCTTTTCTATGTTTATCACATTTGTCATTTTATAGGAAAGTAATATTCCATGAATTACATGTATGGAAAACAATTTCTTTAGCCATTCCCCATCTGATGTTTGTTTTCACTTCTTTGATATCTCCCTCTCCCCCGCCTCATCCCCCATTCAGTTATACACATATTGCTGTTCATGGAGACTTCTTTTATCAACTGCCCTCTTGGGCATAGGTTCAGTAGTGGAATTTCCGCATCAAAGGGTTTGGAAATTTTGATTACTTTGCACAATTCAATATTTCTTTCCAAAATTTTACTAATTCACAGCTCTATCAACATTGCACTGATATGCTTATCTTTCCACAGACCCTCCAGCAATTACTTTTCTCATCTTTTGTCATCTTTGCTAATTGACTGGGTGTGAGAATCATTTTAATTTACATTTTTCTTATAGTTAGGGATGGGAAGCATTCTTTTATACAGTTGTCAGTGGTAAACAAATTTCCTTTGAGAAGTGTTTCTCTATATCCTTTGACCACCCATCTGTCCTGTGAGGATAATGATGGTGGGGAGGCTGGCTTTTGGCTTTATTTATTTATGTCAATTGTTTTTTATATCTTGGACACCAAATCCTTATGTGAGAAATCCAAAGCAAAGATTTTTTTCCCCCATTTGACCTCTTCCCTTCTTACACTTAAAGCATCAATTTTGTTTGTGTAGAGACTTTTCAGTTTCATGTACCCAAAGTTATCTATTTTATCTTTTGTAATTGCCTCTATCCCTTGTTTGGTTTAGAATGCATCAATGATTAGAGGACACACAGATGGATCATGATATCTGCCTTTAAATACTGAAAGGGATGCCATTTGTAAGAGGGGGTAGATTTATGTGTTTGGCCCCAGAGAAAAGGGATGCCTTGAGAAGCAGTGGAGTCTTTATCCTTCATATTCAAGTTGGTTATGTTAGGATGGGGAATCCTTTCATGTATGGGTCAGACTAGATGACCGTTAAAGTCCCATTGAACTCTCACATTCTATAATCCTGTGATTCTGTGGCCTAAATGAAATCATATATTGAATGCTTATAATACTTGAATGTGAAACAAAATAGACACTGATAGGGTGATGGGAGCTGGACCTCTAAAAGGAAAAGATCATGTCTTTGAAAGCAACCCAGTCCCTGAATTTTCCCACACATTTCAGCAGCAGAGATCACTAGTGTCTCCCCCAAGGCATCTGGCCCAGCCCAGCCCACCTAGATACTTGATAGTCCTTTCAAGGTTGCTCTTGACCCACCCCAGATCACTTAATACTCCCTTTACTATTGTACCTGGTCCACCCCAGGCTATTTACCACTCCTTAATTCCATCCAGATCTTTTCACTGTCCTTTTATATATCACTCCCATTAAGTTGCAGATTCACTAGGAATCTAGCCTGCTTCTACTGGCATTACAATCAACTTTGCCACTTTGACTGGGGGAAGGTTTAAGCATGTGAATTGTTTCCACGCAGATGCCTCCCTGTATCCTGATATTTCAGGATTCCAACAACCTTTAACTGCATCATTGCTATTAGAATGGGGTTCCTAAATGCATTTTATCCCCTTCATTGCAGAGCTGGGGGACAATAGATGTGGAATTTTGCATATACTGTCACACACTGTGGTTAGTATTGATAAAACAATTTTTTTCTATTTATTTTAAAATCTTTGTTGGAAGAAATAGCTCACTGGATATAGATATATTCAGAACACTCAAAGCTCAGTTCAAATGTTTCTTCCTATATGAAACCTTCCCTAAGCCCCCAGTTCCCAGCTTTGTAGGTGGATCCACAGAGGTTTTTTGGCTGCAATTTAGAAAACATTTCTGGGGAGAGAACACTGGATTGTGAGGCAAGAGATAATTATTTAATGTTATTTGGACAAATAATTTAATTTTCCTGAGTTCAAGTTCAAAATGGTAATACTAACTTTTGGCACTGAAGACCTTTAGAACAAGTTGGTTTTGGAGTGGTTTGAGATGTCAAGTTCTTATATCTACAAGTATCTTATATCTACATCATAAATGTGGGTACAAATGCAGCAAATCATTTCTGTGGATGCCAATTTCTCTAAAATAAACTGCTTGTGAAGAATATAAAATTAATACTGATAATAAAACAACATAAGAAGTAGAAACAAACACTGGAAATAAACTAGCCTACTATAGTGGATGCCTTATTGAGTTTCAGGAGACTTGAAATGTTTTCTGAAGTGTGCTACTGTGAGTGACTTTGCTGAGCCATTCATGTCTTGGTTTCATAACAACACCTTCCTATATCCCTATTTCACAGGAATGAAGTAAGGATACATTAGACAGCATGAAAAAGACTTGGGAGACCACTGAACAAAAAATCCATTACCTTATCATATGTATATAGAGGTAAGAATTTTTGAACCCCTTTGAATCCTAGATTAGGAACATAATTACCATCAAGCAAACCCTTGACAGATGCCCTTGGTCATTTCATTGGCTTAAAAATTATGTATTTATTCATATTTCACTTTTTCTTAAGATAAAATCATAGTTGACATTCAGTTATGCCTTCTATCCAATAAGAAAAATGTCATTTTGCTTATTCTTTCCTTGCAACTTTTTCTAAAATTTCTGTCTCTTTTCCCCATGATGCAGAAAAAGTCCCTAGTGCTTCAAGTTTCTAAAGACTAACAGTAGCTTAGCATTTAGGTATCACTGTAATGCTTGCAAACATTTCACTAATCTCATTTTATCCTGACAACAACCATGGGTAGTAGTTGTTCTTATTAATAGATAAGGAAACTGAGACAGTCCAAGGTTAAATGATTTACACAGGGTCACACAGTTAGTAAATGTTTGAGGTAGGATTTGAACTCAGGTCTTCCTGACTCCAAGTCTATGCCTCTATCCACTGAACCACTTATCTTACTTAAGTATGCCTTTACAATATGTTATTTTTGATCTTATTTTTTTCTTTCCCCATGAGAATAAAAAATAATAAAAATAATATAAACACTTCTAATTGTTAATTTAGAGAATTAATAGAGAAGTTCTTCTCTAAAGCTGCATATTCTCACTTGTGCTAGAATAGTGCCCACTACCTGGTTAATTAACTTTGAAGCTACTGGTTGATTATTGATTAATAGACAGAAATAGGTAATGATGCTGACAATGATTTGTTAATCAGCCGCTTGAAACATAATCCATGGTCGATGTCTGGAACTTCCAAAGCAAAACCAGGAATAAGTCCCTCGCAAGGGATTAATGCCTGGAACATAAGATGCTTTCAGATTTAAACAAAACATTCCAAAGGGGTCTGAGGTCTTACTGGAAGTTCAAATGTATAAGACATTGTTAAGATTAAAATTCATGACGCACCATGGAGATGAGAGATGGAGAGGAAAGAGTCAAAAAGAAATGGAATGCAGAAGTACTCAAACTTCTTGAAGGAATCCCTTTTTGTGGCTCATTTTTTAGGGTCTTTTATTCTGCTTGTTGTGACTAGAGATTGCTGTCTTGAGTAAGTCTGAATCAGCTCATTTCTTGCTTTCTCTTTTGTTTCTCTTTTAGAGGAAATACTTTATCATTTCATCTGTAAATTAACAGCTGAAATAATCTCAACTAATTTCTCACAATAGCAAATGGGGATTGAAAAGATGCTCAGTCATAGGACAAAACAAAGAGGAGGGTTTTTGAGAGCAGAGTAAGCTGAGACTTGTTTTGACGGCAGAAATTGCAGAAATGAAACACAACTCTCTTCTGTGGTAGAGGAGAAAGAGAGTGGAGGCATTAATGTGTGTAATTTCTGGACATGCTGTCTGGAGGAAAGATTCTGTGGAGTTAAGGGGGCTGGGGCGGTAGAGGGAAAGAAAACAGTGTAGCATTATTATTTCTGAGAGCAGTCTTTTGGTCCTGTTTCACTGCAATGATATCATCTTAGACCTATTTTAGTTCAAAGTCAGCTGAGCCAGCACCAGAACTGAGACAGATAGCCTGGGGTAGATAGTGCAAGAAGCATCACTGACTCCTGGCTTCTTACTAGAAGTTGAACATGTAGGATTGCAATGGAAATTCTTTATTTCAGTATAGATGAATCCTATAAAAGTATTTATAAAACCAAGTCAATTAAGTTGACAGCTCCTTTCTCTCTAGAGATTGTTGTAAAAATTTCAATTCCTGTCAGCAAAAATGTTTACACCAAGACCCGTCATTTCTAACCTCAATTCTTTTTACCTATGCCAAAGAAATATCTTAGTTTTTCATTTGCCTATTTTGTTTATATTTTCAGCCAATACCTCACAGGTTAGGACACAACTGTTATTTAATTATTTAATAATACCCTGTCTGGGCTCACTCTACCAACTCTCAGTTTCATTGAAAGATTAGACACTTAGAGAAGTGACTGGTACCTCAATTTCTAGGGTTGAGTAAGTAACCTTTTGGATGATGATTTGAACACAGTTATCTTCTAAGTACTTACCACTGTACTTTTCATTTACTATCAGTCAGTAAAATAAACCAGATCTTTAGAATGGCATTTATTCAAATAGATGGCAAGAATAATATTTACAACATATTCCTCTGAAATCTAACAACCTACAGCGCTCTTTCCAGCTATAGTGCAATTATATTCTTTCAGACAGGGCAGAAATCTTTAGCCTAGGATTAGCAAAAACCTTGGCTCTGAGGCTTGTATTTTTTGACACAGAAAGTAGGAGAGTGCTGGGCCTGGAGTCAGGAAGACTCATCGTCCCAAGTTCAAATCTGTCCTCAGACACTTATTAGCTGTATGACCCTGGACAAGTCACTTAATTCTGTTTACCTCAGTTCCTTCAGTAAAACGAGCTGGAAAAAACATTTCATTATTTACCTCACATTTGTGTATAGGGAACTTCTAGTGGGGAAGCTCTTTCTACTAAAGAAGATTGGCACCTGTTTTGCTTCAGAGATTTGCCTGGGAGTATTGTAAGGTTAGGTAATTTGCCCCAAGATCACTTAGCCAGTATATGTCAAAGGCAGTGTAATGTTTGGAGCACTGATTGAACCTGGAGTCAGGAGATGGGAGTTCAAATTTGACCTCAGACACTTACTTGCCTTGTTACGCTTGGCAAGTCACTAAGCTCTCTGTGCCTCAGTCACTTCATCCATAAATGAAGATGATAATAGCACCTATCTCCCAAGGTTATTGTGAAAATCAAATGAAATAACATTTGCGCAATATTTTGCAAATCTTAAAATGCTATAAAAATGCTAGTTATTATTACTATTATTCTTGCCTTTGAGGTCTGCTCAAAATGCTGTGCCTCGTAACATGGATAACACTATTAAATCACAGCCTTCATGAGATTTCTTATAGCTTTAATATGTATGAAATTAGTAGCTATTGGTTTCCTAATGTCCATTAAATTGCAATGATATGACATAATTTACATTAAGAAACATAACAATATGCCCTCCCCCTGAAATGAATGCTCAGTGTCTTTCCTTTTTCCCCCACAACATTCTCTCCTTCCTTTCTTTTTGAGAACAGAATGTAATGCTTAGCTTTTGATTTCTATAATTCCAACCAAATGATGTCCTAGCTTGTAATGTGTATTTTAAAAATTAAATTGGGATTTGCTAAAAATAGCCTTTTTAATGTCGACTCTGGCTCCTCATGTCTGTCAAATGCCTTGTTATACACAGATTTTATGTCAGATCTATATATAACATAGCTTTTGATTGACATGAAAGTTGGTTATACATGATTTGACATCATATTATTATATATTCATGCCTTTAAAAAAGTTATGGATTAGAAGAGTAATTTTGTCTCTGATTTTAATACTCTTCACATGGTTTATTGTGCATTAACTCAGGTGTAAATTGTCTGAATAATTGTAGAATGAATTTAATTGGAAGACTCTATGGAAGGCTATTTTCTGTTATTATTCTTTCCTCCAGTGTATATTTCTATCTTTAAATTCAGCGTTTAAAAAAACTTGAAATGGCAATAGTATATATGTATATATGTATGTTTATATATTTAAAGACATAGGGGCAAAAGGAAGCTGCAACCACTCTGGCTTTGGTTCTAGTTATCATATTTATGATTTAGAATCCCCAGAACTAAAGGAAGGACCCCAGCTGTGTGTACTTTGAATAGAGGCATAGATGGGAAAGTGAAGGAAGGATAATGACTTCACTACGGGAGGTGTTGGAATAGAACAAGATGAGTAGTGATACAAAAGAATGTCTTTCCCTGACCCTAAGTCCCAGTTCCTCATCTATTTTATTCTTCAACCAGATCTTTTATCACTGCTTCCTTCAGCAAAACATGAATTAGTGATGTTATTGCATTTATATATCAAGACTTTTTAAATTTGAGTTTCTAAGGAAGCTAAGGTATGGTGCTTTCCCCATAACTCTTTAGATTTCTGTCTGTCCTGAACATGAAAAGTGCTCAATACATTATCCTTTTTATAGTGGACCACATTTTTGTTCTGTATGAGGGGACAGCAGGCAAGGCCTCTTAGAAATCATGAGATACTCTGAGAGTTTGCTATACTTCTCAGGCAGTCCTGAAGATCACCTTCAAATTGATGGATCCTGATGAGGATAGTTAGGGGTTTAGGAATTGCCACTTTAGGGAGTTCACTATGGTGTAGAAAGGAAGTAGAAATCCTTATTCTATTTTCAGAGTCTCAGAGAGCCTTTTGTGTCTTTCCATTAAAAAAACAGTAATTTGGCTTTCTTAGAATCACTGGCTAGGTGCTAATGTTTGGGGGAGTGATAGAGAGGAGCTGACCCAGAATTGTTGCTCTATAAGGTTCTATGGAGAAAGAGCAGGATCAAGTTTCCCTAATAGGCAGATTCCTGAAAATAATGAAAATAGAATATTAGTTTCCATTCGGAATGCGATAAAAAGAAGGCAAACATGCCACTAGTCCTTATTAGCAGTTTTGGAGGGGTTAGTTGGTGCTTTTGCCAGTAAGAAAATAGTGTGTGTGGGCAGGGAAGGGGATGATGGTACAATATGGTATAGTGGAAAGAGACCTAGGTTTATAGTTGGAAGACCTGGTTTGAGTTTGATTTCTCCACTTCCTAACTGTGGTTTTGGGCAAAGCAATAGCCCAGTTTCTTCATCTGTCAAAGGGATGTAATTCTTGCACCACATATGTCATGTTGTTTTATAAGGATCAGATGAGATCATGTACATAAAGGACCTGCATAAACTGTAGAGTGCTATGTAAACATTGGCTATTATCACATCTGAAAGTAGAAGGATATTTCAGATTGGGGCTGTTTCTCTTTTACTAGGGATAAAAGTAATTCCCATCTACAATAGCCATGTTTGTTTAACAGCATAATTCCTAATAAAAACTCTTCATAGATTGCATTCAATTCAATTCCCCAAACTTTTTTTTGGTACAGCTTATTATGGGCAATGCTCTTTGGTAGATGCTGTGGATACAAATATGAAATAAGACACAATTGTTGCACTAAGGCTTAGAGTACTGCTGTCAAACTCAAAAAGAAACAGATCCCTACGGGCCACATATTGACTTAGAAAACCAAAAATGAATATTGTCTATGTTGTATTGTATATTTTCCAATTACATTTTGAAATGATTTGGCCGAATTTAGGGAGTTTGGGGCATGTCAGATTATAGAATTAATAATGGAAATTTGCATAAAGTTTGCATAGCACTTTATGAATATCATTTCATTTGAGCCTCTTAACAGCTCTGTGAGGTAGGCAGTAATAATATTACTGCCCCCATCTTGGGTAGGTAGGTGGCACAGACTTATCCTCCTGACTTTAAATCTGACCTCATAAACTTGTTAGCTATGTGATCCTAGGCAAGTCACTTAATCCTGTTTTCCTCAGTTTCCTCATCTGTAAAATGTTGGAAGAGGACCTATGATAACACAAGATGATGTCTTGACTTGTGAGTGAATTGGATTCAAGTAGGGCAGAGTCGCACAGAGTGGTCAGCCTCACTTTCTCTTCCAGAGTTGTTCGAAGTTCAGTGGCAAGACAAAAGTCAGGATGCTATTGATGACCCAGGATGCAGTGGACTATCTTAGCATCTTTGATGTTTGAACTCTAAGTGCTTGATTCAAGTTGCTTTTATGGCCACTGGAACAAATTGTTCTCATCTTCCTATTCTACCAGGGTCAGTCTTCACATGCTTGGGGTGGAGGCCCCACTAACTCACTGATGAATCTGAAGCCTGTCAGTTACCCTTAACTTGGTTTTAGCCCACTGGCTAAAACAATTTTGCAGGGCTATGGCTACTATACATGCTATAGTCAAAGGTGAGACTTGGGTGAATAGTTGGACACCAAAGATCCATGAACAACCCTGAAAAGGGCTCAGCAAACTCTCACGCTAGAGGTGCTGGTCCTCCTTTAAGACTCCATACACTCTCTGTAAAATGAGTTGGAGAAGGAAATGGCAAACCAGTCTACTGTCTTTGCCAAGAAAACCACAAATGGGGTTACAAAGAGTTAGAAATGATGAAAACAATTGAACAACACCCCCGTTTTACAAATGAGGAAACTCATGCTGAGAGAGATTAAATTATTTGCCTATGGCCAGATGGATAATAAATGTCAGAGGCAAAATTTAAACTGAAATCTTCCTTCTGACTTCTTTTTTCTAACTTCAATTCTGGTACACTGTTCACTGTGGCACAATGCCTCTTTGTTTAGGCGATGACAAGAAAAATAAACTTTAATACAATTCAACTAATTTCCCCAATCATAACTTTATTGGAAAGTAGTAGCTCTGAAAGAGAATAAGAAAAAAACTGGAAAAGTTGATGCAGAAGTACAACATATTGTATATAATTAGAAATTTTTGATATACGTATAGAACTACATCTACATTGTAGATATTGACTATCGTTTTTCTATCAAATGTTTTTTTTTGAGAGGGGGCTCCTTCTTTGCCAATTTCCTCACCATTCAATAGTTCAGCAGTGTAGTCAGTCTGATGTGGTGCTTAAAATGGTCCCAAATACTGACTTCAGTGTGTTTATACAAGATAGATTCCTATAGATCAGGTTGTGTTTCTGTTTAGAGAACTGATAATTTTCTCTTAACACCACTTAACATATCTTGGAAGAAATGAAAACTCTTTTCCCCTAGACACTTAAAACTAGATAGAGTATTTAAAAATGAGCTTGAGGGTTGCATTAACCACACAGTCTTCTGGACCCAGATGGGAGTTTGAGTTGAGGCACCTTATTCTCACTTTTCTCCCTAGAGTGTTCTTTCCATCAAGGACTATGCCTGATTAGCATTCAGCCAGCAAATGGGAAAATACAGTCTCATCTCAGCTGAGACATATCTTTTCTTCTGGGAATGTACATAAAGGCATAAGCAGTAGAATGAATATAGTACTGGACTTCAAAATCAGAAGAATTCTCCCACTTATTAGCCATATGACCTGGGACAAGTTATTTCACCTGTGGGGATACACACACATACACATACGCATGTCTATATATGTACATGGATGTATGTATATATGACTATATATATAGACCAGTGGTTCTCAACCTTCCTAATGCCGCGACCTTTTAATACAGTTCCTAATGTTGTGGTGACCCCCAATCATAAAATTATTTTCGTTGCTACTTCATAACTATAACTTTGCTACTGTTATGAATCTATCTGATATGCAGTATGTATTTTCATTGTTCCAAATTGAACATAACCCACAGGATGAGAACCGCTGATATAGACATACACATATTTATCTATCTCTCTTAATCAGCAAAAGGAAGGGATTAGGCAAGGTGATCTCTAAAAAACTCTTACCTTTCTGTGATTTTGCTATGGCTGGGTGATGAATAATTACTGATATGTTATGTTCAGATTCTTACTTCAGGAAGGTCTGTTGCTATTCACTGGCAGAAGAGGGTATGACTAACTGAGCTTGGCCTAGGGCATATAGTGAGCACAGCACTAAGTCAATCCTCTGATAAACTAACTGATAAAAGAGCTTCTTCACATTTTTTATTTTAGCTAGTCTATGATTCTTCCTTTTTCCCCCAGATAATCCAGTTCAGTTTCTATCTATTTACTCCACACTCTGATCTCACTTGGGAATTTCTTGACCTTTTTAGTCAACCATTTTCATGTGATTTTTCTCACTGTTCTTATGCCATACCCCCCTATACTCTGGTTATCATCCTAATCTAGGCACCTCCACCCCCCCCAAAACAGAACCTTGAACTCTATCTTGGATGATGCTGAGTTTTGAGAGATGAGTCTTTGTTTTATATTCTCTGGAACCAAGCCTCTACATATCTCCCCATTTATTCCCATATCTACATACTTCACTTTCTTCTCACTCCCCTTTATCCTTTGTTTTACTACATTAGAAAGTAAGCTCCTTGAGGGCAAGAGGTGTTTTATTTGCTTGTTTTTATATCCCTAATATTTAGAACAGTGACCAGCACAAGGTAAAAACTTAATTAAGTCGCACAGTACATAGAGAACTGGGCCTGGAATCAAGAAGACCTGAGTTCAAATATTACCTCAGATACTTATTAGATGGGTGACTCTTAGAAGTCACTTATCTATCTGCCCCAGTTTCCTTAATTGTAAAACAGGTTTAGCAATAGCATATACCTACAAGGGTAATTGTGAGGATCAAATGAGATATTAACTCAAGAACACAATACAATATTTGACCCATAATGGGTACTTAATAAATGTTTGTTTCCTTCCTTAATAAATGCTCTCTCTCTCTCTTGCTCTCTCTTTCTCTCTTTTTCTCTTTCTTTCTCTTTCAGAGGTTTTTTTTCCTCCAGTTTTGCCCTTGCCGTCTTCAATGGTTCTGATGCCCATTTCCTTCTACAAATCCTCCTACTATGAATCAGGATTGCTGTGTGCAGTTCTCATCCTTGATTGGTAGCAACTATCCATGACATGAGGTACTATGACAATAAAGGAATGATACACTTTTAAAACAATACATATCTATAACAGAATATAATTATGCTGTAGATTCAGGATTAGCTTGGGATATATAGCTCATTTGTAATTTTCTATAGTCATTTGTAATTTTCCCATCCTATGAACTTCTTAAGGGACCAGTGATTCCTGAGTCAAATATTATAGGACTATGGATTAAGAAGGTAAATTTAGATTAAGGAGAGACTGTAGAGATCATCCAGTTCATATGCTTCATTTGGCAAGTGAGGAAATGAATGTGATAGAAATGAAGTGAATTACCCAGGATAATTTCTATGAGACAGTACATGGCACAGGAGAATAGTATCATAGATATGGAGATGGGAGGAACTTCAGAGATCACCTAATTCAATTTCTTCATTTTATAAAGGAGAAAATTAAAGCCCATAGAGGAGAAATGACTTGCCCAGGATGACACAAATAGTATCATAAGCAGGATCTGAGTTGATCTCTTCTGACTCCAAAGCCAATTCTCTTTCTGTGCACCCACTTTGTAATCTTGCTTCATCCTCATCCCCAAATAGACTCATGGTTTGAATTATAGGCAATTTTTACTGCTTTTACTATACTAGCTCTAAACAACAACAAAAGTTTTTTCTTTCTTTTGCTTAGTACATCTTAAAACATGTTAGATTGAGAATGCAAGGGAAGTACCTAGTGAATACCTAATGTATGCTCTCCTCTCCATCTATCTCAATTCAGGTCCTTACCTCACATTTTACTGAAGAAATTGGGACCATTCACTGGGAGTTTCCTCTTCTCCACTTCTCATCTCACAATCCCTTGACATCATCTCCCAAAGTTTACTCCTTTTCTTCAATTTTTGATCCTTCTCCTAAGATTAAGTACTTTACATGTAACATTAATTCTTTCAATCTTTTTTTTCCCCAGAAAGTGGCTTTCATTGTCATGTTCCCCTTCCCTGATCTTCAGTCCCTCTGTATCTACTTGTGCCTTCCTTGCTGCCTACAAAAAAATATTCTCCCACATCCTCAAAATCTTTACTAAATACTTCTGTCTCTTATGGCTATCCTCCTATATCTCTCCTCCTTTTCTCATTCAAATTCCTTAAGAAGCCTGTTTTTGCTTGGTGCCTTCCCCTTTTCTCTTTTACTTCTCTTCTAAAATCCTGTCATCTGGTTTCCAATCTCACAATTTACCTGAAACTATCTCTCCAAAGTTATCAATGATTTTTTAGTTATCAAACCTGATGGCCTCTTCTTAGTTCTTATCCTTCTTGAACTCTCTGTAGCACTGTTGACCTCCCCCTTCTCCTGTATATTTTCTGCTGTCTGGATTTTTATTACCCTACATTTTCCTGCTTCTCTTCCTAATTTTCTGAACACTGCTTTTCAGTCTTCTTTGCTTATCTGTCATCCTGCACCTGTGTTTGACCTCCTCCCTTCAACCTCATTAACTTCTGGTATGCTCTAAAGTTCTATCCTTAGTCTTCTCTTTTTTCCTCAAATTCTCTCACTTCATGAGCTCATCAACTTCTAGTGGTTCACTCGCCATCTCCATACAAGTGACTCCCAGAACTCAGCCCAACTTAGTCTCTATCTTAAGTCCCATTTCTGCATCCTAACCTTTATATGAGACATTTATTTCTGGGTATCATGTAATCCACTTAAATATGCCTAAGATAGAAGTCATAATCTCTTTCTTCTCCAAACTGTCTCCTCTTCTGAACATCTTTTTTTTTTGTTGTCACTCATTTTATCATCCAGGTTCAAAGGTACCAACCTTTTCCCCATCATCCAGGTTCACAACCTCAGTACCATTCTTGTCTCCTTCTTGGTCATCCCACATAGTCAGTTGGTTACCAAATTTTCTTTCTTTATGGTATTTCTCTTATATGTCTCTTCCTCTCAATCCACATAGCCATTATCCTATTTCAACTCCTCATCATTTAGATCTAGGCTGGACTACTACAATAACCTTTTAATTAAACTCCTGGCCTGAAATCACTTCTTTCTAACACATCCTCCACATAGCTACCAAAATTACTTTCCTAATGTGAAAGTAGGACCATATCATCACTTCTTTCCCTCATCTCCCTAAGGATCAGATACAAATAACTCTGTTACTTAAATATTTTCATAAGATAACCTCCACCTATCCCTGCATACACTCTGTGGACTCAGCATAATAGCCTGCTTACTGTTTTGCATTCGTGAGACTTCATTTATTTTTTTCTTCTTGACTTTGTACTGGTTTTCTCACATACCTGGAATTCACTGTCTCCTCACCTTCACCTCCTAGAATTCTTGTTTTCCTTCAAATTCAGCTTAAGTACCTTGATGATTTTACACCACTCTGCCTCACTTAAATCCAAATCATGGGTAAGTCAAAACATCACTCTCATGATGTCATTGGTCCTCTTTGAGAACTAAGGACAAGTGTCACCTTTTACATCCTTTCTTGAATTTCCTTGCTGCTAGTATACTTGCTCCCTTTCTAAACTACTTTAAATTAAATTTGCATTTATTCCATATATATTTAGATAAGGACATCTAGTCTCTCCAAAAGAATATAGACTCCTTGAGAACAAAGACTCTTTCCTGATACAAAGGAGATACTTAAATGACTTTTGAATGATTGATAGTAGTTATTCTCAAGAACTTGTTTCAAGTTTAGCAGATTTGGTCTCCAAACCTCCAACCAACTTCTTCATAATGGCCTCAGAGGTCACCTTCTACAGCATGAGATTTTTCCTACTTTATTTTTCAAAGAGGTTGTATGGTATGGTGGAAAGATCATTGGCCCTGAATTAAATAGAAACTTGGGTTCAAAGCCTACCTTTGGTACTTTCTAAGCTTTTTAAGCATTAGTTTTCTTATTTAAAAATTGAGTTAATAAAATTTCATAATTGGAAAAATTAAATATGATTATGTATGTAAAGTACTACATAAATGTTAGCTATTCTTTTTATATCCTATCTTCATGCATATTTTATTTGGGAACTACCTAATTATAGATGCTTGAATACCAAAGAAATGCCACGAATTGAAAGGAATACAATGATATACAGCAAAAATAATGAAATGACTGAAGAGATTGATTTTAAAAGTGACAAAGAAATCTTAGCATTCAATAATATTTATGCAAATTATTCAGTAAGTCCATAATAGGATTCTTAGAAATGATAATTCTTATTCTGTTTCTTTTGACTCTTCCAACAGTAGCTAGAACAATGCTTTGCACAGAGTGAGTTTTCTGTCATAGCATAATATCATAGATTTGGTGAAACACAGAATTTTATAGTTGAAGTGAACTCTGGAGCTGATCTACTCCAACACTCTAATTTTATAGATGTTAGAGATGTCAATTGACTAAAGAACAAATGTAAGAGGCCAACCAAGCTGAATTTCTTTTCTTTGAAGTAATACTGATGGTTAGTAAATAATAAGAGGCAGCTGCATGGCTCAGTAGGTAGAGAGCTGGGCCCGGAGTCAGGGAGACCCAAGTTCAGATGTCACCTTGGGCATGCACTAACTGTATAACCCTGGGCAAGTTGTTTAACCTCTGTTTGCTTTGATCCACTAGAGAAGGAAATAACAAACCTCTCAAGTATCTTTGTCAAGAAAACCCCATATGGGGTCACAAAGGGTCAAACACAACTGAACAACAATGATACAAAAGTAAATAATAAAGAATGGAGTCAAACAATGATGTATATAATCAATAAATCCCTCAATTGATATTTATTAATTACCAACTATGTATGATACGCTGTCCTAGGTACTGTGGGAACAAATACAAAGTGAAACAATCCCTTCCTTCAAGTAGTTTACCTTCTACCATTTTTAGTTTTCAGTAAAGAGAGGCAATATGACATAACGATGAAAATAGTGGACTGTCTGTTATAAGACCCTTGTTTAACTCCCTTCCCACTACGACTTACTGCCTATGTAACTGTGGGCAATCACTTCCCCCCTCTGGCCTCAGTTTATAATTCTACAAAAAGAGGTGGATTCTTTAATTTTAAGATTCCTTTCAGTTCTAAATCACTTAAGTTGGTTATGTGAGTCAACCTGTGAATTTCACTTTGTTCATTATCTGGATATTGAGTGGCCCCAAAGAAGCTTTGGAATCAGACTTCCTACTGATATACAGCATCAGGGTGTTCTACCCAAAACTTTAATGCCCAAACTTAACATAACTGTTTATTATCTGAGACATCAGCAGTAAGTCATTCAACGGCATTTAAGTGATTATGTGCCAGACACTGTGCTTAAACATGAGAATACAAAGAAACCCGTAAAACAATTCCTGCTCTTTACAAGCTCATAGTTTAATGAAGGGGACAACATGCAAACCATTATATACAAAAAAGGAAGGTAGAGAAATAGATAGTATGTATGCAAGCATGTATATCCAAATATGTACACACATGTACACATGTGTGCACAGGCGAACATACAGATACACACGGATGTGTGTATATGTATTCATGTACACATACATGCACACATACATGCACAGAGATGCCCACAAATATAGTTTAGTGGTGGTGATTGTTTATCCTTCATTCTCAAAGAGAATCAAGAGGATGATGTCTTGACTTGCAAGTGAATTGGATTTACGTGAGGCAAAGTCATCAGCCTCACTCTCTCTTCCTGAGTCATTTGGATTCCAGTGGCAAGACATAGGTCCAGAAAACTGGTGATGGCCTAAGGCGCAGTGGAGGACCTTGACCTTTTTGTTTTGTTTTGCTTTGTTTTGCTTTTTGGAGGGGGGAGGACAGGGCAATTGGGGTTAAGTGACTTGCCCAAAGTCACAGGGCTAGTAAGTGTTAAGTGTCTGAGGTTGGATTTGAACTCAGGTACTCCTGACTCCAGGGCCAGTGCTCTATTCACTGTGCCACCTAGCTGCCCCAACCTTGACCTTTTTAAGCTAAATCTTTCCCATGTCTCAGGTTGTCTGAGGCAACACCCATTCAATGATTAAAGGCTAGGTAAGAATTGAGGCAAAAAAATGGCCTAGTTTGCCTTCTCAAAAGAATCATCCTGGGAGGGGAAGATCCTCAGTGTTTCTGGCCAGAACAGAAGGCACTCAGATTAAGAAGGAAAGAGAAAGTCTTCTTGGAGGAGATGAGCCTTTAGCTGACCCTTGAAAGAAGACAGGGAAGCTAGGATGTAAAAATGAGGAGGGAGAGCATGCCATGCATGAGGGATAGCCAGTGAAAATGCTCAGAGTGAGAGATGTAGTATTACATGTGAGGAACAGAAAGGATGCCAGTGTAGCCAGATCATAGACTGTATGAACAGGGTAAGGTATCAGAAGACTAGAAATGCAGGAAGTGGATAGTTTATGAAGAGCTTTAAAATCCAAACAGAGTTCTAAATGACTTAGCAGATATGTCAAAATTTAATTTTGAATAAGAACTAAAGCATATGATAATGACTAGTACAGACACTCCCTACTCTTCAATCCCCAGTCAGACTAAAGATCTAGAGAGATGCTGAAGATAAAGCAGGTTGCAAACCAGGTTCACTGGCAAACAAACAGATACTTCTTTCTGTGACCCTGATAGTGCAATAACATGGAAAGAGTCCTAGACTGAGAGTAAGGAATATATGAGTTTTTGCTCAGCCTTTGCCTCTAGCTAGCTGCAAGGTCTTGGACAAGTCATTTAACTTTCGTGGGTTTCAGTTTCCTCATCTGTGAAATAAAAGGACTAGATTTGGAGGTCTCTAAGATCCTTCCTAATACTAAATCTATATTCCTTTGTGTCTCACAGTCAAGCCTGCTATCGTTTGCTTTAATATTGTCTACTACATCCCAGTTCTGATTTTTGTCTTGCCACTGGGCTTTGATGACTGAGGGAGAGAGTGAGGCCAAGGACTGCATAAATCTGCTTCATTTAAATCCAATTCCTGTGCGAGTCAAGATATCACCAGAGATGCCATTGGTTCTCTTGGTTCTTAATAAGTAACAGCACATTTCCTAAGAAATATACTCCCTATGACAGTGTCACCTCAAGGTTTGGGGTCTTGACACTATTATAGTTTCATTGTTTAATATTATGACTTATGGGATTTAACTTTATTAAAGAAACACATACTTTAGAAAGTATATCAAATGATTGATTTTAAGACTTGAGCCAAATGGCCTTGACCAAGGTTTACCCTAGAGTTCCAGGCTTAGATTTCTATAGCATTTATCACAGTTTCCACTAATGGTAGCATTAGCCTTTTTAAATAGGCTATTTCAATTAGATTAATATGGTCTTTTAATGCAAGGGATTTGAAAGCTTTGAGTATATTGGCACTGTTTCTACCACAAGGAGGGAGTTTTCTTTTGGAATACTAGTAATTCTTTCAGGTCTTTTAGAATACAGCAGATTAGACTTGTTAATTGAACTTCTAGGTGGCTAGGTAGCTAGTGCACTGGCTGAAGCACTGGGCCTGAAGCAGAAAGACCTGAGTTCAAATCAGGTCTTAGACACTTACTAGCTATGTGACCCTTGTTACTTAATCTTTTTTATTTCAGCTTCCTTATCTGTAAAATGAGCTGGTGAAGGACATGGCAAGTCAGTGTAGCATCTTTGTCAAGAAAACCCTGAATTGGGTCACGAAAAGTAGGACACTATATTGAAAATGACTGAACAACAGCAAAAACAAATTAAACTTCCTTTCTTTCCTTCCTTTGAGGTGAGAAACAAGTAGTTCTCTCTTCACTCTTGGGTAAATTAAATTAATTTTGGCTACTTTCAAATTATCTTACTTGTTTTAGATGTTATATATCTATCCAGGTCTTAAATGAAATATGGCCTGGATCTTCTTTATGTCGACTCTTTCTCATATGGACATCTACAAATTAATTTGTGTTAACTCCTTTGGATATGTTCACCCTGGAGAAGAGAGGACTCTGGAGAGGCATAACTGTCTTCAATTATTTGAAGCTCCTATCCTGGGGAGGAGGATTAAACTTGACTTCTTTGACCCCAAGACACTGGACAAGGAATAATAGGTGGGAATGGCAAAAAGAACAATTTAGGTTTGATATGAAAAACTGCATTAACACTTAGAGCTGTCTATAAAGTGTAATGAGCTGTCCCCAGAGGTAGTGATTGACTCCCCTCTGGAGATCTTCAAATGGATGACCACATGTATGGGTTGGTTAAAATGACCCCTAAGGCTCCTTCTAACTCTCAAATTCTTTGATTCTGTGATATTGTATCATATCATATCATATCATATCATATCTTATCATGTATATCACATCATATTGTATCACATCCTATCACATTGTATCACATCATTGCGTTACATTATGTATGTGATATATACTTAACCATCAGTCTTATAGATTACATTAGGAAAAATGCAAATGGGTGTCATAAATAACAGATATTTTCTCCTCTTTTCCTGAGTGTTTGGGCCCTCACCAGTGGATGCAGCTACTGGCAAGATTGTCTCGCAACCAAAACGATGAAGTAACAAAATCCTTGGATGGATGATATAATTTTAGATGAGATCAATCAAAAACAGTGAGAAACAATTATTAGAAACCACAGGACTCTGGTAAAGTCCTCCTCTCAAAGAAAGGCAAGTAGGCACTATTTTTACTGTTCACATGGATTGATTCAGTATGAGATCTATATGTCTTTTGATTAGTCATATATGACTGACAATACCTAGTGGCGAAAGCCTTATGGGACTTTATAAACCTCTTGGATTTTTACCAATGGCATCAAAGCAAAGCAATGTATGCTAACAAAATATTCACAGATGGTGATGACAATGAAATTACATTCGTACTGCATTCCCTGAAAAGTTGCCACTTGTTCATCTTTTTGTTGTTGTTTTGTTGTTGCTTCTAGTGATTGAAACTATCTTGCACAAAATATGTTTCAATGTTTAGACACACCATGAAGACAGACTCATTTATTTCCTTGTTCTATTACATAACTCCTCATCAATCTTTCCTATGTTAAACACACTTATTTCTCCTATTTTATGATCTGGACTACTGGTCATCCCTAGAATATATTCTATATTTTTCCATCTCTTTGCTTTTGTGCCTAGAATATCTTCTCTGCTGATCTTCCTTCCCCAGCTGATATCTTACCTTGCCTCCAAGGCTCAGCTCTGGTACTCCTCCCTAGTCTTCCCTAATATATACAGATAAAGGATAATCTTTTTTTCCTAAGTCTCATGCCAACAATTATGAGAGGAGATTGAGGGTTTGAGTTACTAATCAAAAAATAAAGAATGAAGGAAATACATAGAGTCTGTGTCATAGACTATTAAGAATGCATGCTGAAGTATGTGCCAGGAAGATAATAATCTACTCCAGCAGTTCTCAAAGTGTGGTCTGGAGACTCCTGTGGGTCCCTGAGACCCTTTCATATGGTCTTCAAGATAAAAAATATTTCATTAAATTTTTTGATACAGCAAATATCCATAAATATGACCAATGAAAAACTCTACAGAAGGATTCTTCAATAATTTTATGAGTGTAAAGGGGTGCTAAGACCAAAAAGTTCTGTCTTTTCAACTTGATTCTTCAGGTCTTTGATTTATTGGTAGATTGGCAACACAGCAAACAGCTACATGGCTGTGACATGGTTTTCCAGAATGGAAACTCCATGAGAAACTTTCCCATGGGAGCTGGGATCCATCAGGTCAGAGGGATATTCCAGAGTAAGGAAGCCCTAGGTTCTCATTTAGTGGTTAGTAAACCCCTTGGGGATTCTTGACAATGATCCAAGGGGTCTATGCTACAAATTATTTAGTGGTACCTTGAGCAGTGAATAATTGCTCAGTGAAGTTGCAAATGTATTTTTCTCTGTGATAACAAAGATGAGAATGTTTGAAGCATTACAAATTTGTTTCTGCATCAATTAAAAACCATTATAATCATATGCACAATAATCTTGGTGCTCTGACCACTCCTGACTAAATGAAACAGGTTTATGCAGTTTCTCAATCTGTCATCACAAGGATTCAACATTTGAACATAGACAGATTCCCAACGAATGATCGGATGAATGTACATAACTATACCATAGCAGCTTCCTCATTTCCCTCTGTTACCCTGTAATTGTGACCTCATCAGTTGTATAATCATGTGATCAAGAGGTTCCAAGCAGTTGAGGTCTCATAGTACAAATGTCAGGCTATTTGAAAACCATGCTAATTGGAATAGTTGGGCATTACAAGTCATCTTGGAACCATCATTGTCTGTCACAAATGATCTGCAGAAACAAACCTCATATACTATTGCCTCTCATTGTAGTATTAGGGTATAGGAGGGTATAAACTTACCTTTCACTTTTGTTACTATTCTATCTGGCAGATTTTCAAATAAACTCGTTGTGAACATTGATCTGTTGTTCTGTAGAGTTTCTGTGAGAGTGTAGCTGGTGTGCCAGTGGGAGAAGAAAAGTAAGTAAAATGTGAAGAGATTCTTTCCTTATAAAGTTTATATGTAGACACTGTTAAGAAGTGAAACAATATATGTAATAGAACTTTAAGCTTATTTATTATTTAATATAGCACTTGTCATTAGTCAGTAAGAAAGTAAATATTTTCCATTATAACTAGCCATTAATTTTTGTTGATTGGATAGGTGGCTAAATTAAAAAAAAATTTCCATCTCAGCAAGAGAGCTTGTTAAATTCTTCTACCATTTTCTATCATGTATTCATATAAACAAGAATTTTCACTTTATTCTTGTTTTAAATAAAAATACAGGAATAAGCTTGATGAAGAGCTGAATTTAAGACAGTGTTTCTCTGGTGTTGAGCCAAATGTTGTAAACGTTTGTTTAAATAAAAAGTCCAATATTGAAATTGTTTGTAAATGATTATTACTTTAGGAAAAACATCTTCCAAGTTGGAACTTATTAAACTGAAGTGTTATTTACATTCAACAAAATTTATAAAATAAAGAAACTTAATGTGAAGTCTTGCAGATAACAATAAGTATATGAGGTCTCACTGTATTACTTAATTTTTACCAAATGTCCACATAAATATTCTCATTTATCTTATAATTGTAGTTTAATAATTTTATATTTACTTTTCTTCATAATAGGTAGAATAATTTTTTTCTATTTTAAAGTTAAAATTCTATGATAAAATTTAATTTGGAGAGTTTGGGGGGCAGAAGTTATCATTGGAGTTATTGTAAGAACTTAAATCTAAAAGAATATTGTAAATAGTATATTAAATTACTCTAGAGATTTACAACCCTTTTATTTGCAT
Source organism: Pseudochirops cupreus (assembly GCA_028627135.1). NCBI lineage: Eukaryota > Metazoa > Chordata > Mammalia > Diprotodontia > Pseudocheiridae > Pseudochirops > Pseudochirops cupreus. The sequence goes on from CM053580.1 coordinate 85,420,893, forward strand.
TGAAAGAGATTGGGGGTGGGGTGGGTAGGTGGCACAGTGAATAGGGCACCGGCCCTGGAGTCAGGAGGACCTGAGTTAAAATCCGGCCTCAGACACTTAACACACACACACACAAAACTAGCCATGTGACCTTAGGCAAGTCACTTAACCCCAACTGTCCTCCAAAAAGTAAAAAAAAAAAAAGGTTCAGAAAACAAAAAGTGTTAGGGACTACTGCTCTAGCTTGTCAACATTCCTCTTGGGTGGCCTAATAGATAGCATGGTAGACTTGGAATCAGGAAGCCTGAATTCAGGTCCTTCCCCAAGATGCTTATTAGCAATGTCACCCTGGGCAAGTTTCTTAACCTCTCTTAATCTATGTATACATGCATGTATATATAAACTGTGTTTATATAATATGCATATATGTGCATTTGGACATATATAACCATATAAACATACACATGCATAAAATATATATTATATTATGTATTATACAAAATGCAAATATACCTACTACTTATGCAATACTACATATATAGACCTATATATATAAAATACATGCTTTTATATAATGTATAATATAACATATAAATATATTTATAATATATACACATGGTATGTACATATGTTTCCTGCATGTATTTATGCATAATATTTTATATATGTCTATGCATGTGTTTTATATATGTACATGCACATATATACATAGTATATAGATATGTATATATACTTTTGCAGACCTTAAAGCACTAGTGCCTAAAACTGAACATAATATTCAAGATGTGGTTTGATCAGTATAGAATACAGAGGGACAACTATTGACCTTGTCCTGTATACAATTTTTCTTTTAACATGATAGAAAGCACTCTGTGAGAGGTAAAGGTTTTCGTGGGTAGAGTTGGCTCTGGAATGAGGAAGATGACTTTGGCTTAAGTTCCAGGTATGTTAGTAAAAGTTTAACAAATAGGCTGGGAGTGGGGAGATGTATGTACATACACGCTTAAGTCTATTCTGCATCATGAACACTTCCTTTAACATAGACAAGCAACAAAACAATAAATCAAGCCCTGAGTTGTAGCAATTTCTGAGGTATAAATACATACACTGGAAACTTCACAACAGTTCTCTTACAAGCCTTAGAGGGGGCTTCCAGTGCATCCCTGGTTTGTCTTGCCTCTGACCTATGTTCACTGTGCAATCTTTGAGAAGTCACTTAACCTCCTAATGCCCCTGGAAGCTCTTTAACCCTCTGAGATGCAAACAAGTGAGACTCTGCATTGACAGAGGCAGTGTCTTCCCAGAGATCCCTTTTGCAATTTGGTCATTCCATAGATCTCTAAGCAAAGACCCTGTCTTAGCAATTGTCCTGCGACTTATAGTCAGGGGGAATTTTTAGAAAGTTCTGTACACTGAAAAAAATCACAGGTCAAAAGCAAAAAGAAAGGGAAAAAAAGATGCTATTAATATTTTTTTTTTGCTTCTGTGTCATTCTGTTCTCATACTGAGTAGGCAGTTACCTGAAAAACCTTTATTATTTTTTATATGAACCATATTTAAGCTTTATCTTTATCTCTAAGCTCTACACATTCTTAAAAAAAACAAAACACCAGACCATGACTTTCATTACTTTTAAAACTGAACAATTTAACATAAAAAAATAGATTTGACCAAACTTTCTAATCTGATAAGATCCTTTTTGCTTTCTAATACCAGTATATTGTCTATATAACTCTTAGCTTCGTGCCATCTGCAAATTTGATAGGCATGTTTTTTATGTATCCATCCAAGTCATTGATGAAAAAAAAATTGGGTAATTGAGAAAATGAAGTCTGTAGGAAGATATCTTCTTTTGCCTTAACATTGGGACTATTTTAAGATCATGTTATTATAAAGATACAGATGATTAGATCAGGACAGAGGAGATGACTAGGCATAGAGATGTATCTTCCTTTAGTCCCTAAATGTTCTGAGGCGTACTTTAGGGGGCAGTTTTCTCATTCTTGTTGTATCCTCTTGAAACAGAAATCTTTCTGTCTTTATTTTTTCAGTAATGTTATCTTCAAGCAATTTTCTTTAAGCAATTACTCTCAAAGAATTCATTTCTCTACAGGTGATCATATACATTGTAGCTCATCTGTAAAAATCGGACTTTCATAGGATCTTGGATTTAGAGTGAAAAGGGACCTTAGAGACTGAGTCTAAACCCCTCAGCATTGGCAATCTTTTCTATGTACTTCAATATTTCACTAGTATAGGTACTCCCACCTCTGATACAGATTGTAATCACTCCACACCTTAGTAGATAATCTTCCTAAGTTGTTGTGAGCCCCACAAAGTGATCATATAGTGGTGATCACATATAATTCTGGTGATCAATTTCTCCAGACAGGCTGGTACTCAGACAAAAAACATGCATTTTTGGCCTTAAATCATTATCAGCTTGGTAGGATCTCTCAGAACTTATGCTTTACTGTAACACCCCTGAAGAATCAAAGGTCACTTTCACCCTTTGATGAGGTAGTAGAGTAAGACTATAATAAATATCCTGTGCCTTGATAGCATTCTAACATTTTAATCTGTATTATGGTGTTCCTACATAATTTTCCATTTTATATTGTATGTTCCTTTAAGGAAGAGATCATGTCTTATCTATACTGCTTAGCACCTAAAATAGTGCCTGTCATCTGATAGATGCTTAATAAATATTTATCAAACTGACTGGATTTCTAATTCTCTAGAATGAAAGTAAGTTAAGAACCTTGGGCTCCTTAATTGAAAATTGTATATATAAACATTATATTTAAAAAGCTACCAATTCTCTTTACTAATGAACCTACTTGGGGTTGAAGGTTTTAATACTGTTTTTCTTTATATGCCTGTGAACTCCCATCACTCACCAGTCAGATAGCCAACCTACTGTTCAAGACCAGAAAAGAAATCTGGTCATATCAACTTGGCAGAGGGACAATGACTTTAGTATAGAGAATTGAACATTGGGGGTACACAAACAACCACAGGCTCATAGAATTCCATCTTCTTTTCATATTCAATACTTTGGAGATGGCACATAGATATAGCCTTGGTCTCAAAGGCTCTTCCCGATTGGTATGAGGAAATTTTTCTGTCCTCAGTCTCATGAACACCACCATTTCAAGGCTCAGGAGAAAAACCAACAAGATTTTCTCCATTTACTTTTTTTGATTTCATTCTTTCTCTCTGTTGTGAAAAAAAAAGAGTGGTGGGTACATAGAATAGATTAGACATACAGTGTATGGTAGTAAACAAATATAGTAGTCTAGTGTTTGATAAATGCAAAGATCCCAAATTTTGAGACAAGAATTCAATTTTTTAAAAAAAGATAAAAATAAATTATAGTTTAAAATTATTATGGCCCCAATAAGATCCACTATGCAACAGAGCCCTGATGTTGTTTTCTATTCTTTTGGCATGCAAGTTTTATAGCCAGATTTGGGGCGGGGATAGGGAGAGTCTCTTTGTGCTTTTGTTCATTCAACTAACATTTATTATGCACCTACTATAAGCCAGGCACCAAATTAGGTGCTAGGGATACAAGGAGGAAAATGAAATAGTACTTGCTGTCAAGGCTCTTAGGTTCACTTAGAAGAAACAAAGTGAGCACAGAAAGGCAAACCTGAAATATGTACAATAAACACAAACTATTTCCCAGAAGGGATGGAAGGAGAGGGTGCTGGCAACGGTGAGGATCTGGATTAGCCTCGTATAGAAAGCAGCATGTGAGTTAGGCCTGGAAGAAAGCTGCATATCCTTTGAAGTAAGAAGAGAAGATGTTTTAGGCTTTCGGATTCCCTTTACAGAGACATGGAAATGAGAGAGGAATGTTGTACAGAGCAGATGCCAAGTTGGTCAGATTGACCATAATGGAGAGTGTGTGACAAAAATAATGTACACTCTATAATATGTCTTATTAATTTACCTAGTCAGTTCACAAATATTTTGTGTTTATTGTGTCGCCAAGAACCGTGTAGGACATGGGCTTGGTCATTGCCCTGGAGTACCTTACATATTGCACACTTTTTTCCATACTGAAGCACATTAACAACTTCATTTCTGTAAGGAAATTAGTAATACTGATTAATTAAGAAGAGATTCATGTGGAACAGTGGGAAGTGCACTCAATTTGCATGCATTCAATAACCAAATAATCATTTATTAGTGACTGCTGTGTGCCAGGCTTTGTGCTACACTTTACAAAGGCAAAAACACTTAGGGAGGAGCTTATATTCCTATCTTAGAACACTGGAAATGTTATATACTACTTGAGTAAGTCATTTATCTTATTAAGACCATAACATTTAAAAATCATAATTTATTTTTTCTTTTTTAAAAAAATTGAATTTTTGTCTCAAAAGCTGAGATTTTTGCATTTATCAAACACTAGATTACTATATGTATTAATTTGCTACCATGCATTATATACATAATCTATTCTATGCATCTACTGCTCTTTTTCTTAGTCATTACTAAATTGTTTTGATGATTACAGCTTTGTAATATAGTTTGAAATCTGGTACTGCCTTTCTTCACACTTTTTTCTATTAATTCCCCTGATAGTCTTTAGCTTTTGTACTTCCAGATGAGTTTTGTTGATGTTTTTTCTAGATTTATAAGACAATTCTTTGGTAGTTTGATTGTTATGTATATCAATTATAAGCAAATTGATTTAAGCAGAATTGTAATTTTTATTATACTGACTTGGCCTATCCACGAGCAATGAATATTTCTCTAATTGCTTAGGTTTGTATTTTTATGAAAAGTGTTTTCACAATTGTGTTCATATAATTCCTGTTGTTGTGTTGGTTTTTTTTTTTTGGCAGATAGACTCCCAAGTATTTTGTATTGTCCAGTTTCTTTTTCTATCTCTTTATGCTGTATTTTGTGGGTAGTATATAGAAATGTAATTGAGTTATATGGATTTCTTTTGTATCCTACAACTTTGCTAACATTGTTGTTTCAATTAGTTTTTTAGTTGAATCTCCAGATTTCTCTAAGTTTATTATCATATCTTCTGCAAAAAGTAATGGTTTTGTTTCCTCATTATTCATATTCTTATTCCTTCAATTACTTTTTCTTGTCTTATTGCTAGCATTTTTAGTACAATATTGAATAATAGTAGTGATAATAGCATTAGCCCTGATCTTATTGAGAAGGTGCCTACTTTTTCTCCATTATAAAATGCTTGCTCTTGGTTTTAGATAGATACTACTTATTTATAGAAAGGCTTAATTTATTCCTATGCTGTCTTATTTTTAATAGGAATGAGTATTATATTTTTCTCAAAAAAATTCCTGCATTTATTGAGATAATCATATGTTTATTGATATGGTACATTATGTTGATAGTTTTACTACTATTGAACCAGTATGCCTTCCTGGTATAAATCCCACCCTGTTTTAATGCATACTCTTTGTATTTTGTTGCTATAAACTCCTTACTACATTTTTAAAATTGCATCAATATTCGTAAGGGAAATTGGTTTATAATTTTCTTTCTCTGTTTTTATACTTCCTGGTTTAGATACAAAAAACATATTTGTGTCATAGAAGGAATTTGATAGAATTCCTTATTTATCTATCCTTTTTTCAAATAATTTAAATATTTAGTGGAATTGACTTGTAAATCTACTTGATCACGGGGATTTTTTTCTTAGGGAAGTAATTTATCTTCTAACTTATCTTCTAAAATTTATCTTCTTATTTAGTTTTTCATTTCCTCTTTTATTAAATTGGACAATATATAGTTTTATAAATATCCATTTCACTTATATAGTTTGAGCAGTTTTATTGACATGCAACATAGCTCCTAATAATAGCTTTAATTTCATCTTCATTGGTAGTGCAATTACCTTTTTAATTTTTGACATTGGTAATTTGGTTTTCTTCCTTTTTAAAAAAAACTCAAATCAATCAATGACATCTATTTTTACTTTTTTCCCCATAGAACCAGCTCCTACTTTCATCTGTTTCAATTCTTTTTTTAACTTTCAATTTTATTAATCTCTTCTTTGATTTTCAGTATGTCCATTTTGTTTTTTGTCAATTTAAAATTTGTTTGATTTCTATTTTTTATTTGCACACTCAATTCATCAGTCTGCTCTTTCTCTCTTTTATTGAAGTACACGTTTAGAGATATACATTTTTTCCCTAAGTACTGCTTTGACTACATCCCCAAAATTTTGACATGTTGTTTTATTGTTTTCATTCTCTTTAATTAAATTATTTATTGTTTCTATGATTTGGTCTTTGATTCTCTCATTCTCTAACATTAGATTATTTAGTTTCCAATTAATTTTTAATCTATGTTTTTAAGATTCTTTATTGAATGTAATTTTTTTTATTGCATTATGGCCTAAAAGGGGTGCATTTAATATTTTTGCTTTTCTGTGTTTGGTTGTGAGATTTGTTTATCCTAATTCATGGTCAGTTTTGTGAAGGTGCCATGCACAGCTGAGAAAAATGTATATTCCTTGCTATTCCTATTCAGTTTTCTCTGGAAAGCTGTCATATTTAACTTTCCTAAAATTCCATTCTTCTCCTTGACTTCTTTCTTATTAAATTTATGGTTAGATCTGTCTAGCTCTGAGAGGGGAAAGTTGAGGTCTTCTGCTAGTATAATTTTACTGTTTATTTCCTCCTGTAATTCATTTACCTTTTCATTTAAGAAATTAGATGCTATGCCATTTGGTGCATATGTATTTAGTATTTTATATGTAGTTTTTTAATTATCTCTTTTAAATAGGTATATTTTTGCTTTTGCTTTTCTGAGGTCATGATTACTACCTCTGCCTTTTTTTTTAATGCTTCAACTGAAGCATAATATATTCTACCCTGGCCCCTTATTTCAACTCTGTGTGTGTTTTTCCATTTGAAGTATGTTTCTTGAAACAGCCTTTTCTTGGATTCTAGTTTCTAATCCATTCTGCCATCTGCCTTGGGGCCATAATTTCTTTAACTATAAGAAAGGTGTTGGGCTGGAACTAAAAGAAGAGGATCATCTGATCTCTGGATTCTCTTCTACCCTTTAGATCATGAATTTAAATAAATCTCAGGTGAAGGAAAAGAAATTTTAAGTGTGTATAGATCTAAGAAAGCTAGTGTCTAAGCAATGTGTGCTTTATTTTTTATTTGTGGTCAATCACTTGAATTTTAGCAAATTGACACTATCATACCTTGCTTCATCTGCTTCCCAGATTTTTTTTGGATGGAGTCAAAGGAATTGAGTAAGTAATAGCTGAAAATGTACACACAGGATGCCTATATATTAGATTTTCACTGGAGCTTGGGTTAGTTTGTCACTGTCCCTCCAGTACCAGGTTACAATGGGAGGTTTGGTTTGTAATGAATGTCTTTAGATGTATGTAAAACTTCCCTTTCTCTCATAGATGAATATCACATTTATTTTAGTCTTTTCTCTCAGAAGATGAATCATCACTGAGGTCCCTTGGAGCACATTTAAAGATTGAAAAGAAAAATAATTCCAGTGCACCTGCCTGTGTGTAATTGTCCTTAATTCTAATAGCACAGTGAGTGGATTTGCTCTTTAGCTAAAGAAGATCACTTTATAGTCACTGATCATGCATGCTATTAATAGTATTAATAATTCTAGGGCACTTTTCCTGGTGGAGTGCTTAAAAACATAAATTAATTAATCAAATGCATTTAAGTTACTTTCTGATGGCAATTAGACTTGTTGAGCTTGTTTATCATCGACCTTGGAGGCCTTCAATGTGTCCTTCAGCATACACTGAATATTTGACCTCTGTAGTGCCTGGTACAAAGAATTTACCTGAGAGGCCCAAATGGAAGATGATTGGGGTAGTTAGGTGGTACATACAACAGGTAGAGTATTGGACCTAGAGTCAGGAAAGACTCCAAATCCAGCCTCAGACACTTACTAGCTGTCTGACCAGAGTAAAGTCTTTAATCTTTCTCTGCTTCAACATCCTCATCTATAAAGTGGGGATAATAATATTACTGTCTTCCAGGGTTGTAGTGAGGATCAAATGAAAAGCTCTTTACAAACTGTGTGCTCCTTGAAGACCAGAGTCATGTCGTGTTTGTACTGCTTGCCACCTAGCACTGTGCTTGGCATCTAATAAATGCTTAATAAATATTTGCTAAATTGAATTGATTCCTAATTTTAGTGATTATCATCATCATCATCATTATTATTATTATTATTGTTATTAAGAGCACTCTGAGAATAAGACAAAAACGACTTTCTTGGTTCATCTCTGTATTCTGGTGTGTCTGTGGAAGAGTCCAAAATGTCATTTAATCAAGGTGGTTTGTTCAAACAATGTGATCAGTGTAGTTTGGAAAAGTCTGTACCCAAACTAACTTTGTTTTAGAGGTGAGATTCAACTATTACTCTAGGATCCAAGACTGGGGGAATCAGACATGGTTTCCAGTACTTGGTAGTTGTTGTCCTGGTGCTGCCTGGTTCTCAGTTCCCCTAGGTTTAGGTTTTAATGACTGAAAAGACAAAAAACCCACCAACCAACCAAACAAACTAGCAAAAAAACAGCTCAGAAGTCTGCCTCATATCCTCTGAAAGTCTTTTCTTTGGATCTCCATCTGACTTTTGCTGTCATCTAACTCCCTCATTTTATAGATGAGAAAGCTGACTTCTCCAGAGGAAATGACTTGTGCAAGGTAAGGCAGTAATTTAACATCAGGGATTCATCCTAGAGTTTAGACATCATAGATAATTTGCCATGTTGGTACTTACAGCTTAAGGCCATTTCAACAGTTGAATGTCATGATTACTTTTTTAGTTGTTTCTGCATTTGAAGCATGAAAGAGAACTTAAGAAGACCTCAAGGGATCTGACTGAATTAATTAATATAGTCCATTTTTTTTTCCTGCATGGCAAGGAAAATAGAGATAGTAAGATGATAGCATTTTATTTCAAAGTAAAATGATAATATGTATTTTTTGTATTAAAAGTTATTTGCACAAATAGGAGGAAGAAAATATTTGTTGTTAAATACTTGTTCTTATAATCATCTCTATAGGAATCATGTCTTATATTACTTTTTTGCCTGAGGCTGGATATGAACTGAGGCCATCCTGACTCTAGGCCCAATGCTCTGTCCGCTGTGCTATCTATCCTCCTCTGTTAAAGGCTATGAAATTCTGAGAATAATGTTGTTAAATGTATAAAATTAAAGAAAAATGGGATGACAAAGGAAACCAATTAAATTGAAATTGGGTTATCAAAATGGTCTAAAAAACAAGTTCAAAGGCACCAGCCCAAACAAAACAAAACGATGTAGTAGAAAACATATTAAACTAAAGAGTCAGGAGATGTAGAATATAGTCTTGCCTCTCCTACCAGCTATCTGTATGACCTTGGGCAAGTTATTTCCCCTCTCTGACTCTTACTTTTTCATCTGGGAAGTGAGGTGATGGGACAAAATGACCTTTAAGCATCTTTCTAGGTCTATGACCAGTGTTATACTTCCAAGGACCTCCCTAGACTAGGATTAGGATCCATGAACCCCAAAAATATCTTGGTATCTATTTCTATATAATTGATTTTCTCTTTAATCCTATGTGTCATATTTTATATATTTAAAATATTATTAAGAAAAGTGATCTATAGGCTTTATAAGACTGAAAAATGAGTCCATGACACTAAAAAAAAGGATTATCACCTCATGCCATCCAATGTGCTGGTTAGAGATGAAGGAATCTATTCTTCCTTCTTCTCTTTCTCCCACCCCCAACCCAATCCCTTCCCTTCATACCATATACCTAACACATTTTCTTTCTTCTTTGATTTTCTCTAAAGTCCTGTGGCCCTATAGGAGTACTAACATGTTACATAATTCTACTTTCTGTGCTTCCCCTTTTCTATTCCTTTGTTTTATTACAATCTTTCTGAAGCTATCACAGATATATTTGTGCATGAAAAATCTAATTTGGCTGCACTTAATATCGTTGCAGAAGCTTAGACCCTAGAATTTCATAATATTGTTACTTACTTATAAAAATCATACAACTTCATATTGAGATCTTTGGAATAAAGACATGGGTAACTTTTGTTTCCTTGAGGATTTAAAGCATTGTTTGCAATTACTCGTTACCTCTCTACTCCTCCTCCCCTATCAAGGTCTAAATAGCCTCCATACTAACTAATATAACCACAGAGAACATAAGAATCAACTGTAAGAACCATCTTACCGTAGTACCTTAGGAACACCCTGAAATAAGGAAAATCCAGGTATTATGCAAGGATGCTATGCTGAGTTTGTTTGCTTTCCCCTTAACATATTGGTTCCTTCTTCCTTTTTAATTTTCTTTCTTTTCCTTCCTTCCTTCTCTCTTTCCTTCCTTCCTTCCTTCCTTCCTTCCTTCCTTCCTTCCTTCCTTCCTTCCTTCCTTCCTTTCTTCCTCTCTTCTGAATTTGATCATTTCTGTGAGGAAACTTTTTATTTTGGGGGACACCGAATCTCCAAGTGGGTAAATTTACATTTGAACATTTATTTTAAAATCTAGTATAATCTTAGTAAGCCTGATCTTGTAAATAGCAATTTAGATGAGAGAAAAATAGCCTTTGTGTGACCCCAGCTATTAAAGATGGAGAAATAGAAGCCATAGATGGTAATTTAACATCTGAGGAAAGTGAATGGGTTAGAGCCGATTTAAAATCAGTAAAGGCAGCAGGGACAGATGGCTTCAGTATCACATTTTATGTGTTTTAAAGGGGGAAGAATGTGCTATATCTACATGTGGCATTTTTATACTCTTCTCTAAATGCAATGTTCCTTTGGAAAATGGCACACATTCCTGAAGAGCTGAAAGGTATCAGACCCAAAGGTGTTGCAATACTTTTTCCAACAGACACAGCACCAATAATGCCAAAACAAGTTTTCCCTCATTGGCCTCATTAATGCTCTTCAAGATAAACTTGGAGTGGTGAAAAGATAGTTCATTTTCAGTGCCAGAGTAAGTCAGCCCAACCCTTGAAAACATCCAGCAGGAGCCAAGAGAGGTGGCCTTTGTTTGTGCTGAGGACATCATTCCAGGATTAACTGGATTGAAATATTCAGCTTATTTTAACATGGAAGTGCACAAAATGACCAGTGGGGGTCACTCCATTTCACAGCTCTTCATAGAAGGCCAAGGACCTGCTACTGAGATGACTGTATCTCTCACTTAGTTCCCTAGTCACCTAATCCCTTTTTCTTTCTCAAAATCTGTGCATTTTTGATTGTCATATCCAAATATTTCTGATTGAGTGAGCCATTTCCAAACACTGAATTCTTATATTTTCAAGCAGTATTGCAAATGAGTGTTTTTATTATCTTGTAGTTCATGTTTAGGAGGATTCAGTTGGCAGTGCTCAACTCTTGAGGCAAATTAGTGCAATTTATTTCAGTGCACCAATTTCACAGTTCATGAATTTGTGGTTATTATTGCTAACTTTTCAGTGTAATTGTGCCTTGAAAATTAATAGTCAGTAATATCTAACACAACCTGTATAATGACTGAAGACCCAGGTAAGCTGGAGGTAGGGATTTTTATACTTGGTAAAATGGAGTTAGGCTTCTTAACTCCAGAAGACTGACAGTTCATAAAGTCAGAAAAAAAGTTACTTGACTCAGTAAAAAATCAAATGCATTTGTAAATGAAGCAGCCTCTGGACGTAGTACTTGGATTTTCACAGCCTATAGCTCACAATTGCCATTTTGATAAGAAAAGCACCATACTTGGGGATGGAAATTTCAGGGAGGTATCCTAGGATTTAAAAGAAAGAACTCTGATTTGGCATCTAGGAATCCTACTCCTAGATTTGTTATTAGCTGATCAAATCATCTCATATCTTTGGTTTTCAGTTTCTTCATCTGCAAAATACAGGGGTTAGGCTGGAGATTTAAGGTCCTTTTTATCTATATCATTCAGTGACATTTGCCACAAAGCCACATTGTAAAAGATTTTAAAATGAATTCTATTCTATGCAGAATACTGTAACTATCAGAAAAGAATTCACTTGTTTTTTTTTCTTCTTCTTCAGAATTTAAGGCCTAAATGAAAACTATTGCGTAAAGATATTTTAGTTTTATTCTATTTGCTTTTTGATGATTACTGTGTATTACTATTTTGGAGCACTCTTTAATGTGGTTCCTTTTTGACCAGTTACTGATTTCTTTTATAATAATTTCAATTGATGGTGACAGCTCAAAATTTCATTGTAGCTGACATTTATAGCAATTTCCGGTTTACAAAACATTTTTCCCAGAACAACCCATTGAAACAAGTAGTGCATATTTATGCCAATGCAAGGGCATATTTTTGAGTTAACAAAGGTACAAAGCATTTAGGAAGTTTGAATTTTTATTAAGAACATCTACTACAGTAATATGTATGTATGCATACAAGTATGCATGTAAATATACCTATATGCTTGTTTACTTAGAAGAAAGGGAGGATTAATTCCAGAATTGCCAATTAAGCATTCATATCTGATTGGTTCTAGTTAAATGTTTTAAAATTGTTTTTCACCCATTATGTCAGTGTTAATAAGGCATTAAAAATTTTTTTTTATAATTTTTAAACGTTTGTGCCAACTGATCCCTGAGATCTTTTCCAACTTGGTATTTTGTGATTCTCTGTGGCCTTGTTATCTTTACTGCATTCTTTTCCCCTTTACCTTAGGAAAGAATCTCTGTATTTGAGGGGGAAAGTATCATATGACACCGACAGCCAGATTTTAGACATTTGGCGTAAGTGCCCATCAAGACTGAGCATGTGCACCTGACAGAAAAAATCAACAATTTTTGAATCTCTTTACAAGTAATAAAAGACATGCAGATGTATTATTTTCTATTTATCTAATCCTATGCCTAGTCCTTTATTCTTTCCCCTTTACTCATATTTCTGCCAGAGAAAATGAAGGTTGAACCCTCAGCCCAGACCTACTAGCCACACCTGCTAGGCATTTCCTCTCTGTATGCATCTGCTGCCAAGGGATGTGAGACTCCACTCCCCTCCTCCCATGCTGCTGTGAATGCCCTGGCAATGTCCCCTGAGCCAGGCTGAGGCCATGTCTATGGGGAACAGTTGCTAGATCAGTTAATAAACCTGAAATTAACCTAGACCCATAAGAATTCTATTCCTATGAGCCAAACAGAGAATGATTTTTTGACCCTGCCTATGGATGAGGAAACATGAGGTATAGGGTCAGATGACAGGTCTGGCATTACAGGAGAAGAGATGAAAGCTCCGCTGGGCATTGCTGCTGTTGGAAATAATGGCTTCTGATTATCCAAAGCCAGTGGGACACAAAGCCCTATGATATGTGCATTCATCACCCAGGCAAGCAACATGGCACTTGTCTGCTCTCTGTGCTGGGCATGAACTATGCCAGAATTTCTGCTGCTCCATCTCCTGTGACAGAACTGCAAAAATCCAGATCTGGTGTCTTTCCTTAATCACAGAGGTTAGAGTGAGGGTTAGTTACATTGCCACTGGGACCATCGGTCATTTCCATTTAAGACCATTCCTAACTATCATTTCATATTAACTTACAGTATCTGTTCTTGTAAATCTTAATTAAAGGCATTTTCTGGTATAGAATTGAAGCTGTCACCCATTAGAGCTTGACTATAATGTCCATGTCCATTAAGCCCTTATCATAATGCAGCATCTATGACTGCTACAGCTCATGTCATATTCATCTCTGCAAGCATCATGTTAATGTAAGGAAGGTGGATATAAGCTAGCAGCATAATGTTCCTTGACAGGTGGTGTTACAGCAAAGGCGTCTGTGCTCAACCTCCTCCCTCCTCTATCTTCTGTCTCCTTTAGCCCTCCCCCCTCCTTTGTACAGTCTTTAGAAAACCCTGAAGCTTCTGGCTGCTGTGTTCTGTATGCCTTGAATAATAAGCCAAAAGGAAGTAAACCTTTCATCTTGGTCCAGCACCACAGAGGGTGCTGCATCTGTATTTCAGTGGGTCCTTAGTGAGTTCATACTAAGTGGTCTGTCCTATAGGCTAGGCTCTGTAATCAAATCAGTTCAATTAAATTCAGTAATTCAGTTCAATCCAGTTCAACTAAATAGGCACGTAATATCAAGGAGAGGTATCTTGGTATAGAAAGAGAACAGGCTTCGGTATGAGCAGACCTGGGTTCAAACTTCAGCTCTGTCACTTCTTCCTTGGGTGATCTTAGGCAAGTCAGTTCAGTCCTCTTATGTTTATTTCCTCATCTATAAAATGAAATAGTTATAACAGATATCCTTTAAGGTTTCTTTCATCTCTGGATTTAGGAACTTATAGCCTCTGAGATCTCTTCCACACCTATTTCTATGATCCTAATAATGTAATGCACCCTGGAAAGATTGGAGAGTCACACAAATCAAAACAGCACCTTTTGGCACAGCATAAATAATCTTTAAAAATAAAATACAAGCCAAATTTGATATCCAAATAGGATGTATCTTACATTTTAAATTCAAAGAAACATAATTTTCCTTGATAAAGCTAATGCTTCTGTTCAACTAAAGGCATTTAGCCTTAATGAATCTCATTTTTTGTCTCTTCTAACTGTAACCAAATTAGTGATGAAATGAATGTGAAAAGGTGAGAATTTTTAACTAAAGAGGGTTGACTAGTGAGAACTGTGAAGTTTAAAAACTATAATTATAAATTGTTGGAAGGACAGTGCTTTCCTTAGGCTGTTGATGTGATACTGAATTCTTTGGTCAGGGAAAGATTGTGTGTGTGTGTGTGTGTGTGTGTGTGTGTGTGTGTGTGTGTATGTATGTATGTATGTAGGGGGACTTTAAATCCTCAAACTGGAGACAGGAATAAATTTGGCATGATATAGCATCAGCAAATTTTGGAAATCTTTAAGACTTCACATTTGTGGCTAGCAATTTAACATTGAGTTAAGGAAGCCTGCTAGCTGCAGGCTCTATTGTCCTGATACAGTTATTAGTGTTTTATAAGTACTAGGGGAAATAGGTAATGTCTGAGAATAGTCAATTGTCAAAGAGATTATGATTAATACAGATGAGTCTCATTCAGCCATAATTTTATTTAAAATATGCAAATAAGTCTTTCAACCAAAGCCTGCAGATCCACCTGTGTATCTAAAATATTTTCAGCAATAATCTTCCTATCTCATCTCACTGCCTAGCTAATAAGCCTCAGGAGGGCAGGTATCCCCAGTACATAGCACAATGTTGTACATTTTCTAAATAAATGTGAGACGTGCAAACATAGAGACATCTCCCTTCTAAATGTTCATATGGACTATTTGTGCCCCACCTATGGAAGAGCCTTCTGAGCTCCTATTGGTGTGATCAGTCACAGTCAGACACACTGTACCTTCACCCCAACATAGTGATGTCATTTTTATCCTCTTTGAACACAAAGAACCGAACAAATATTTGTTGTTGTTTTGGTGATGGTGATGAAGGTGACAGTCCGTCAGCAAATATTTATTCTGCATCTAATCTTTGGTAGGTCCAAAAGGAGACAAAAGACAATCCGTTCCCTAAGGAGGCTCACAGTCTGGTGAAGGAGGCAACCAGCAAACAGATACGTGCAAGCAAACTGTGTACAAGATAGTAAGAAACAATCAAGAGAAAAGGCACTAGAATGAAGAGGGATTAGAAAATGATTCCTACAGAGGGTGGGATTTTAGTTGGGACTTGAAAGAAGTCAGGGGAGCACTAGGTGGAGATGAGGAGGGAGAGCATTCCAAGCATCTGGAGAAAATGTCCCAAGACAACAAGATGCAGTGTCTTGTTAGTGGAGCAGAAAGAAGGTGAGTACCACTGGATCAAAGTATATGATGGGGAGTAAAGTGTAAGAATTCTGGAAAGGTGCATGTGTGCATGCGTGTGTGTCTGTGTGTGTGTGTGTGTGTGTGTGTGTGTGTGTGTGTGTGTGGTGGTGGTGGTGGTAACGAAGTGCTTTGAATGCCAAATACAGGGCATCATTTCTGATTCTAGAGGAGAAGGGAGCCATTGTAGTGTGTTGAATAGGAGGATGGGGTGATATGATTAGACCTGAACTTCAGAAAAATCATTCTGGCAACTGGTGGATGGACTGGGGAGAGACTTAAGGCAAGCAAACTCACCAGCAGGCTATTGCAAAGTCTAAGCACAAAATGATGAAGGCCTGCAAATGATAAAAAGTGTTGGCAGTATCAGGGAAGAAAAGGGGGGGGTTTTGAGAAATGTTGCAAAAGTGAAATTGACAGACCTTGGAAACAGATTAGTATATGGGAGTGTGTGAGAGACAGTTGTGAGTTTGAGGGACCGGGAAGATAATATTGCCCTCTGGAGAGGGAGGTTTTGGGGGAAAGATAATGTGAGTTCAGTTTTAGACATGCTGAGCTTAAGATGTCTATGGGACATCTAGTTTGAGATGTCCAAAAGGCAGTTGGAGATGCAAGATTTGAAAACAGTAGAGAAGTTAAGGCAGGATTGGTTAATTTGAGAATCGTCTATGTAGAGATGGTAATTAAATCAATGGGAGATTATGAGATCAAATGTGATAATATAGAAAGAACAGAGAAGAGGCCCCAGAACAGAAGAAGAGGAGGAAGAAGGAGGAGGAGGAGGAGGAGAAGGAGGAAAAGAAGGAAAAGATGAAGAAGAAAAAGAAGGAAAGAAGAAGAAGAAAAGAGGGGGAAGAAGAGGAGGAAGAGGAGATGGTGATGATAGAAATAGAAATGATTACAAGAGGCAATGTTTTATAGCTTGATTTGCCAGCATTTCTTACTGGGTCACCAGGAGCCTTCTTACCCTGGAGAAACTTTTACCCTATGGTATTCTGATTAATGAAATCTTGGCCCACACCATGATTCTATGAGTTACCTAGGCAATACCCAATTCATTCTCAACTCTATTTCTCACACTACAGTTTTTTTTTTTTACCTCTTCCCAGCTGCTTCATTTCCCCCCTTTCCATGGGTACTCTTCCTCCATACCCCTGTTTGCAGATCCCTTGGAACTCACACTCATGACTCAAACTTCTCTCAGATTAAACTCACTGTCTTTTCTCCAAAATATGTTCCTCCTTCTCGTTGTATTATTTTTGTGTATTGTACTTGTACTTACTTAGTCTCCAATGTTCTTAATTTTAAGACTCATCCTTAACTCTTTCCTCTCTTCTTTTATCAGTACTAAGTCCTGTCAATTCCACCTGAGAATTATCTTCCAGCTGTCTCCCACTTTGCTCCTTCTCACAACAAACTTTAGTGGATCCTCATTGCTACCCACCTGGACTAATTCCTCCAAGTGGCCTCAATGAAGCTCTTCTTCCAATCTCACCCTCTTCAACATTTCATTCATATTGAAACCAGAATAACTTTTTTTTTTTGGTCATCAGACTATTATACTAAAAACTTCATTGGTTCCCAAATAAATTTCAAACTCCTCTATCTCACTTTTAAGATCTTCTACAATTTGATATCATCCTACCATTCTCAGTATTATCTCATATAATGGTTTTCCATTCATTTCATACTTCTAACAAAATAGATTGTCTTTGTCATCCAAAAAAGTTTTGTACTTTCATGTTGCCATGTTTTTGCTGGAACAAGAATTTCGTATCTAGAATACCTTTTTTTTTATTTCTTTGATTCCTCACTACCCTTTAAAGCTTAATTCAAATGCCTTCTCCTTTACGACCTCTTCCCTGATCTACCTGGTTGTTAGCTACCTTCTTCATCAGACCTTCCTTATTAGCTTTTTTGTTTCGTTCTCGAATTCATTAACCTAACTTCTTCCTTCCTTCCTTCCTTCCTTCCTCCCTCCCTTCCTACCTTCCTTCCTTCTTTCCTTCCTTCCTTCCTTCCTTCCTTCCTTCCTTCCTTCCTTCCTTCCTTCCTTCCTTCTTTCCATCTCTTTTCCCCCTCTCTCCCTCCCTTTAACACATAGAAAAACTGAGGTACAGAGAGGTTGAGTAAATTCCCAAGGGTCACACAACTGGTAGATTCTGAGGCCAACTTTGAACTCGTGTTTTCTTGAATAGGTCCAGCATTCCATCTCTTACCTGGATCTTTAAAGAATAGCTAGGAATTCATTGAACAGAGTCATGGTGAGTAGGCACCAGATCCTCTTTCTTTCTCTACCAGGTTGCCATTAGGGGTGTGGAAAGGTGAAAGTAAAGTTGATCATCTTTTTAACTTCATCAGATTTCCTTAGCCCAAAAAAGGAGTTGGACTTCAAGAGAAACTACTATAGAGACCCATTATAACAAAAGCTTTTTATTATATATTAATTCATATTCCCTAAAGTAAAAAGCACAAGGTAGTTTTGATACAGATTCTATGCTTGATGTTATTCTTGTCTCCCAATGTCAATTACAAAGGTTTCTATTGTATCACTATCCCATTTTTCTGAAGAATAATGAGGGTCTTGTATTAGGTGGTAGGTTTGTGAATAGAGAGAAGGGTTTATATGTGAGACATGTAGAGGTAGAAATGACAAGTTTTGTCAATTGATTGGATATGTGGACTGAGCACAAATGAGGATTCAAAGACAATGCTAAGGTTATAAGCTTGAGAGATGGAAACAATAGTGACTCTTTCAGCAGCAGGAGGGAAGTTTTGTTGGGATGAAATAAAATGAGTCCTTTTGGACATATTGAGTTTGATGTGTTTCCAGACCATCCAGTTTGAAATGTTCAATAGGCAACTGGTGATCTGTAACTGAAGCTCAAAGGAGAGACTTGTACTTGATATATAGATCTTGGAGACATCTTTGAAGAGATGATGTGTCCAAAAATATGTGTTTCATTCTGCATTTTAAGTATCTCACTTCTCTGGCTCAGGAGGTGGATAGAATTTTTCATCCTCTATCTTCCATCTTCTTAATCATAGTCTATTATTGTATTGTTCAGAATTCTAATGTCTTTCTTGAACTCATTTATCATGTAATATTAAATATCTTTATTATCCCCGCTGATGTCCTATTCTGCCTATTGGACTGTTAAGTTCAGTAAAGTCAGGGACTGTGCTTGAACTCAATTGCGTGTTTATCATATAGGATTTGTTGTTGTTGTTTAGTGGTTTTAGTCGCAACTGACTCTTCAGGAACCCATTTGGGGTTTTCTTGGCAAAGATACTGTAGTGCTTTGCCATTTCCTTCTTCAGGTCACTTTACAGATGAGGAAACTGAAGCAAACAGGGTTAAGTGACTTGCCCACAGTCATAACTCTAGTTAGTGTCTGAGGTCAGATTTGAACTCAGAAAGATGAATCTTCCTGACTACAGGTCAGATGTTCTCTTCACTGTGCAACCTAGCCCTTAGGACAACACTCTACAAATAGTATGTACTTAATAAATGCTTGTCATCAAATGCCTGAGAATGATTATAGAATTTCATACTTTTATTAGACACTTTTATATAATGATAAATGCACATTATAAAGCACTAGTTAAAGGAAGTACTAATTGTTTAGATACATTTTGTACATTGGGTAGTAAAACAGATGTAAGTAATTATTCTCAAAGTCTGTTCAGGCTGGAGAAAGAAAGAAGCTCAAATATTTAGAGGAACTTCTAGATTTTATATTCATCACATTATTAAGGGAAGTTAGAGATATTTGAGAAGCACATCTTTAAACTTTTGAGGTCAATATTACAGAGAATATCTAAGTTTACTCATGAAATGATGCCAGTATCAGAGCTAGAATACCATGGTGTGTGTATGTGTGTGTGTGTGTGTGTGTGTGTGTGTGTGTGTGTGTGTGTGTTTGGAGTAGGAAAGTATATGTGTTAGTTGGACAATAGAAAGTCAAAGAGGCATGGGAGAATACACAAAGCACTAGTGTTGACTGGAGAAAAGTATGGACTCTTATTGGAGGAAGGCAAGTCATATATGGTGGAGAATGGTAAGCAGTACTGGTGGCAACAAAGGGAATGAGGGGGAAAGGAAGGGAGGAAAGAAGGAAAGAAAGGAGAGATGGATGGAGGGAAAAGAAGTGAGGGAGGAAGGAAGGAAGGAAAGGACAATGGAAAGAAAGAACAGAGGAAATTAGTAAGGAAGAAAGGAGGAAGGATAAGAAGAAAAAATAAGGAAGGAAGTAAAGGGGGAGGGAGGAAAGAACAAAGGAAAGGAAGAAGGCAGGGAGAAAGGGAGGGAGTAAAGAAGGAAGGAAGTAAGGAAGGCAGGAGATGAAGGAAGGGAGAGAAAGAGAGATAAAGAAATTAGTTTTTTTGCCATTGTTCCTTCTTTCTAGGAATCACTTTCACTTCTTTTCCTCTCCTAAACATCGGTATCTTCATCTGACAGAAAATTTTGAGCAATAATTCCCTCTTCTTAACATTCAGCATAGTGGTTCAAAAGGTGCCATTTTACTCATTAGAAGCAAAGATCTAGACTCTCAAGAAATCCAGCAACACATCCTGTTTTACTTGGCAAATCCTCAGGATGCTAGGGGAAATCTAGGATTTAGTACCAGGAATGATGATAGATGATAATTAAACTAAACCAATGACAGCTGATGAGGTTGCCAATAGAGACTTTGTAAAAGCAGAAGAGAACAGGGCCTGGAACAGAAGTCTAGTGATCATGTACAACTGTGGTTCTCAACCTTCTTAATGCCACAACTCTTTAATATTTGTATGTGGGTGTATCTGCATGTGGGCGGACCTGCCTGGAGATGGATAGAGGAGCGGTGTTTCAGTTCCTAAGACCATTGGAAATATGTGTTTACTGATGGTCTTAGGTGACCCTGTTTGACCCCCAAGGGGGTTGCGACCCACAGGTTGAGAACCACTGATCTACAATAAGGCGTCATGATCTTGTTGATAAATCAGGAAAGGAGACTGAGAAGGAGCAGTCAGACAAATAGGGAATAAAAATTACATGAAAATCCTGAAAGGGAAGCATATCTAGGAACAGAGGGTGGTCAACAGGGGCGAACACTCTAGACAAGTCAAGAAAGTTGAGGACTGAAACAAAACAAAACAAAAATCAAAATTGGAAACTAAAAAATGATTTTTAACTTTGGAGAGACCTATTTCAGTTGAGTGATAAGATCAGAAACAGTGTTGCAGTGCCTTGAGGAGTAAGTGAGAGGAATTAAAGTAGTAAGTATATATAATATTTTCTAGGAGTGAGGATGAGAAATGGAGGGAAAGGAATATAGGATGATACTTTGAGGGGACTCTAGGGTCTGGTGAAGGTATTTTTATGGATGGGGAAACTTGTGCATGTTTAAACACAGTTGGGAAAGAACTAGTAGATAGGGAGAGGTTAAAATTAGAGAGAAGGGATTTTTGAGGTTGCAATTTGTGATAGGAGATGCGATCAAGAGCAACTGCATTGGGTTTGGTTTGGTAAGGAGAAGAATCTTTTCTTTGTCAGAAACAAGTGGAACAGAAGACAAAATGTGGATGACATCAAAAGGTTTTGTGATTAAGGGGAGAGCAGAGAGAGCTCTCTATGAATGGCCTCAATTTCCTCAATTGCTCGTAAGTAGGAGATGATGTCCTAAGATGAGAGAGGAGGAGGAAGAGGATGTGAAGAGGAGTTGAGGAGAAATTTGGAGAAGCTTTTTTGGAGAATAATATAAGGAATAAATTGGGGGGAATAAAAGGAAGGCCCAATTAAGGTAGGATAACATCAAATATAAAATACCCAATCATCTTTTTCATGTGACTTCCTTCATCTCTACTTGGCAACCTGTAATTAGAGTGGAAGAGATGGATAGTAATAGTAATCCCAGGGCTAAGGTTTGGTAAGTAATGAATAGTCATAGAACAACGGTGAAAAGGATTCAAGATTAAAGGGCAGGATAGAATTGAGTTGCTTAACTGTAGGGCCTAGATGGAAAAGAAAGGGAGATCAGAGTAGGGGTAATGACCTGAGAAAATGCTGAGGGAGTACTGAGGAGTAATTGGAGATCTCAACAAGGGTTTGGGAGGGGTGAGGAATAGGGAAAGATGGAATGAAAAATAGTTATATTCAGATAGTGAAATTTCAGCCTTTAGTTAGAGAAATGAAACACTTGTGATTAATCGTGAGATCTAGCTATGTATGGCCTAGGTGGAACAAAGGAATAGGTTATAGGATTTAAGGAAATTTTGAAATCCTGTAATATAAGGACATGAGTTGAAAATGAGAGGGAGATGATATGCCAGTTACTAAATTTCTTGAGAAACGATGTAGAATGAGAAGGAGATTGACAGTATGGAATAAGCCATCATAAGCTATATTTGGTACTGTAAACTTCAAAGGAAGAGAAGTTGTTGAGTGATGATAGTGAGGGGAGTCTGGAGGTGTCACTTAGGAGCAAGAACCAGTCTCCCTTCAGGACTAGTATATCGGGGATGTGGGCAGAGGTACAGCCTGTAGTAGAGTAGAAGACTGCAAATTTGGGTCATTAAAGGAGAGCTAGGTCTCGAGGTGAGGGCTAACATAGGGAAGACATCTGAGAAAGAGAAGTCTCAAAGGAACTAGTCAGGGTAGTTTTTCACTATGAAAAAGAAATCCCAGGGGGCACAATGGAAATATTGGGGGCAAGACTGAAGTGGGATGTGAATGAATAAATGGTGGAGGATGGGGATGAGAAAACAAGAAGTGGGGGGGGGGTTGGGTATCATTTACCCCTCTGGGCCATCAGTTAATGTAGGAATTGTAAAATATGTGATGGGAAATAATTACCCATCAGAGTAGAAGTGTGTGGCAGATGAAAAAATGAACCTCACACTCTCCAAGGGATGCTGTTTCTGGGCAAGGACCAGGATATTACATTTACGTATTTACATATTACATTCTCTCCTGCTTGCCCTGGAAGGGTAGAGAAGAGTGGATGATGCTTTAACCTGGTTTCTCTTCACCCCTCCTAGAGGGAGGTTTATATGGGTAGGCTCCTGCCTGATATTGATACTTCTTCTTGTTGGCATAGGAGAGGTGGGGCGGGTGGTCCCATCCATTTTGCAATGAAAGAAATTGAGTATCTAAAATGTGATTTTCAAAACATCATAGCTACTAAGTGGCAGGCAAAGTCAGAACTTGGAATCATATGAATCCAAGACTGTGACTCTTCCATCTGTCATATCACTTTTGAGCTATACAACCACACCTATGTTGTAGAGGATAATACAGGATGATCTGTGTTCTATTAAAGACTGCTTTTAAGGGTGCTTAATACACCTTTGGTGGGCATATCATCCTCTTGAAGCTGAGTTATAAGTATTTCTGGGAGTTACATGTTATTTCACATGAAAGTAGCACCATTTCCTCATGCTGTTCTGGATATAGTAGACCTGGAAAGAAATGATTATTTGTCACTTGGTCCAGAGAAAAATTCTTTTCCCCCAACCACTTACAACATGCTGTTACTACTCAAGGAACTCTGCGTGAAAACTTAATTTTTTAGGTTTATGTGTCTGAGGCAATGTTTTGTTACTGTCTGGATAAGACAAGAGGGATATAAGAGTGAAGATGTAGAGTTTGCCAGTACTTTGGGTTCAATACAAAATAGGGAAAAATCTTGAGTTTATTTTGGATGGGGACTGATTGAAGGAACTGGGTATGTTTTGCCAAAAGAAGACTCAGAGAAACATACTAGTGTTTCAGGTAACTAAAAGGCTGTAATGTAGAAGAGCTTTAGAAAGCAGAATCAGGAACAATCAGCTAAAATTGCAAATAGTAAATTTAGATTTGATATCAGGAAAAACTTCCAAGTAAATAGAACTATCATAAAAATGGTGCTGAGTTGACCTCTCCCCAGAGCCCTTAAAACAGAGCCTGGATAACCACTTATCAGGTAGAGTACAATGTGTATGGTTGAATTAGATGGCTCCCAAGGTCCCTTCTGACTCAAATTCTTTGATTCTGGGAATTTGTCCATAAATATTACATGAAATGCCTCTTCCTAAACCCATCTCCATGATGTCTTCCATCACTCATCCCTCAAAACTTTTGACGAATGATCAAAATGTAGACCTCGAGTCCCCAGCTACTTTTCCATTACTCCTAGATCTAAGAAAAATTTATAAATCTAATATTCATTCTTTCTATGAGTTATAGAACTAAGTATCCAGATTATTTAAATAGAAGAGCTACTATATGCCAGTATAATAGTACACGGTGGATGAATCTACCATGCTACCACAGAGAAAAAATTTAATTTGCATCACCTTTACATAAGTAGAACCCAATTTTCCTATCAATAACAGTTCATTATATTGCCATTGACAGTAAATTCCTTTCCTAAATGTTGGAATAGTTCTAATTAGAATCACATCAAATCCCAATTTCCATCTCATTCTAGTTTTCAACACAATAAATCTGTAACAATATTGCACTTACAGAATCCCAATTAATACAGCTGAAATGCAAAATAATGAAAAGCTTAGAAATTATTATGACATTTATGACAGCATCATTTCCTCTGAATGCCATATTCAAATATCCCTTAATCTACTGCATAAATGGTGATAAATGTTTTACACTTTGAGATACAGTGATTTGAAGGTTCAAAGTTCAGTTTGTTTTGATTCTTGGTTTTAATAGACATTGCAACTAGAAAAATATAGCTCATAAAGATGCCTAGATCCAAATGGAGAAAGTACATCATCCTTGACTCTCCTTATAAAATGTGATACTCACTTTTTCATCCCTTTCACCAATTATGCAAAGATTTTTGTTGAATTTTTTTATTGACAACATCTTTGTTGTTGATCAGTTGCTCTTGAAAAATCATCAGATGCTACATTTTTAAAAAATTGGCTCAGTATCCAGAGGAAGTCTTTATTCAGAAGACTTTAAGTTAGAAAATTCTGTTTCAAAATTTTTAAAGTGTTCAGATCTGAGAATTTTTATATATGACTTTTGTTGACAAAAAAATCCTTAGTTTTAAAATGTTTATTGTGATGGTTTTATAATACCATTAGCTAATATGTCCAAGTAAAATATATACACAAGATGAGGTCCACTGTTAATGAGAATGAGTATAAGTCTACATTTCAAATAATCTTGATAACATCAAATTTTGGGACCACCCCTTTGTCAGATCTGGTTGGATTATCATTTTTTTTACTTAATAATGTCATAGACAAAGAGATTGTACTAGGAAATGAATGTTGGCTCTGTCATTTTCTTATTGAATTTTAGTTTAATTAAACTATGTAATGTAAACTGTAAATACATTGTGATATGTTGAAAGTGAATGAACAAGTGAGGGCATTACTGTCTATCACTATACTTCCTTGGGCTATGTTTCATATCTTTTCAAATGAGCCCATCCCATTTTGGAGACCAGTGCCATAGACAGTTGGCATGGCATTATAGCATTTTTTAATAGAAAACAAGATTTTCTTTGATGTACAATCTAACTCTGTTGTCTGCTTGGCTTGGTACAGTCATGGAGCTAAAGAATGTTGCCCTGACACAATACACCAAGTCTTATATCCCCAACAGTTTCTTTTGACTTCCTAGAATCCAACTCCTTTCTCCTTTTGTGTTACCTACTATATACCCCAGGGCACAACCTAGTCCATTAAAATTATGGTTTGTTTTCTCTTATGTGTCTAAGTGCGCCACCATCACCATCGCCACCCATCCACTCCCCAAAAATCCAGTACTTTTTTGGCTGATTGAATCAGTTGCTGCAGGAGAGAAACAAGTCTGAAGCACAGAAGGCACATGCCTAACAACACAACAGCAGCAGCGGCAACAGCAGCAACAACAGCAATTCACTTTAAAGGTTTCAAAGGACACAGTCTTGGCAATCTTGATGGAATTCACTAGCTGTCACAGGACGTGTCCGACTTGAGTAGATTTCTGTAATTCCAGGTCTGCAATCCTGTCAACCATTCTTCCATACCTTTCCAAAATTTAGATCTTTTCAGATGATGTGAAACTTACTACAACATTAGATATTCCCTAAAACCACATCTAATGGTTCTGATTTTATTTTCCTCTATTTTAATATGGTTTTGCACATAATAGCTGCCCAATAAGTGTCTGTTGCATAAAGTCCTGACAGCCTTGCTTATCCCCACTATGTATCCATTTCTCAAAATGTTGGAACTCCTACTTTGGAACACCTTGTGTGCCAGGCTGGTTACTTTATGGTGTACAAAAATATGCACCTAGGAATATTTATACATATAGATACAATATAATACACATAAATGCTCCCACATAAATTATATACACAAGAATTTATATACATTTATAGTACATACATGTATACATGCTTATATGATGCATATAGCAAAGATGACTGAATGGGAGATATAATTAATGTCTTCAACTATTATAAGAACTCTCGTGTCAAAAAGGGACAGCTCATTTATTTTGTGTGGCTTTAGAAGATAGGAGTGAAACCTAGAAGCAGAAGTTGAAGTGAGATCTTGTATATATACATAGACATTATTTATCTATCTATCTATCTGTCTATCTATCTATCTGTCTGTCAGTCTATCTATCTATCTATTCATTGACTGATTTGTTCAACTAGTATATATTAAAAAACATACACATAAACATATTTCAAATTTTTAAAAAGATCTTATAGTTTCATAATTGTGGGTACCCCCCTATGCAAATGAAGTTCTTTTTATGCTTAAGTAAGTGGTCTTCACGAATGGCCAAAAAATCTTCCTTGCTTTCTCTGATAGTAATCATAATAGCCAGAAGTTATATAGTGATTTAAGTTTTGCAAAAACACTTTACATGCATAATAATTTAATCCTCATAAGGACCCTGTGAGGTAGGTGCCATTATTATCCCTATCTAACTGATGATGAAACAAGCTGAGAGATGTTGAGGGACTTGCCCAGAGTCACATAGTTGGCAAAAGTCAGAGGCAGGATTTAAACTCGGTTCTAATGAGCATCTTCAAACTGAACTAAGCTGATTCTTAAAATGAAGATTTGTAATCCATTCCCACGTCTATACTTCAAGTCTTTCCAGAGTGGTAGAAATTCTCAGAGATGCTGATTTAATGGTATATTTTTCAAGAATCTGCTCCACACCATGATGACTCATCAGCGTACAACTTTACTAGATATATACATGAAAACACTAATGTATACATATGTGCATGCACATACTATTTATAGATTTACACATACATGTTTCTATGCACACACATGTATGTGTGTATGTATGTATTCGGACCGGCGATTCATTCATTTAAGGAACTTCCAGTGAGGAAACACCTTCAGCCAATGAATATCAGCAACTTCTGCGATTTCTAGTCTTGCAAAGTTAACAATGGATTTTTAGAGGTTAAATAACTTACTAAGGGTCACACAACAAGCTTATGTCAGAGGTGGGGCTTTATACAAGCATTGTTGACTCCAAGGCTGGCTCTCTTTATATATGCCTATATACACATGTCCCTATATGCACATATATGCACAGACACATGCTCATATGCACATATAAGTGCATACACACATAAACACATACACTATATGTAGCTTACAAGTCATATGTATACACATAAACACACAGTTATGCACACGTGTATAGACACACAGAAGGGGTGTTGCGTGTGTGTATACACACACACACATATGTACACATATATTTGTCTAGCCTGGTGATTTGCTAGATGTAGGTCTCTTTATACAGGAACACAGCAAAGTCTTTCACTCAGCATTCTTAGGTTATTTTTAAGGCATTCTGTCCACTTCCAGATTCTACAACCCAAGTGAGATTTAGAAAATGTGAAGTGAGTTCATAGAAGGCCCAAAGCATTAAAGGTGTGGGAAATAGCCCTTGTGAGGGAAAACCAGAAGGAATACAGACCTTTTAACTTTCAAGAAGAGAAAAAAATTATACTGTAAGACTTAATAGTATTCATGAATATGAGGAGATATTGGGTATTAATGAGTAGATATTTTCCATTTCAATTAAGGAAAGGACAAGAGGGTTAACCTGTAACAGGAGGATTTAGGTTACAAATTAGGAAGAACATCTTGATTCTAGAGGTTATGAAATGCTGGAATACATTATTAAGCACCCTTGAGTATTAGAGTTGGTATTCCAACTGTGCCAGCATTTATTCTTTATGAATCTTCCCATTTTCTGACCCTCAGAAAGCACCTGATCACATGAACTTCAAGTGAGAAGTATTTATTTAAGCTACTTCTCTACAACTGTAGAATAAAATGAATTAGAACTCCGTATGAATTGGAATGACTTGATTTAGCACAGTGAAGAAAATAAATACTGCTCTGTGTGTGTATGAGAGGACGTGGTGCGGTAGAAAGAACACTGATTTCAGAGTCAGACGGCCTGAGGTTGACTTCTATCTCCTCCAGTGACTAGCTGTGTAATGTTAGGCTCCCTGAGCCTCAGTTTCCTTATCTGTACCACGTACTATAACTACTGTCTCATAAGGTTGATCTGATGGTAGAGATAGGGATAGAATGATGATAGAGTGTATGTAAAACTTTTCTTTCAGCCATAAAATACCATATAAATGTAGGCTATTATTTTTTGAGTACCGGAATCATCAGGGAAGTTAGAGGTGGCCCAAGGAGATCTAGTCCAATAAGACAAATATTCATTGGATATCTCTAATTTGCAAGGCACTATTGCACTGTTACTAGAACAACAGTAACAATAAATTCAGGAAGGAAGATTAAAAATTAATCTTTTGTGAGGATATTGATTCGTATGTTCTGTTATCCTAGTGATAGGGGAAGCAGAAGGAAAGCAGGCATGGACAGAGGATGAGATGGCTTTAGTAAACGTCAGGCAGAACTAATGAAAATTTGGAGGCCCTAATCACTTTTGGAAACTATTCCCAAGGTTGTATTAACATATTATTTTAGATTTACACCTTGAAAGGACCTTAGAGATCAACCAAGACCATAAATCTAGAGCTGGCAGGAACCTCAGAGGTCATCTGGTCCAACCCTTTCCTCTTATAGATAGGAAACTAGCCACAGGAAAATTAAGTGACTCAACCAAAGACAACTGAGTAGTAAGTCCCAGAGGTGAGATTTGAATTCAGATCTTTTGACTGCACAGCCAGCATTCTGTCTATGGTTTTTTATGTGCAGACATATTTGCTAATGTAAATTCACTTGGGCTGTGTGACCTTGGGCAAGTCCCTTAGCCCTGTTTCCCTCAGTTTCCTTATCTGTAAAGTGAGCTGGAGAAGGATATACCTGAACAACAACAGTGAATGCTATGATTCCTCATTGCTCTTCTTCATGCTTTCCTCACGTGTACCTAATTATCTACTTTGGGCCTCAATTTCCTTCTTTATAAATGGAGAACACAGGCCTAATTGATAGTGATACTGTTTATTATTGATTAGTTGTTAAGATAAATAAATAAAAAAAAATAAATGAAGTATTATGTAAATGCCAGTTAGTCTTATCATTTAATTGCCTTCCTGGTGGTGTGTTGTTGTTGTTGCTGTTGTTGTTTTAAGAATAAAAAAGGAACTGCTAGTGGTTCCTAATGTTTTCATTTAAATGCTTTTTGTAGACACTAAAATTAACAATACTTAAAGGAGTTTAATTAGTTGGGGATCAAGTAAGTAAGAAAAGGGGGAGCTAGCTCTTAATCTGTTATGATTATTCTTCTAGAAAGACAACCTTATTAAGAATTGTTTGGATTATTTTACTGTTTCAATTCCACGCTGTAGTTATACTAGATATAAAATTCATTTCTGAGACTTAAATCATCTGTTTTCTCTATCTATATAGCCCAAGTGAGTTTTCATTAGCAAGTGCATGTCCATATAGAAAGATTTCATATCATAGTAGGCAGAACACTGACTGTGTAGTCAGAGGGCCTGAGTTCAGATTTCACCTTTGGTGCTTTTTACTTGTATGCCTTTGGGCAGGTGTCTGAAGCCACATTTGAACTTAGGAAGATATCTCTTCCTGTTTCCAAGCCCAGCATTCTGTTCACTGTTCATCTAACTGTCTCATCATAGCTTTAGAGGGAGACAATCCACTTTCTTCCTAGGGTTAAAGCCAATGGGAAGGCAAAATTAAAATTGCTGATTTCCTCCTTAAAAACAAAATGTTAGGGGAGGAGCCAAGATGGCAGCGTAGCAGCAGCAACATATTGCAGCTCTCACATAGCCACCCCAAAATACCCATAAAATAGGACTCTAAACCAATCCTGGAACTCCAAAACGCACACAAAGATACTTCCCACTAAAGTCAGCTTGG
>CM053580.1:85451544-85468901 GCA_028627135.1 Pseudochirops cupreus
GCATTCTTCTCCTCCTTGGCTTTTTGAGCCTCTTTTGCCATTTGAGTTAATCTATTTTTCAAGATGTTGTTTTCTTCAGTCAGGTTGTTGACTTTCTTTTCATGATTTTCTTGCATCATTCTCATTTCTCTTCCCAATTTTTCCTCTACTTCTCTTATTTGGTTTTCAAAATCCTTCTTAAGCTCCTCTATGGCTTGTAACCAGTCTACATTTTTCTTGGAAGGTTTTAGTGCAGGAATTCTGACTGTATTGTCTTCCTCCCATTCCATGCTTTGATCCTTTTTGTCCCCCAAAAAAGAATCTAAAGTTGGATTGCTGTTCTTACTTTGCTTCCTTTGCCTGCTCATGTTGCCAGTCAATAAGCTGACTTTTTAGCTCTGTGGAACTCTGCTTCCAGATGGGAGAGCTTTGTCCCAAATCACTGGGGTTTTCACAGCTGCTGGAGCTATTAGGAGGCTGCTATAGCCCCCACCAGCTTTGGCTCACTAAAAACACACCTCAGGACCACCACCCAAGACTAGGATCTGGATCCCAGCAGCTTAAGGCAAGAGCACTTAGCCCCTGAATGATTGCTTGGCCCTCCCTGCAATCTGCAGGCCGAGAGCTCTGAAGCAGCTATGTGGAGGCGGCTGCAGGGCCACTGCTTCTGCTACTTTCATGCCCTGGAGGCAGCTGGCCAGACTGCTTTTCTCCCCTAGATTTAGCCGAGTTTCACTAACCTTTCACTTAGTCCTTGTTTCTTATGGGTTGATAATTCTGGAAATCACCATAGCTGCTGGTGATCCACTCTCCTGAAGGCTCCAGCTGTGGCTTGTCCTGGCTGTTCCAGGGCCAAGCCGTGGTTTCAGGCTGGGCTGTTTTCAGTGCACTGAGATGAGCCCTTCCTGTTCTGCCTACCAGGCTGCCTTCAGTGGGAGCTTTGTTTCTCTATACTTTTGTGAGTTCTGGAGCCCTCAAATTTGTTTAGAGTCATATTTTATAGGTATTTGAGGTGGTTATGGGGAGAGCTGCAGAGTTTTCCTGATCTATACCACCATCTTGGTGAAAGAGCTATGAATTATGTTGAATTATTTTGAAAGAGCTATGAATTCATGCATGTGAGTATAGTCTATCCACTGATGCAGCTTATAACTCCTCATGTTATTAGACAGACTTGATGAGTGGCTGTGGATAAAAATAGTACATTGCCTGGAGGCCAGTCTGTTAGTGATGGACCTCTCTGAGCTCTGAGGTAGGTATTTAGATGATAGCCACACAATGTTGTGGTAGATTCATCTTTCCCATTTGGTAGGACTGTATTGTACTTTGCTGGCAGAACCTTTGAAGATTTAGGAAGAAAAGGAGCAAGCACCTACTATGTGCCAGGTACTGTGATAAGTGCTTTATGAATATCTCATTTAATCCTCACAACAACTATGGGAGGAAGATACTATTATTATCTCCATTTTACAGTTGAGGAAACTAATGTAAACAGAGGTTAAGTGACTTGCCGGGGGTCACACAATTAGAAAGTATCTGAGGTTAGATTTGAACTCATGTCTCCCTGATTCTAGATCCAGTGCTCCATCTACTGCTCCTTCTTGCTCCACCTGGCATCACAACTGTGCCACACTCGTCTCCCCCTTTCTTTAAAAACCCTCTCACTGCAAGCTATCATCTTATATCACTCTTCCACTTCTCAGCTAGACTCCTTGAAAAAGTACTTCCACTTTCTCTCCTTTCACACTCTTCTGAATCCTCTGAAGTCTGGCTTTTAATGTCAGTGCTCATCTGAAACTTATGTCCCTAAAACTACCAACTATCTCTTAACTGTCAAATCTGATGTCCTTTTCTTGGTCTTCATCCTTCTTGACCTTTCTGTACCATTTGAGCTTTTTGACTACCTTCTAGTGGGTACTTTCTTCTCCATGCATTTTCATGACACTGTTCTTCCTAAATTCTTCTTTTACTTATCTGATTCCTCCTTCTCAGTCTCCTTTGTTCATTCATCATCTGTGTCACATCCACTAACTGTGGGTGTAGTTCAAGACTCTTTCCTGGGCTCTTGTCTTTTTTTTTTCTCTTTCTGTATATGCTCTTTCACTTGGAGATTTCATCAGTTCAGGTTCAATAAACATCTCTATGCAGATGATTCTCAGACCCATTTATTCAGCCTTTGTCTGTCCTGAAGTCCAGTATCCAATTACCAGTTACTTATTGGACATTTCAAGAAGGATGTTCTGGAGAAATCTTGAAATCAAAACTGTCCAGGAGTGGAGAGCAAGGGATTTGGAAGAGAAAGTTTTGTTATATAACATCAAAAGATATTAATAAATTTTTGCAAACATGGTTTCATACATAATTTCCACTGTGAGGATAATTGCA
Source organism: Pseudochirops cupreus (assembly GCA_028627135.1). NCBI lineage: Eukaryota > Metazoa > Chordata > Mammalia > Diprotodontia > Pseudocheiridae > Pseudochirops > Pseudochirops cupreus. The sequence continues at coordinate 85,453,909 of CM053580.1, forward strand.
TGTTATATGCCAAAGTCTGTTAGATAAGGTGGAGGAATTCTAAAAGAACTCAATAAGTTCTTCCAATGTAAATAAAAAGCATATCATCCATTCTCAATGAATTTTATGCAAAGGTAGGCATGAGGGAAACTGGTAAAAAAAAAGCTAACATATGTTTGAGGATTAAGAAAGAGGACAGTGACTTGAAAATGAGAGAAAGTTCTCATTCCTTTATGCAATGAATGCTTTCAAGGAATATTTATGATGACTGACATTATAAAGAATGAAACTATTAGCTTATTGATAGGAAATTACTGGTTCCCAATTCAGGAACCATTTCCGATTGTTTTTGTTCAGTTGTTTTGGTTGTGTTCAACTCTTCATGGCTCCATTTGGGATTTTCTTGGCAAAGATCTTGGAATGGTTTGCCATTTTCTTCTCTAGCTCATTTTACAGTTGAAGAACTGAAGCAAACAAGGTTAAGTGACTTGCCCAGGGTGACACAGTTAGTAAGTGTCTGAGGCCAGATTTGAACTATGGAAAAGGGGTCTTCCTGACTTCAGGCTTGGCACTCTATCCACGGTACCACCTAACTGCCAGTTTCTAAATTAGTTGTTTACTATCAGAACACTAGCTTTTTAAAATGAAGATCAAAATCAATATTTTCCACCTCTTTTGAATTCATTTTCTCCCCAATTTGCACTTACTCTCATGGTTGGAGGTTTCCAGAGGGTTGTTTGAACGTTCAGGGACGATGCTAAGAGTACAAGTTTTAAATTTGGATGCTCGACTGTAAAATGAGCTGGAGAAGAAAATGGCAAACCATTCCAGGATCTTTTCCAAGAAAACCCCAAATGGAGTCATGAAGTTGGACACAACCAACATTTCCTACCTTATCTAACAGATTTTGGCACATAATATGCAATTATCCTCATGGTGGAAACCATGTATGGAACCGTATGTATGTATGCAAAATACTGGATTAAAGTTAATTTTCTTGATATCTTTTGATGTTATATCACAAAACTTTCTCCCCCAAATCCCCTTGTCTCTGCTCCTGGAAAGTTTTGATTTCAAGATTTCTCCAGGACATCCTTCTTGAAATGTCTAGTAAGCAGTTGGTAATTAATTGGGTACTGGACCTCAGGAGAGACAAAGGCTGAATAAATGGATCTGAAAATTATCTGCATAGAGATGTTTATTGAACCTGAACTGATGAGATCACCAAGTGAAAGAGCATATACAGAGAGAAAAAAAGACAAGAGCTCAGAACAGAGTCTTGAACTACACCCACAATTAGCGGATGTGACACAGATGATGAATGAACAAAAGGAGACTGAGAGTAATCAGACAAGTAACAGAAGAATTCAGGAACAACAGTGTCACAAAATACTTGGGTACATTCCTCCAGATACACCCAGGACCTTGGGAAGAATGGGCTTAAATTTCTAATTCAGTGGTAGTAAGGCACATCCTATGTGTAGGATACATTTTTGGCAAAGGAGATATTTATTATCTGTAAAACTCTGGCAAGTAGCTTAACCTCTCAGGACTTCAAGGTACTCATTTGTAAAATGAGGTTGGATGTGATTATCTCTAATATCCCTTACACCTCTAAATCTGTAATCCTAATTCAAGAATCCCGAAAAATAAAACACTTAGAATCTAATGCAGTATGACCTAAAAATCACCCTCCCCTCAAAAAAATATGGTCAAAGGGACATAACCCACCCATAAAAAGACAGGCCCAAGTACTCTCCCTGCTTTCTGCTTCTTGCTCTGTAGTAATCAGAACAATATCATCATTGCTACTTTAACAGGAATGACATTAATCCTTATGACTTCACTTGTATGTCTGTGACTCCCAAGACAAAAATTCCATCCCTTGGCCATCATCTCCCTATGTGTGTTGTCTTTCCATATTATGATGTAAACTCAAAGAGGACAGAGCTAGTCTCATTTTTGTATTTGTATCCTCAGTACTTAGTATAGCACTAGGACAGAGAAGGTCTTTAAAATTTTTCCATTCATTCATTTAGGTGTGTGTGCTTTAAAACACTTTGAGTATCCATATTTTCCATGCTGCAGAAACTGCCTCCACTGATGCAAATTACAGACCTCTTTATGACTTAAGTTATCTTTGAAAGTTGCTGTGGCTGAAAAATTAATCACACTGCAGCCAAGCTCACGATATAGTGATCCTGATTTAGTGAAGGTTATCCTTAGGCAGTAGATAGATATATAGAATGTTACTGGGGCCTATATTTAAAGCCTTTTCAGTATGGCAATGCCAGGAAAACTTTGCCTGGCATTGCCTTCTATAGTAGAGGGTCACCTCCAAACCATGATAAAGCATTAGAATGGGACCTGGGGGGGCATATATTTAATATACAGTACTTGAAAATAAGTTTTACTATTAAGAATTTAAGATCTGCACTTGAGATGCATTGAAGTAAGTTTTTGGAAACTGCCAGCCAATAAATTAACTTTTGGCACTGGAGAAAATAATGTAATTGCTAATCAAGGCAGACTCCAGGGGAAGACCCAGCCACTAGTAATTTAATTATGGACAGGCAGCAAGGAGTCACAGGAAGGAGATCATAGGCAAAAATTGATAGGAGAGAAAACACATTTAAGAGGTAAAGAACACTGATACACTAGTTCTTATTTTCAAAGCACCATGGAGACTGTTGACTGCGTTGATCTCCCTTGGTATCAGTAGGATTTTTTTTTATGGTAAAGATCTTGTTATCTTCTTTGAAAAATTAGATTTAAGGAACCTCTAAGATGAAATCTTCCAGGATAGTAAGTCTATTAAAAAGACAATTTCTTGTGACTAGGAATTTTAGAACGGGGTTAAAAAAGAGAGAAAGTAGTAGAAAGAGAAGATGAAAGAATCACTTTCTTTTGCATATTAATGACATTCAAGAAAGAAAGTAACACTTATTGATAAAGTGTTTTGAAACTGGAAAGGGTATCAGTACCTAGTGAAAACAGAGTAGTTAAGAATATCATTTACATGTGTAGAAACCCAGAGAAATATAAATGAATAAACACATTCAAGATGATAAAAACATAAAGAATAAAAGCTGACACAATCTACATACATTTTCAATATGAATAAAAAACTCAAGCAAGTTTGAGAGGTTCCGTTTTGAAGATGTTTTTCATGTATTAACTGTGGAGAATGGGAAGGAGGTGTATGATTTTCTTCTCCATCAGAACACAACAATGATTGAAAATCTCTAGTGAGATGGAAAAATTGGGGTAACAAAATCAGTATCATAAAAGGATAAATAAATCACTGCTCTCTACCTACCCCTGTGAAGTTAGAATATAAATAATCTTACAGATAATAGAGATGAGTTAGCATCAAATTCAAGTACAAGAGGGAGAGGACATAAGATCTAGAAGGGACAGGCATTAATGGAATTGAGTTGGAATTTATTTATACAAAGATTAATGTATGTAATAAATTATAACAGGCAACAATAGTGCTATATCCCAGTGTTATAAATAGCACTGCTATAAGGCTACTACAGTGCTATAAATTGTGATACATGAAATGTGTTCAAACTGACTGCTGTTTACCTAGGCTTTCAATCAGCTATTGTCTGCTTATCTTCCTCTTGCTTTTTTGTCCTTCTCCTTAATTTCTTTCCTTTTCTCCCAATTCCTTCAATTTACCTATTTATTCATTCAGATGATTTCTCTGAAAATTGTCCATTCTACAGTGTTGGGCATTTCAGATTTTGAGTCTCTGTGCATAGATATTTGATCCATTCACAGGAAAGGTGCTATATACATCATGTGCACAAGTAAATAACAAATGTATAGGAAAACGGAAGCTCTTCTACTCTAAGAATGCTTTCAAGGCTGGGCCCATGTCATTGGACATTTTAGCAAAGGGTTATGGTTCGGTGTAGCCACAGCCTAAATTACGTGGAAAATCTGTAACAGCTGTGAAATTGATAAATTATGGCTTAAGCCTGAATGGTGGCTGACACTCATCATAGCAAAATGTAATTAGAAAATTTATGAATTGGAGCTTTTAGCCTTTTTGTGTGGAACATAAAGTTTCATTACTAGTCATATGATCCTAGGCAAGTTCTTCACCCCTCAGAATCATCATCATATCTGCATCTCTGATTATAGATCAACTGCCCTTAGATGCCCCACTATCTCAAACTCAAACTGAGCTTATTATATCTACCCCTAAACTTGATCCACCTTCTGGCTTTGCTATTCTGTCTGTGCTGTTACAAAATCACCATGATTTTAATGTTCATAATCCTGGTATAATCTTTAATTTCCTGCTTTTTAAACTTTTATATTCAACCACTTACCATGTTCTGCTGATTCTAGCTCCAAAATAATTCTAGCATTTGCCATCTCTTCATATCCATCATCCCCTCTCTAGGCCCTCATTCTCATTGTCCTACTCCAATAGGTGATTAACAAATCATTCTGCCTTCTTTCTCTTCCCTCCCCCAAACCAGCCTTTTTTCCATTGTCAGACATTTCATTGTCTGTTCAAAATTTTCATAATGCTGGGCCCTTCCTTACCTTGAAGATTGAATTTAGAAGCTTAATCTAGTGGCTCCCTGTGGAGAAGCACTATGTGGTAAAATGAAATGAATATAGAGGGGAAAACTGGGTTTAAATCATGGCTTTCCCACTTATTACTTGTGTGACCTTGACAATGAACTTATTTGGGTCTCAGTTTCCTCATCTGTAGTGAGGGCATTGGACATATCCAAAGTGTTCCCCTAAGTCTATATTTATAGGTTTCTACTCTGCCTGGCTTCAGTGAAACCTGAACACCTCAGCCCTCCTCGACCATCTTTGTCTCCTTAATATTATCTGCCTTTTCTCTCATTGCTGAACTCATTCCTCAGTGATTAATAATGTCTTGCGCAGAGTCATACCTTTCTCTTCACAGTGATTCTGAAACTCCAACTGTCATTATTCATATCCACTTCTCTATTTCCTATCAATTATTCCCATATTCCCATCCCTTTCAACCTAACCTCCCCTTCCCCAGAACTCAATATCACATTCTAAAGCTACCTACCTCTTCCACTGTGCTCTTTGGAAAGTCATAGATAACAAATTTGCTTTTATATTAAGTCTTTTCCTTTTCCATTCCTCCCATCTTCTGGCTCTCACCGAGATCTGACTTTTTCCTGATTACGTAGCTTCCCTGGATATCCTTTCCAATCCTGGTCGCACTCTCATTCAACCCCCGTAACTCACTGGTTCATGTGGAGGAGTTGGAATACTCCCCGTTTCTATTTCTAAACCCTACCTCTACCATCATCACTCAGTAACCTTTCTTTCCTTGTGGGTCAATCAATCTATATCTACAATGCATCCAAAATTCTGGTAGCTGTTCCTGCTAACTTCCAGAACACTTCCCTTCTTTCCTCAATGATTTCAATGCCTGATTTTGTCTCTTCCCTGATACTGGTGCTCATGATAGGGGATTTCAACACACACACACACACACACACACACACACACACACACAGTGTGTATATGTTGATACTTCCTCAAATACCTTAACTTCTCAGTTTCCCAATTTATGCATATCTCATGACATACTCCTCCACACTGCCTCAGCTATACACAGAGATGATCATATCCTGGATTTTAGTATCACTGCCCCCTTCAAATACCACGCTTCCACAAACCCTGAAGTTCCATTATCTGATCACCATCTGTTGTCTTTCCACTGCTCCCTCTACTTTGTAGTCTTAAATAATGTTCTCATCCTCACATCCAACCCCTTTGTCCCTGCAATTCTTTCCTCATCCTTTACCCTTTTAATTGCTATAGTCTCTTGCCTTCCCCATCTTGACCCCTTTGGTAAACCAGTTCAACCATGCATTGTCATTTACTTTCCTGTTTCTTGCCTCATTCTCATATTGGAGATCTTGCCCTGCCAAGCCTTAGTCTTGGATTACTCCCATCATCTGCTGCCTTTGTGCCCACTCCCACAATGCTAAATGAAGCTGGTGAAAATCTTGAAACCACGCTAACTGAGTACACTCCAAAGTTATGTTACATTATCTCAGTTGTAGCAAGACACTTCATGTACTTCCATAACCAATTCACTATCCCACTCACCACAGTAGCTCTTTCAATTCTTTTCATCACTCCTCAAAATTCTGATAGCTTCTCCTCCTCCCATTCTCTTAGCTGAGAACCTTGCATCATATTTCACTGAAAAAATTGAGACCATTCACAAAGATCTTTTTCTCTTCTTCCCCTCATCTCCCATAGCTCGTATGTCTTCTGCTACTATTTCCTATTTCATCCCCGTGTCACCTGAAGAGCTGACCCTTCTGGGCAATATTAAATCTACATTCACCAGTGATCCTATCCTATCTTTTCCAACAGCTTTAATCTTTCTCTTTTCCATAATCCCTCCCTGTCTTCTGGTTGCTTAGCTATCACTGCTTCCATGTCTCCCCATCCTCAAAAATCCATTGCCTGATTTTTTCCATAGCCATTTGTTATTATCTCATGTCTCCTCCATTTTGTATTAAATTCCTTGAGAAGTTTATCTATAACCAGTACTTCCACTTCTTTTGTGTCACTCTGTAAGTCTTAATAGTCTGGCTTTCAATTTCATTATTTAACAAAAACTAGAAAAGTTACTGATGATCCATCAATCCCAAAACCAATGGCTCCATCCTTCTTGACCTTTTTGCAGTTTTTGCCATTGTTGATCATCCTCTTTTTGGATACTCTCTAGATTTTTGTAATTCCACTCTATCCTGGTTCTTCTCCTACCTACCTGGCCACTCCTTCTTCATTCTTTTTATTATATCTTCATCCAGGTCATACTACTAGCTATGTGTGTCCCATAGGGCTCTGTCCTCATCCCTCTTATCTTCTTCACCATTTCACTTAGCAATTTCATCAACTCCCTTGGATTAAACTAACATCTCTATGCTGAGGATTTTCAAGATTTACTAAACCATTTCTTATCTCTCTTAACCTAGACTCACATTACCTATTGTACATCTCAGACTAGATGTCCCATAGACATTTTAAATACAACTTGACCAAAATTGAACTCATTATCTTTCTCCCCTAAACTTTCTCTTCTTTCAAACTTTACTCTTACAGTTAAGGGCATCACCATCCTAGTTCTGGAGGCTTAAAATTTATGTTATTGGGGCAGGAAGGTGGAGCAGTGAAAATATCACTGGCCCTGGAGGACCTGAGTTCAAATACAGCCTCAGACAATTAATATTTTCTAGCTGTGTGACCTTGGGCAAGTCACTTAACTCCAACTTCCCTGCCTTCTCCCCTCCAAAAAGACAACAAAACAAACAAATTTATATGTTGTCCTCAACTCTTCACTCTTACTGCCAGTACCCCCACATCCAAACTATTGTCAAGTCCTGTCAATTATGTCTTTTAAATATATTTTGTATATGTCCCCTTCTCTCCTCTGATGCTGCCACCACTCTGGTGCAATCTCTTATGACCTAGTCTACTGCCATAGCCTGCTAGTTGGTCTTCCTGCTTCAAGGCTCACCCTACTCCAATCCACTCTCCATTAAGGTCTAAGAGCAATATTCCTAGTTCAGGTCTGACCATGTAACCCATTTCTACTCCTCCCACCCTTATTCAATAAACTCTAGTGCTTCCCTATCAGTAGCCTCCATATTCCCAGTTGCCTGGGGATGAATCTGCATAGGTTCCCTCTTGCTTGTAGGATAAAATACAATATGTTCAGCTTGGTATTTGAAGTTTGGTACTTTTCCTGGTGGTCTGTTTGCTTTTGTTTATCATGATCACTGCAAGGCAAGATATCCAAATGTCCCACAAAAATAATGTTCTTATTGTCCCTAGGAACACATTGAAGCCGTCAGTGTTCATTCTTTTATTTACCTCTCTATGGAAAACCTGGAAGCTATGCTTTCATCTCTTTTGATTTCATTTACAATGCAACTTTCCATATGGATTTAGTCCTCCTCCAAGAGCATGTCATTTGATTGGCTGTTGAACAAAGGTTATACCAACGCTTATTAATGCTTGTATACAGCAAATATATATACACATATGTATGATGTGTGTATATATGTACACACACATATACACACATATATATGTTCTTTGCATCTTTTGTTTGCATTTCTTTTACCCTATGAGGACCACTTTGAAAGTAAATGAGGGCAGCATAGACCTGAGAATTTTCTTGTGTTTAAAAATCACTCAAAATAGCCATCACATTCTCATCAATTCAAAGACAAAGTGAATGCTTTTAGTCAGTTTCCAACCAACACTGAGGAAGTTCTAGGAAGCAAACTCTAAGACACATATGGCATCACAAATCATGTGCGAAACATTGGCATTGAGAGTTCTAAAGTGGTTGTGCTCCCTCATTATGAAACAAAAGAGATTGAAAGAGGATTAAATTATTATCCCACCTGGGAAGATTAGCAGTTTCCACTTTTTGGTAGCTTCACTGGGTAGAGCGCTGTGCCTGGAGTTAGTAAGATCTGAATTCAAATCTAGCCCCAAATACTTACTAGTTGGTGTTACCCTGGGCAAGTCACTTAACCTTCTGTCTGCCTCAGTTTCCTCAACTCTACAATGGAGATAATAGCTCTTGTCCCATAGAGTTGTCCATATTATCCATCAGGTTTCCTTGGCAAAAATATTGGAGGGGTTTGCCATTTTTGGTATTATAGTTGGCATATTTGGTATTATAGTTACATTTTATATGAGGCATACTATATTGTGAGTTCAGTCTAGTAGGGACTAAATCATTTGATCTTTTCAGGTCACTAACCTGTTACTGTTCCATGAAATTTTTAACACTTCAAGTTCCAGAACATTTGCTGTTGTTTGTTGGTAATGTTCATCATTGGGAGTTTCCTACATCAATGAAATCACAGGTGTGTACCAAAGCCATCTTTTTAATTAAATATTTTTGTTATAGCACATATGAATATTTGGTATAATGTAGCAATAGAACAACATATAATATGACTATGAGTTGATAGTTATTATTCAAAAATAGCTAAGATGAACTATATTTACCTGTATGTACCAAAGGATATATAAGAATAAAGAATCTAAAACCAAGTCAATTTCCACATCTTTGTTTTCTTTGAAAGTGCAATTTTATTTTTACTTATCTCTAAAAAGAGAGAAATGATGTAGCTGAGACAAATACTGACAAAAATGGATCATAAAAGGTTTTTGAGGCCAGCATTCAAATAAATTGGACTATTGAATATAGATATCTTACACACAATAAAATACAATGTACCATATAAAGTTGGAGGATTTCTGTCTTGTGTTCTACATTTGAAAATAAGCAGTGTCTTGTATATGGCATATGATTAACAAATGTTTGTCAAATGGATAAATAAAATAGATAGTTGAAATCACAAAGTATGATCAATATATCCTTTTATCTTAAGATACAATAAATGTACAAAGATACTCCAAAATTTTCCTTGATAGTAGAAAATTATAGAAAAACATTTTGGGGTGGGGGCGATTCACAAGATCTGTGATTCCATTGGTAGAGGGGACTCCCTTCTACTAATGCATATTTGCAAATTGTAATCTTAGCTGCTTGGGCACTGAACAGTTAAGAAACTTGCCCATGGTCATTTAAGTAGTATGTGTGAGAAATAGACTTGAAATCATGTCTTTCTTCCTCTAAGTAGTGAGTCTCTCTACTATCCACTATGCTACGCTGTGTCTTAACAAAATTGACTTCCCAGAAGGGTTTTAAGGGAGGTTCAAGACAGGGGTTGGAAAAATAGGACAGGGGAGTTAAATCCAATCTGCCACCTGTTTTTGTACAGCCCAGGAGCCTAAGAATGGTTTTATATTTTTAAATGACTATGGAGGGATACTATAGTTAACTGTCAAAAACGCTGGATTAGGAAACAGAAGATCTGGGTTTGAATTTTAGCTTTACTAATTGATACCATCACCATCACTATTACCACTACCAATAATCATGGTGATAGTACTAATAGTATTAGCAGCAGCAGTAGTAGTACTAATCATTTATATAGTACCTACTATGTGCCAGCCACTGTGTATTAAACACTTTATTAACATCGTCTCATTTGATCCTTATAACAATGTTTGGATGTAGGTAATATCATTATCCCCATTTTACAGTTGAGAAAACTGAAGTAGATAGAGGTTAAATGACTTGCCTAAGGTCATACAGCTAATAAATATTCGTGGACAACTTGAACTTCAATCTTCCTGCCTCCAGTCCCAGTGTTGGGTCCACCACACCTTCTAGCTGCCTAATTATCACATTTGTAACTGGTCAACAACATGGTGTAATGGAAAACATGTTGACTTTGGTGTTTAAGACACTTAGGTTGAATCCCTAGCTCTGTAAATTACAAATACTTAACTTTTGAGGAGCTTAATTTTTTACTCTATAAAATCCAGGTAATTGATTAAATAATCTCCAAAGTCTCTTCCTAGTCTAACTACTGTGATATATGACCTTAGGTCGTTTCACTTCTATTGGCCTCAGTCTAATCAACTATAAAATTTAGGATTTAACCCAGAGGTTCCACTGTTAGCCACATATCCTCAAAGAAGTACAGATGAAAAAGAAGAAATGGCTCTCGCTCTCTCTCTGTCTCTGTCTGCCTGTCTCTCTTTCTCTCTTTGTCTCTGTCTCTGTCTCTCTGTCTTTGTCTCTTTCTCTCTCTATACACACAAACACATACACACACACATACATAGATATTTATAGTGGCAAAGGATTGGAAACAAAGCAGATTTCAGTTGATTTGAGCAATGACTGTGCAGTACGTGAATATAATGGAATGTTTCTACACGATAATAAATGATAGATATGATTACAGAGAAGCATGGGGACACTTGTATGAACTGATGCAAATTAAGTAAGTGTAGTGCCAATGCAATATTTACAGCACCCACAATCATGATGAAGACCATGACTATAAATATCACATGACGTTTGATCACAAAATGTAACAGATTCTCCAGATAGAAGATAGAACTGAAGCATTTATTTAGACATGAGAAAACTGACTCCCCAAACCAGTAAGCCAATTCCATCGTAGTACCAAAGATATTATGAATCCAAAATAACACTGAGAGCCACAGCATCCTTTAGCCTTCCCATAAACCAATACAAGATCAATATTTACTCACAAACCTCTCTATCTTCTTGCCTGAGTTCCTTTGTCTTCCACCATCTCACTAGCTCTGACTCTCAGCTTCATGTGGGCTCTGCTTCCCTTTAGAAAACTCCTCCCACCACAGGATCCATGTGACTACATTCAGCCTATTAGGGGGCAGAGTTTACTTTCAAAGCAGGGGAGGTCTTCAAAGTCCCTCCTAGGCCTATTAAGGGTCAGAGAAGATCTTCAAATTTCCATTCCCATTACAGTACGCAAAGTCAAGAAAACAATATACAAACTGGTTTCATCAATGAGAATAGAAAAAGAAACAACAGCAAAGCAATTGAAACTCAATATTGTGTTGTAAAATTGTAATGAGTATGCTTAGCTGTAAAAAAAACCAAAAACAGATAAGACAGCACCTCTCCCTGCTTCTTTAAAGAGATAGGGACTGTGAATAGGAAACATTGTTTACAGGAAGTCCGACTTTTTTTATTTGTTGAATATTTTGGTTGAATTGTTTTTCCTCTCATTTAAAATTCTTTGTTCTGGGGGATGGTTCTCTGAGAAAAGGGAGAGGGAGATATACACTGGGGAAAGTAAGTAATGTAAAAACAAAAGACATCAATGCAGATTTATTTTTTTTAAGTGGGGGTGGGAGGGCTGAACTAGTTAGTCTTTGCAGTTCCTTCCAGCTTTAGATCTATGAGCCTATCTGTGAATCTATGAATAATATATATACCCACTAACTCAACATTGTTGCTTACAAAATTAAATGTCCTAAGGAAAAAAAAAGGTTTTTTTGAACTTGTTATTTGACATTTATAATAGAAATCATTAAGGATAAGACAAATGGGAAGGAAGGGATACAAGTAAGACAGGATGCAAAACTCTGAAACATATTTGCCCCATTTATGTAAGTCATGAGGTTATTACCTTTATATCTGCACAATTCCTGCAGTAAGAGTTTCAAAAGATGCATCAAATTCTTAAGAGGTTAGATTGGTGATGAACAAGGACTTTCAAGTTACTAAAACCTAATGATTCATTCAGACACTCTGCCTGAGTTAAAAGCTCCACAAATTAGCAAGTACTTTTGCTGAAACTCTTGGATCATCTACTGTCTTTGTAAGAAGCCACATATTTTTATGGGCTTTTTTTCCCCTTCTGGAAGTGCATTTGCCCAGGGACAGCAAAGTGGTGCATTATATTTGTGTCCAAATGGCATCTAGGCAAGGATTTATGTGAAAAAATGTAACTACCTTTGATATAGGATGTGACTGAGCTTTATTCTCTCAATGAACTAAGTCGTTCACATCAGATAGTGCTGTTTGGGGGCATTATTTCTTCAAATGAAGCCCTTGAATGAACTATTAGCTTTTAGTAACTTGCCTGTCCTTGCCCTTCACCAACAAACCCCTTGAGAATTTTATTTTTAAATGACCACTAGAAACATTCTTGACTAACAAGGCAGGACTGGAAATGTTTCAAGGCACCTTTTTCCTTACTTGTACACAGCTGATGCTTGATGAGCCTTTTCATCCCTCTCAAGTCAGCAACAACTAAAGTACTGGTCCTGTCTCTCAGCAGGAAACAAATGAGTCAGCTTGGTTGTACTAATCTTGGAAAACTATTCAAGGAGAAACATGTTTTAAAGTCACTGAAAAACATCTAGAGAAAAATGTGAAATTAATATTTTTATAAAAATGTACATCATCATAATAGTTGACTTTTATATAGTTCTCCAAGGTAACAAAGTCCTTTAAATGACTAGTATAATGATAGCACTTTAGTTTCCTTTGTAATAAACATCTAGATAGTTTTTTTTCCCCCTAAATGAACTGCACAGTGACAACTATGGGTTTGATTTATTTAACTATCTCCTTTTGTACAATGAGGAGAAGAGTTTTTCTCCCAAAACTTTTCACTTAGTAACTACTTTTTATTTTTTCATCCACTTGGGGGAGAAGAGGGGCAAGGCTGTTTTATGATAAACTGAATAGTTCTCCAGGACATTCTGGATTCAATTCCTTCCTGACACACATTTGCTGTGTGACTCCAAGCAATTTATTTACCTCTCCATGCTCAAGGCAACTAAGAAACTAAGTTGTAGGGAAAAATGTCAACCTTCATTGGTAGAGAAAATTTTTCACTTACAGCTCTCTGTACAAAAGAAATTACAGGGAAAGTCCAGATCCATAGCCCTATGTGCCAGGCACTGTCCTAGGTGCTGGAGGTACAAAGGCAAAAAATTACACAGTCCCTGCCTTCAAGGAGCTTCTAATGGATTGCAACCCTGGTCTCTTGATTCCAAATCCAATTCACTTTACATTAAACTCCTCTACCTCTAAAATAAGACAAAGAGGCAGGGGGAAGTAGAATGAAAAAGAAAATATATTGCACTAAGCTATTCTTCCAAGTAGCAACATTAAAAATCTCCTTCCTTTCTGGATTAAAAATCTAGTAATATCTCATCACTAAATCTCAACATTTTTCTCTTTGTAAACTTGAGTAGCCCTGCAGATTCAATTTCAAAACAGGTTTGTCATATTTTTAAAAAGTAGCTGAGGAAAAAAGCATATATAATGGCTAAGTAATGAGGATCTCAATAAATACTTGGATTGAATTGCTTTAAGAGAGGACAAATGGTATGTGGCATAGATTTTTTGAAACAACCCCCTTAATAAAAGGATTTGTTCTATAAAATTTAGACTTAGTCAAAAGGTGGCACCTGAGGGCCATATGGGGCCTGGAGGCCACAGGTTCTCAACCCTGTTCTAGTGGCTAGCCTGCAGGTGATGAGCCTTTCTATGTTTATCTAGTCTGGATTTCAGCTGTCATGGTTTGTCATAAATCCAGCGAGGATGTTTTTTCAGCTTTATTGAACCTGCTATAACTTGTGATGATAAGAATGCAGGATTGCCTCCCTTACCATAATGAGTCATCAAAATATGGGATCTCAAGACAACAGATCTGGAACTGAAAAAGCCTGCAGAGGCTGTTTGGGCCAACTCTATCATTTTAAAGAAGAGGAAACAAGCACAGATAGGTTTTTTAAAAAAGCCCAACATCGCTTAGATAATAAGTATTAGAATTTCTTTTTTTTCTGGAAAGAAAAATACCTGCAGCAACATCTTCTTTTGTAACAGTGTAGGAAAGACAATACATAATTGCCATTTTACATGCAATTCCCCCCTCCTCCAAAGTTTCATCCAAAATAAAAATCTGGGAAGGATTGAGAAGTATTTCAATTTGGCACTGAAACTTCTACTAACACTTAGGGAAATGCATCTATTTCCAAAGAATTCCTAGATTTGCGATCATAACTTTAGTGGATATGGAAACTATCTTTGAAGTTGTTGGGATATATTGGGGAAAAAACCAACAGACTTGTACTGAGATGATGTCCTAGATTTGATTCCTGAGTCCACCATTGACTAGCTATGTATTCTTCCTCAGTCACTTCCTCTGTGAGCCTTGTAGAAAAGTAACTGAAAAATCATTCAAGTGAAATTCTGTAAATTGAATCTTGCTTTACCACTAATTCCCATTGTAATATTGGAGATCTGTTCCTCCAAATAAAAATTTGCAATTACAAGGGAGAACAAGGAGGGAGGGAGGGAAGGAGAAGAGAGAGAGAGAGAGAGAGAGAGAGAGAAAGAGAGAAAAGGAATAGTAAGCAAATGCTAGAGAGAGATGGGCACTTAAAAGCTGCTTGTTAAATACTTGTAATTGACCAATAACTTCAGCTCATGTTTTTTTATACCTTAGCAAAGGTGTCTTCCTCTATAATCTGTAGTCATTTAAGAAATAATTGAGTAGGGGGCGGAGCCAAGATGGCGGCGTAGAAGCAGC
>CM053580.1:85469401-85486036 GCA_028627135.1 Pseudochirops cupreus
GGAATCAAGGGTTTGGGAGCTGTTCTTACTTTGCTTCTTATGCTTATTCTTACTCATGGTTCTTCAGACCGTGATTTTTTTTTTAAATCTCTGTGGGGCTCTGCTTCCAGAAGGGAAAGCTCTGTCCCAAATCGCTGGGGTCCTCCCGGCTGCCGTAGCTCTCAGGAAGATGCTGGGAGTCTTCCTAAATACTTCTGGCAGACTGGATAATAAAGATTCCAAGATGGAGGCCCAAGACAGCGATCCGGATCCAGGGCACTCAACGCGAGAGCACTGGCCTGAAAACAATCGCTAAGTCCCCCTGCTGTCTTGAGGCCGCGGGCGGGAAGCTACAAAGCAGAGGCAGGTCCAAAACCTCTGCCTTTTGCTTTTCTGCTCTGGAGGCCTTTCACTGGACTGCTTATCTCCCCCTTTTGCAATTCCCACTGGCAGCTGCTGCTAATCCACTCACCTGAGAGCCTTCTCCACTCCTCCAGTCCAGTCACCCCCAGGGCACACCCGCGGCTTAAGTGCAGGCTGGTTTTCGGTTTGCAGAGCTGATATGGTTCCTCATAGCTGAGCTGACTTTAGTGGGAAGTATCTTTGTGTGTGTTTTGGAGTTCTAAGATTGGTTTAGAGTCCTATTTTATGGGTATTTTGGGGTGGCTATGTGAAAGCTGTGATATGTTGCTGCTGCTACGCCTCCATCTTCCTGTATGTATTTTATAATCAACATTCATGATCTTTACTCTTCTTTTGGAATCTTCCCCTCAGAAATAGCTTGAATATCCACCTTTGAGGGCTTTTAATTGTGTGTCTTCTGATGTGGATGTTTTCCCCTTGTATTGGGTTAATCATAATATATTGGGTGGTAAGTTTAGTCATTCAGTCATTAGCCAAACATTATTTTCAGCTTACACTTTACTTTCCATCTGCAACTCTGCTTTATTCAAACTCCATGGAATAAGATGTCCCTCCAAGGATAAGCTGATTACCTGAAATCTCCTCTTCATGCTGTTTAACTCAGCCTCGGATACTGAGCATCTTCCCAACTCCCTCAGCTTGCTTTCCCCTCTGATTGGTGGGTAAAGCACAGACTCTTCCCAAAGCTTTCCTTTATAGAGTGCATGAGGCAGGACTTTCCAGCCCACTCTTCACCTTCCATTTGCAGCTGTGCTAGACTTGAATTCTTTTTTTTTTTTGAGGCAACTGGGGGGTAAGTGACTTGCCCAGGGGCTCATTGCTAGTAAGTGTCTAAGACCAGATTTGAGCTCAGGTTCTCCTGATTCCAGGGTCTGTCTTCTACCACCTAGCTGCCCCTTTGGCTTGAATTCCATGACCACATTCCTTCTGGTATCCTTCCTCCTCCTTCCTCCAGCTTTCCAGTTTCTTTTTGTGTCTTGTCTTTCCCCATGAAATTGTAAACTTCATGAGGGCAAGCATTCTCATTCTTTTTCTTATTTGTGCCTCGGCCATACTAGGTGCTTAATAAATATTTATTGAATTGAAATTGTGCTTATTTTGTGAATGCCTAAAAACTTAGCACATTGGAGTATAGGCTCCCAGTGCCACCTGTGTAGATGCTGTCATAGAAAACTCACAAGCCATGCCTCCAGGAAGGAAAGGGAAGAATGGAATGCTTTCACAGAGGGACAAGTGCAAGGACACTTAAAATATCCACTTACACTCCTAATGCATGACTGTTTTGAAATTATTTATTGAGATCCATTTACAGAACTTCTTTTGATCTCTGTACCTGAAAGTAAGCTATATAAATAAAGGCTACAGGGGAAGAGGAATGTGGAAAAAGCTAAGGAACAATAGTATTTAAATTATAGGATCTGGGACATAAACTGTAGCCTCAGAAGGTAATGAGCTATGGGAAGAAAATGTTTTTTATTTTTATACCACAAAAGATATGTGTTTTGGTATACTTTTTTGCGTTATAATTTTTCCCTTATTTATAAAGGATGGTATATTTATTTGGACATCCTTTTGTCTTTCTGCCAATATGATAATATTCCTTTTACTATTTTAAAAATGAGAGACTTTGTGACATAGTTGATAGAGTTGGCCTCAGAATCAGGAACTTGACTTCAAGTTTTGCCTTTGACACATACTAGGTGACCCTAGGCAAGTCACTTTTTTTTTGTGCCCTAGGCAACTCTCTAAGACCAAATAGTTGAAAAGGTGTCAACCTACTTTGATATAGGGAGTTTCCTGATCTGAGTGTTCTCTGTACCAATGAAATCACAAATCTCATCCCCATCCCTATTTTAAAACTACCTCCTTAGAGCTTAAGTGTTGAGCAGCCATAGGTTGGTAATTCAATTGATCTTTCATCTAATCAATGTGAATATTCCCTCCAAATAATGTGAACAAGCATTTATTAAGATTTTAATACTGGTCATGTATGTCGAAGTCCCCAAGTATGAAATCAGAACCTAGGATGGAGAGGAAGATCACCATTCAGGTACTAACCTCATTGCAGAAGCAAAGAGAATCCTGGGAGTCAGTAGATAGTGGCATGTAACCCATTTTCTTTTTATCCCAGGTACTTCTGTATCCTCTTCTAAATTCTCCCCTGAAGGTATACCTGATATGCTGGGGACTCAGTGCCAGATCTTTTGACATTTCATGGACACTACTGTCTATATCAGAGTTTCTTAATTGTGTGTGTGTGTGTGTGTGTGTGTGTGTGTGTATATGATAGACCTTTTTGGAAGTCTGGTGAGAACGTTGATAAACTGGACTCTTCTCAGCAACACAAGGTTATGAGACAACTCTAAAAGACTCACAATGGAAGGAGATGTCTACATTCAGAGAAAGATCTAGAAAGAACAGTTTAAATGGAAATTGAAGCAAACTACATGCTCTCTTTGTTTTCCATGTTTTGTTTTGTTTCCTCTTTCCCATTGTTCATTCCATCAGTTACAACCCTTCTATACAACCAGACTAGTGTCCGATATGAATGTATTTGCAGATCTTATACATGATTGCACGCAACCATGGTGAGGAGGGAAGGGGGAGGAGAAAATTTGAAACTCAAGGGATTGTGGAACTGAATCTCATGAACTAAAAATAAATAAACAAATCAATTAAAATTTAAAATAAAAGAAAAAAATAAGAAAAGATACCTAAATATGTAAAACTCCTAAGGGGAAAATTGATCTAAATTATATTTTATAGCTTGTTAAAAAAAAAAAAAGGAAGTCTGGTGAGGTCTATGGAATTCTCAGAATATTGTTTTTAAATGTGTAAAATACATAGGACCACAAGGGAAATGGATTATATTGAAAATATAGCTATCAAAATATTTTTAAAAACCCCACAAATTCACAGATCCTAGATCAAGAACTTCTGGTCTATACCTTACTAATTTATATGGACTGATTTAATCTTTGATTTTACAGAGTGAAAAGCCTAAATTTCTTTAGTGACTTACCTAAGGTCACAGAGATACTCTGTGTAAGAGGTGGGAGTTCATTTTCACAAATTAAATAAAACCAGACCTCCATTAAAGTCCTTATCAAAAAAACCTTATTGTGTAATGAGTGTATTCACTGGAACCTGGATGACCAAATAAGTAGATGCCAATTTCTGGCAAGTCCCAGCAGACTGGAAGGATTTGGAAAGCCAATCTCATGATGGACCAAGTGTTTGTTATCTAAGGACTAGTCTAAATTTGGAGAGACTCACCAAGTTGTCTACAGAGTGATGATTTATTTTTTTGGCCATAAAAACTCCTAGACGCTGTCTGTTAAATTATATAGGGGCTACAATCTACATGGGTGGTAAGAGTGTTCACAGGGACAAAATCACAGATCCTTGTAGAAGAAATGAACAATAAAAATTAGGGAAAGCTATGGTTAACTTTGTACTATTCCAGAGTGGTCTCCATTTATCACTGACCTTTGCTTCCTTCCTCTAAAGTTAGTTCTTTATCCCTACTAAAATATCCAAATTGCCAGTTAACTGAAGTGAAAGACGTATATCCTATGGTGTGAAACCTAGCAAAAAGGTTTTTTGGCAACCATTTACTGATATTATAGCATTAAAATTCCAAGCTTACTAAATAGTAATATATCAAAGCAAGAGCATTCTATGGTAGTCTGCATTAGGATTTTACTTAGATTTGCATGCAGGTGCAGACGTGGTTAGGAGGACCATGGGTTTATTTTCATAATTAGCTTTTGATTTGCATATGTCTGCAGAGATTATGACGTCTCAGACAATCTTAGTGTTAAAAATGGAAAACAACAACATTATTGCTCCAGTGAGGGTTGTGTTATTTTAGCTTTTATCTTCATTATCTTTCCATTATGGTTGACCCAGATCTACCAGCCCGAAAGTGCTTAGCACTGGGTAGGGACAAGCGTAGAACTTGGGGAATCTGATTTGGTTTGAATAAACACAGATATGAAGGTCTATGTCATTCCTATAACTGAGGAACAGAGATGTAGCCATTTTCTAACTTTTATCCACTTGCCTATTACACAAAGCTGCACACACCACATCCAGGAAAATCCCTGATGCCTCTTTAGCCTCCTTCATTGGTTCTTCCTCCCCTTGTATCCCTTAAATGTGTCTCATAGGTTCTGTCATTAACACCCCCTTTTTTCTCTTTCTCATCAACCCCTCTTTTCCTTTCTGTATGCTGTTTTCCTTGGCAATCTTACTCACTAACATGTTTTCATTATTAATTCTACAAAGATGACTCTCGTATCTATATTTCTTACCCCTGACCTCTCCCCAGGGCTTCTGTCACCACAATTTCTTCTACCTGCAAGATATTTCTAACTAGATATCTTACTAGCACCTCAAAATGCATTATAATATGCATTAATTTAATATACTTCTATTAGATGATTATGTGCCAATCAATCTATCAATATTTAAGTACCTACTGTATGCCAGACACTATACTAGGTATTGAAGATACAAAGAAAACAATGAAATAATTTCTAACTCAGAGTTTTTATATCCCTGAGGGAGGAGGATAGATATACAGATAAATTAATAAAATATCTACAGTGTAAGTAAAATGATAAGTATTACATTAATATATACCATAGCACTTTCAGATTTATAAAGTCCTGTCTTCAAAGATAATATGTCCGTGGGCCCCCAGCAATACAAGATTCAGCTAAGTGAATGCTGAGGCTGTTGATGTTGATGGGTGATGTTGTCACTATTGTTAGTGTCAAAGAATGTGGCTTTTAATAAAGATTTTTAAACCCAAACTGTCATTTACTGTTGCCTTCTTTGGCATTTCATTGACTTTACTCTGTGCAGACCTCCATCCCTCCCTGTCTTTGCTTCCTTGCTGGTTTTGAACTTGCAGCTCCAGATCCTCACCCCAGTCCTGCTTGGATTGTTTTTCTCTGAAATCATTTGGCTATGATCCTAGCATGGCATTTTCTCCTCCTACTTCTCCTTCTCGCCCTAATTTTCAAAAGTTTAACTATACAATTTACATTCTTGGATAGCATGGCCTATGGGATGATGTGCCATTGTAAAAACCATTTATTGGACATCCAGCATATCAGAACCCAGGGACCACAACCTTTGAAGCAAGTCAGTCTTTATGAGACCTACTTGATTGGATCCACCAGAAGTGAGCACAAAATGCCAAGTTGGCATGACTTTTACACATGAAGAGGTCCAGTTTCTGCCAGCCATGTGTACCTCAACTTGTGCCTGTATCCCCCATCCTTGAGAGACTCAATGGTAAGTGTTCCACTCTTGGCTCCTATGGCTGAGTGGTAGCACACATGGATGGTTTCAAAGTCCTCATACTGTGAAAACTTCTGGTGAGCAGGCTCATCACAAGATTCTTTGGGTATGTCTAATCTTACAAAGGACATTCCTGGGCCAAAGACCATGTCCAAGTTGGTAGGCTTATCACAAATCCTTCTGACTCCCCTGTTTGCCTAAATGACACAATTGCAGTTGTATTCAGTCAAATATGTTCTTGGCATTTTGAGTTCTAAGTTAGAATTTGGACAATATTCTCTCATATAAATAATGTTATAAATTCTAAGTAGTTCTCAGACTCATTCATATGTTTCTTAGCCTCCATCACCACCAACAAAAATAATCTCACTTAATATAGATGAAAAAACTTAAAGCCTCTCCTCCCCACCCCCAACTACTTTGTTTTTCCTATTACAAACATTACTACAGTTGTGCTGTCCACAAGAATAATTTTTTTTGGCAGGGGACATGGTGAGACAGAAAGTCAGTAATAGCTATTAAGTGTTTACTGCAGGTGGCACAGAGTAGGCATGGTGGAATAATCACTGATACGAGTTATAAAGGGAGTTCAAGACTGTCCATACTCAGAAGAAGCTTAACATGGGCAGAGAGGACAAACACAAATTTAATTGCGTTAATTACAGACAGTGGAAGCATCATCATATAGTGAACCAATTATCCTGGATGATAGATGAGGGCTGGGAGGTGGGAATGGGGGAAGAAGACAGTTTGCCAGAATAATCTGAATGACCAAAACCAGGTGTGTGCTTTCTATTGCTGTGACTCCAGAAATCATCTTTAGAGATGAGGAAAAGGCCTTCAACCTCTAGGTGCTCACAAATTCAAAAGAGAAGCCTCATCATTAGATTCTGCTTCCCAAGGGCAAACTCCAGTTTATTTAATTTGAAAAGAATTGTGAGCTATTAAAAGGGGGGAAACACTGAATATAATTAGTATGGCAACAGAAACAAGGAAGATGTTGCAATATACAGATAGAGTTGGCAAATGTAAAAAAGTATATAATAAAATGGAATGCTTCATAATGAAATCAATTCAGTACAATAATTGAATTATTTAATAAATGCAACTTCAATGGCATGTATTAATATAATTTTTTGTATTTGTTAGAAAAACACAAATATTAAACTCTATTCAACAAATAAAATTAATGTTTTGTCTCTAATCCTTCAGTGTGTTTTAAGTTTAAGGAAATCATTTAACTTCTCTCTGCCTTAGTTTCCTCAACAATAAAATGTCATGGGAGTCAAACGATTTATGTATGCTTTGAAGAAGAAAAAGTAAACAAATGCATAAATGCTATGCAAAAATAGGGTCTCATGTGGGAATATTAAAATTTTTCCCCTCACATATTTATCTAGCACTTGTCAGGTTTTCTTAGAAAACTGTGTTCTTATTTAGAATTCCAACTAAATTTTAAAAATGACCTAGAGGTGAACAGTCCAAATGATTAAGGATTTGGGCAATAGTTCCTTTGCAGAAAAGCTACCAGTGTTGGGATCCAACTGGATTTCTACCTCAGTGTTACATTTTTGGCCCAATCTTAAAGAACTGCTCTGATTTGTAGCTTACCTGCTGAGGCTCGAGTGTAGCAACCTGTGGTTGTTGCTTTGTCTTTGTTCACTTCCTCCTTGTGTTACCAATCCAGCACCCCACTGACCTGCCCTGCTTCCAGACCATCCTGCTCATGTTTCACACTGGGGTTTTATTTCATTTGCGTTTCTCATTCCATTATAAGGACCTCTGACTTCCTGCTTAGACAGAGCTTCCACTGCGGTGTTTCCTCAGCAGTATAACCGAGCAGAGCTGGGTCATTGCTCTCTACTGGCAACTGCGAAATCTGTGGGCTTCTTGTGTTCAGGCTATGTGACCCTGAGGAAATCATTTAACTTCTCTCTGCCTTAGTTTCCTCAACAATAAAATGTCATGGGAGTCAAACGATTTAATATCTGTAAATCCCTTAACACAGTTTCTGGCACATTGTAGGCATTTAGTTTCCTCCCTCCCTCCCTTCCTCCCTTCCTCCCTTCCTTCCTTCTTTCCTTCCTTCCTCCCTTCCTTCCTTCCTCCCTTCCTTCCTCCATTCCTTACTTCTTTCCTTCCTTCTTTCCTCCCTTCTTCCCTCCCTTCCTTCCTTCCTTCCTTCCTTCCTTCCTTCCTCTCTTCCTTCCTTCCTTCCTCTCTTCCTTCCTTCCTTCCTCCCTTCCTTCCCTCCTTCCTCTTTTCTTCCTTTCTCCTTTCCTTTCTTCCTTCCTTCCTCCTTTCCTTCTTTTTTATAGTTTTGATTTGGTCCAGATACCAAGAGAAGAAAACATTGAGTAAATATTAATATTAGTTCAATAATAATACACAATTTTTTCTCTTTCCATGAACAAATTTGAATGTTCATAAGGTAAAAAAAAAAAAGCTTTTAGATGTCTATGTCATGAAAAAAAGCTTCTTTCACAACAGGGCTTTTTGATCTTTTTTTTGTTTCATGGACTTCTTTGGCAGTCTGGTGAAACCAATGGACCATTTCTCAGAATGTTTTAAAATGAGTAAAGTAAAATACATAGACTAAAGAGACCAATTATCTTAAATACAGTTATATATTTATACACAATACATATATACATATGTGCATATATGTAATTTTCCATTCATGAATCTCAATTAAGAACCTTCATTTTATAAGTTGAGTGCAGCATCTAGGAAGCATTAAGTGGACTGTCCTGAAACCATAAGTGCCTAATACATACTTATTCAAGAGTTGAAATGTTTGTGAAGCTTCATCTAGAAATTTAAAATCATATATTTCTGGGATAACCTCAACTTCCTTGAACTTGAGGGACAGACTAACTCAATGTTTCCCAACCTAAATTATGCTGCAGTTTGAGAAAAGACAAATTCCCTTCCTTAGACAGCTGTTTCATCCACATCCTCAGTATAGTCAGTAGATACAATTTTATGGGGTAGGACTAGAAGCTGGAAAAGTTCAAGGAGTACAGGTGAAAAGAGTGGACACAGGGAGAAGGACATAGTTTTTAAAGTGTATAGGTTTTAAGAAGGAAATATATTTGGTACCATTTTTTTTCAGATACTGCAAATTTATGAGGGACCAATGATTGAGAAACTCTCCAGTGTCAAGATGACTACCTCCCTCTCATTCTCTCTACCTATCTTTCCATTGTGCTTCTCTCCCTACCATGGAAATCAGATTCCTTTATCTGATTTTCCTCTGATCATTGTAAATCATCAACCAGTCCAATGCTGCTGGCTCTGCTATTAATGTTTGCATAGAACACATTACAGGTTTCTCAGATGAAAGGATGATAAAACTAATGTGCTGGATGGGTAAAGAAAAATTGGATTATTTGCTTATTTGTAGGTGTAACTTAACTGGCCTAATGTGTTCAAGAGGGTTCTGTTGACTTTAGAATTGGCTGAAGCAGGAGTTGACCACGTTACTTTTCAATTCAATACAAAGAGAAGAAGTGAAAGAATCATTACTACTTTAGTTTCTTGGAAAACACAGATGCACCATTTAACTATGTGAGGCTGTTTCAGGTGAAAAGAATAGAGGCTTATGTCTATGCTACCATTTGGTGTCTCATTTATCCTTACATTGAAAATTATTCTATGAAAGTGAAGGTAATGGTCTTAGACTACATGCTGCAGAGAAGGTACCAACCTGCACTGATGGAAGTAATTTACTCACCTGGGAGTTCCTCATAAAAATGAATTCATAGGTCCTGCCCTTATGTCTGTTTCCTATTGAATAATCCAATGATTTGTAAAGAGCCACCCTTAGCCTCTTTATAAGTCTGTATTTTTTTAACCTGTGAAGTCACTTGTAGACCTGCATCTGTCTTAATCATCACAACTTTTCCACACTTGTGAATTCCTTTGGAAGACTCACCCTCCTCAGTTCAGAAGTGGTTGTGGTGAATTTTAAAGCTTTTTTCTTGAATCTATTGAATGATTGACCTGGAACCTATAGAAGTAAGTGGAGTATTACAGTTATCCCTTCCACATTGTGACCTTCCCCATTGTGGGTTCAATATATTGCAGGCATAAGAAATTACTGTAAATGGGAATTTGGGGGAAGTTTTGTGGAAGCTTTAGATGATATGTGAAGGCCAGCACATGACACAGGAAAAAAATTAGAAACTCAGAAATGTGTAAAATATGCCTACGATCAAGTACTTAACCCAATTTTTACAATAAGGTACTGTACACACCACATAAAAGATAAGAAAAAAAATTCAGACCTCATCTTTGGTAGAAGGGGGGACCAAAACTTTATATGGATTTTCCAGATTATAGGGGTGCTATGTTCCTAACCCCCATGAAGTAGAAGGGATAACTGCATTATTTTTTAGCTAGAACTATGATTTTATTGATGTGTGGGAAACTTCTGTTATAGAAAATGCCTTCACAAATGGTCTTAGAGAGTTACTCAAAGCACTAAGAGGTTAATAGGCTTTCCCATGATTACACAGCTTGTATCTGTTAGAATTGAAACTTCAGGTCTTCCTAACTCCAAGGTCAGTCTTCTACCCACTATGCCACATTGCTGCCCAATAGCCACAGTGACAGAGTATTTAGATAATACATATTTTTTCATGAATAATTGTAGTTTGGAAATCTTAAAAAATCTGGAGATAAAGGAACTAGCTAACTATCTTTGCTATTCAAGATGCCCGTTTGTAAGGAACCATTTGCCTTAGAATATATTATGGTTTCCAATTGCCACATTGTTTTTCTAGTGCCAATATGTTCTACTCAGACCTTCCTCCTGAATGAGGGTTTATTTTATGCAACCAATTTATTTGTGCTGAAGTAAGAATGTAGGTGTCTGTGCTTCTCAGGTATCCATAGGGACTCTATAAAGAAGCAGCAGTGTTGTTCTTTCTCACTAGAAAACCATCTTTGGTTTTGATGTCTCACCTATGATTTAGGACATGTTGCTGCTAGCCATATTTATGTCTTGGAACCTTATGGAGTTCGTGTAATTTTGTGGAGCTATTACTGCCTAATCCTGATCTAAAGCATGTAACTGATGACTGGCTTTTGTCAGACATAAACTCTATGTATGACCTCTGAAAAAGAGAAGGAAATTTTTTATCAGGATGATCTCAGTTACTATTAGTGAAACAAAGAGTTTATGCTTCTTGTTCTTTCTTTCTCTCCTTTTCATGATTCTGAAGAAATAATAAGAGATTCTGAAAGAGGTGGTTTTTACTCCTTGATAATTATTTTTTCTTTCTTGTGGAAGACAGACATTGCATTTGCTCATTTGCTTTGAATATATCAGGCTTGTCATTATTTCTTATTGGTATTTCAATATCTATGTCATTTTTTAATTACACACATCATCGTATTATTGGAAAGTGCACTGGACTTTTAAGTCAGACTATTTCTCAGTGTGGTTATGAAGATCAAATGAATACTACATAAGAAATACTTTTCAACTTGAAAGTGCAAATGGATTTAAATTATTATTGACCTTAGAGTGATTTATGGTCATCCACATTTTATTACCTCTATTTGCAGAAAAAGAAACTGAGCTCAGAAAAGTAATGTGATATGGGGCTTCAAGGATGTTGCCATGAATGTCTTCAGATGTGGATTTGAATTCCTAGCTATGTGACTGAGCAGATAATTTAACCTTTCTGAGCCTCAGGTAGGTAACTTTTAAAACAGGGTCATTAATGGTGTTGTTCAGTCAGTTTGGTTGTGCCTGACTCTTTGTGACCCCATTTGGGATTTTCTTGGCAGAGATATTGGAGTGGTTTGCCACTTCCTTTTCCAACTCATTTTATAGATGAGAAAACTGAGGCAAACAAAATTAAGTGACTTACCTAGGGTCATATAGCTAGTAAGTATCTGAAACCAGATTTGAACTCAGGTCCTTCCGACTCCAGGGCCATAACTATATTCACTGTGCCACCTAACTGCTTCAAGGATTGTTAATACTTGTATCATTTACCTCATAGCACTGTGGTGAAAGTGGTTTGGAATCCTTGGTATAACCTTGTAAACCTTGGTTGGTGTTTCGGGTTTGGAGTCTGAGCACTTGGGTTCAAATCCCAGCTCTGTTACTTAGTAGCCAAGTGTCTTGAGCAAATCACTTAACTTTCTCTGACTTCCATTTCTCCTTTCTATAATACAAGGAGATTGGATTAGATGTTCCTTTCAGATGTAACTATATAGTATTATGAACCTATGATCCTAGGAACTCAATATCAGTGTAAGTTATTGTTATGTGACCTACCCAAAGTCATAGAGCTGGGTAGTGGTAGAAATGAGAATTAAGCCTAGATGTTCTGTTGAATTGAATTAAATAGAATTCCCTATTTCTGAGGAATGAGATTTCATTAGTGGCATCAAGAGACTTTACGTCAGGTGCCAGCATACACTCACTAGTGAGACAATTAAAACAGCCCTAATTGCTTCCATGCAAAGTCACTGAGAGAAGGAGAAAGCAGGTATAGGCTTAATTCATTGCTTATTCCAAGCCATGTTGAAGCTACCAGTAGACATGCTGGGACTGTGCTGGGGCTTTTGAAAGGATACCTACTAAATTTTGATTTGTTAGAAGACGTTTATGTGGAAGAAATTTCTTTCCAAATGATGCACTGTAGTTTATGATATTTTAATGTGTTTACTGAGAGCTGCCGTCATTAAAAAAAAATCCTCCCATCCCCCACAGAGATTTGCACAATGTAATTTCCGTGTCACACAGGTAGCTTGGCATTCAAATGATAGCACTGCAGGATTGACTGTATATGTATATGCAGAGTGTACATAACCAGAAAATATGCACTCTAAGCGATGTGCTGTAATGCAGAACAAGGAATTACAACTCTGTAAGGCTTGTCACGGACTGGCAGAGTGTAACCTCATTTTTCTAATTTATTCTGTTGCTTCTATAGCCTAGACTACAGTTGACAGCATGTATTTGGGGGAAGCTAACCTAACACATAAAACTCCATCACTGTAGAGGTGCAGTAATAGCATGATCCTAGATATTCAGGTGGACATGAGTGTGAAGAATGAAAAATTCTTAGCTGTGTCAAGGAAAGGATCCAACCAAGGCAGTCCCTGCTACAAACATGCATCCTAGGACAAATTATTCTTGCTGCCCCAGAAATAGGTACTACTGTATGGAAAAGAGATTTTTAGAGTAAAACACATAGTCTACCACTGTCTCAAATATAATACCACAGGTTTGAACATGAAGATGCATAAAGGTGACAAAGATGAGGGTGATGGTTATTCTAGAAGTCTCTATCCAACACAGATCATAAGATCATAGATTAAGAGCTGAAAAAGGGTATTAGAAATGGTGTCCACCCCCTCATTTTATAGCTGAGGAGAACAAGGAGTAGAGAGATTAGAGAAATTTCCTGAGGTCACATAGATGGAACTAGAATTCTCTCGGTTTCCATGAGTCTAGGTTTACACTCTTTCCACTGCACTGCATTGCTTCCAATCATCAGAGGTGTGTGTGTGTGTGTGTGTGTGTGTGTGTGTGTGTGTGTGTCTGTGTCTGTGTCTGTGTTTGTGTATGTGTTCACGGAGTGAGGATAAGGATTTCAGTAGTCAGAAAGCATCAGTAATAAGGTGGGAAGGTAAAGAAAAATATGTGAAGGGTGAGGTGGAGTGGGATCAAGCATGAAGGGATGGAAAGTACTGGAATTGCATTTCCCATAATTTTTCATAGGCTCTCAAAATCTACTGCCTTCAGTTCTTGACAGGCCTTGCCCTCAAGGAGCTCATATTATAATAAAGGAGCCAACATGTAAGGAACTAGGGATATATAAGAAATGTTCAGAATAGATAGAAGGTAATATCAGAGACACCTGGGTGATGCAGTGAGTAGTGCAGTGAGCCTAGAGTCAGGAAGACTCATCTTCCTGAGTTCAAAATTGGTCTTAGACACTTACTACCTATGTGAGCTTAGGCAAGTCATTTAAACCTGTTTGGCTCAGTTTTCTCATTTATAAAAATTAGATGTAGAAGGAAATGACAAACCACTTCAGTATCTCTGCTAGGAAAACTGCAAATATAGTCACAAAGAATTGGACAAGATGAAAACAACTGAACAACTGCAACAAATCTCAGAGGCAAAGGCACTAGTTTCTGGTAGGGACTAAAAAAGGCTTTCTGTAGAAAGTAATATTTGGGTTGAGTCTTAGAGCAAGCCAGGGAAACTAAGAGACGTAGGTAAGAAAGGAGAACATTACAGGAATAGGGGATAGCCAGGGCAAATGACAGAAATAAGTGAGGGTATGTAATGTCGGCTGCATGTAGGTGTAGCACCAACAAAATATTCACAGCACGGACAATAACTATGAATATGCTGGCATGGTTCTGAATCACAAAATATAACAGACTCTCCACATAGAAGACAGAAGCAAAACATTTATTTGGACTCCAGAAAACCAAATCCCAGCATCAGAAAACTGAATATATCAACAAAGAAATTAATACACAATAACACAGCAGGGAGTCACACCATCCCCAAACCTTCCCACAAACACTCATATATCCTAGTTGTCTCTTTGCCTGTGTCTTCTCTCCTCCCTCTAACTGCTCTGACTCCCATCTTCTTGCTCCAACCATTCATCAAACTCCTCCCACCACCAACTCCATGTGATTACATTTGGTTTATTTAGGGGGCAGGGAAGATCTTCAAATTCCCTTAGGCCTATTAATGGACAGGGACAATCTTCAAATTCCCTTACCATTACTGTAGGCTGGAGTACCTGGATCATAGAGTATATGCATGGAAGGGAGTGAAGTGTAAGGAAAGTGGAAAGGTAGGAAAAAAATCAGCTTATGAAGAATTTTAAATGCCAAATAGAGGGCTTTCTATCTGATCCTAGAAGTAATTGAGAGACATTGGAACTAATTAAATGTGGGAGTGAAATGGAAAATCACATTGGCAGCTGTGTGTATTGTAGGATATTTAGATTTGAGGCTAGGGGACCAATTAGAAGACAACTGCAATGGTCTAGGTGAGGGGTGATGATTAGAGCCTGAACTACAGAGGTGATGTGTGAGTGGGGAGAAGATGTGTACTAAAGATATTGTGAAAGTAGATGTTACAAGATTTCGTAAGAGATTGGATATGTGAAGTGAGTGAGATTGAGGAGTAGAAGTTGATACCAAGTTTGAGAATGGTGATGTCCTTAAGAATAATAGGAAAGTTTTGGGTTGAGGGGAGAGAATAGGGGGAAGACAAAGGGTTCTGTTTTGGATATGTTGAGTTTTAGATGCTTATGGGACATTCAGTTCTAGATCCCCAAAAGATAGTTGATGATTGTAGCTCAGGAGAGAGGCTAGTGATGGATATGTAGATAAGGGAATTATTAGCATAGAGATGATAATTGAACCTATGGGAGATGATGTGATCACCAAGTGAGATATTATAAGAGGAAGAGAGAAGAGGACCTAGTATGGAGCCTGGGGGTCTCTATAGATAGTGTACATGAGATGGATTCAACCAACAAAGGAAACTGCAAAAAAGTGATCGTACAGGAAAAGAATCAGGAGAGTAGTGTCACAAAAACCCCAAAAGTATATAGTATCCAGAAGGAGGTGATTGAGTAAAGTCTACAAACATTAAGTGACTTCTGTGTGTGAGGTACTGTGCTAAATGCTGATAACAAAGAAAAGCAAAAGACAGTCTCTTTTCTCAAGGAGCTCATAGTCTTGTGGGGGAGAAAATATGCAAACAACTAAACACAAAAAGCTGCATAAATTAGAGATAATTAACAGAGGAAAAACACTAGAACTAAGGCGAGGGTGGGAAGCTAGGCAGTGCAGTGTATACAATGCCAGGCCTGGAATCAAAAAGACTCATCTTCCTGAGTTCAAATACAGCTTCAGACACTTACTAGTTGTGTGACCCTGGGCAAGTCACTTAACTCAATTTACCTGTAATGGTAATGTAATTTGAATTTGCAGATCCCTTTCTGTTGGCAAAGGTAGCAGGTACTTCGCACTTAGTAATTGATCAAGCCTCTGTTGGGAAAACAGAAGGTATGAACTCCTGTCTCCTGACATAACAGGAAGAGGTTGGCTGAAACAGGAAGCAGTTGATGCTGTGTGTACATAAGGAAAAGCCCCAGAGAGGGACAGTCAGAATTTCTTGGGACCAGCATCTGGAGGCAGAGCAGGTGCTGGAGAGAATTGAGAACTGAGGGAGATCTTATTCTCAGGGCAGGCTTCATGGAGGCTTAAGAGGAGCTGAGGAGGCTGAAGAGGAATATATACCCCCTGCCCCCTCAGGCTGAAGAGAATGGTTTTGATTTTGAAAACCTGGATGGAGTGATTTTGATTCTGTGAGCTACCTGAGACTTCTTCTGAATCTGAGGGCCAGACAAAGCTGTCAAGGGACTGAGGAAGCATGACTGTGATGCTGAGACTTTGTCTGTGGCTTTGTTGGGCCTTGATTTCCTGGGAGCAGAGACTGTGAGGGCTTTGAGATGGACTGTACACTGTGAACTTCAATATGGAATGGGAACTGCCTGGAGAATTGGACAAGGATCTGGGGGTTATCTGCCTTTGAACCTGGGTGACAGTTTGGTGAATCCAGGTGGGATCTGGTACCATGGAAGGGGATCCAGGGAATCTGAGAAACCACTCCAAGTTAAACTGAAAGAAGACTTTACTTGGATACTGTAAACTGACTAAGAAGATTATAATTTACTAGGGACCTAGGGGTGGAGGGTCTGTGTATTTTCTGATGAATGAATAGTGAATAATGAAGGATGATTGACTGACTAAATGATTGTACTTAGTGATTGATGACTGAATTAGTAATTGATTTGTAACCTAGAACACCCCATGAGTGGAAAACTTTGACTATTGTACTTTGTGATTGAATTA
>CM053580.1:85486536-85525063 GCA_028627135.1 Pseudochirops cupreus
TGTGATAAGTTGTAATATTGTGAATGCTGTACCTTGATTTCTGTGAATGTTTTGCTTTGATTTGTTATGGAATAAATACAGTGTTCACTATACTGTGTAATCTGAACCTTAAAAGCTGTTCACAGTAGCATTCTTCTGAAAAGCTGCTAATTCTTGGCTTTATTTTACTTCAGTTTTCTCTTCTGTAAAATGATCTGGAGAAGGAAATGGCAAATTACACATGTGTGTGTGCTCATGTGCATATGTGTGTATGTATATGTGTGTATATATGTATATATTGATTTATTTGTTTATGTTTATTTTTATATGTTTTATTTTGATTTTTGCAAGACATTCAGGGTTAAGTGACTTGCTCAGTATCATACAACTAGTGAAGTGTCTGAGGCCGCATTTGAACTTACATTCTCCTGACTCCAGGGTTAGTGCTCAATCCATTGTCCCACTTAATTGCTTCTCCAGTATACTTTCCAAGAAAACCTCAGAAGTGGTTATGCAGAGTCAGACATAACTGAAAATGACTAAACAGCCACCACCAACAGGAAAGCCTCCTTGAAGAAGGTGGGATTTTAGCTGGCACTTTAAAGAAACCAAAGAAGCCAGAAGGCAGAGATGAGGTGAGAGAGAATCCTAAGCATGGGGAACAGTCAGGATAAGCAGACAGCATCAGGAGATTTATTGAGTGTCATCTGTGAGAAACAGCAAGGAGATCAGTCATATTACAGAGTGTGTGGTGTTGAGTAAGATTTAAGAATACTGGGAAAGTAGGATGAAATCAAGTTGTGAATGGTTTCAAATGCCAAATAGAAGACTATATTTCAACCTGGCAAATGCTGTTTAAAAGTCAAGAAAGAAGACTGAGAAAAGTCCATTAAATTTGATCATTGAGAGATCACTGGTAACTTTGGAGAGGGTAGTTTTAGTTGAATGATGAGTTCAGAAACGAGATTGTAAATTATTTAGAAGAGAGCAAGAGGAGAGTAGACATGGAGATGACTTCCTTGGGGAATTTAGTTGGGAAAGGAGGAAGGGATTTAGAATCTGGCTATCAAGGAAGGTAGGACTGAATGACATTTTTTTTTAAAGATGAATGAAACACGGATATTTTTGTAGAAGGCAGAGGAGTAGCCAGAAGATAGAATGAGATTGAAGACAAGAGATAGTTTGGATCCTAGTGAGGGCAGTTTGCTGAAGAAGATAGGAGGGGAAGATCAAAGATGTATGTAATTTGGTTTATTTGAAAAGAAAGGATATCTTTAATCATCAAAAACTGAAAAAAAGAGATGGTGTAGGAAGTTGTCTGAGTGATTTAAAATAAGTTAGAGGTAAGAAGGATGAACTTTTATAATTTTCCATTAATTCTAGTAAATTCTTTTAATAAAAGACAAGAAAGACTTGTCTTTTGTAACCTATGAGGTATGAGGCAAAGTTCTCATTTGACAGAATGAAGGAAAGAGGTGCTATGAGAGGCCTGAGGAGAAACCAGATGGTTTAGAAGAGCTGCTGTGGAGAGTGAGACAGTGAAACTGTAATAGAGAATTAAAAACTTTCCAAGTATCAGTAAACTCTCAGCTTAGATTAGATAACATAAATTTGTAGTGTACCAAATTAGGGTTGTTTTGTGATTTCCTCCAGTGTTGTTCAGCAGTATGTAAATAGGTATAAAAAAAGGCAGATGGTGAGAGTAATTTAGGTCCAGGGTTTTGCTGTATTGATCACTAATCAGACAAAGGAACAAGGATTCAAGAGTAGGGGATAGCGTTAAGTTGAATTGGTTCACCAATGTCTCAAGAGAGGAAGGGAGTGTGGCTGGTACAAAGGTGATAGCCTAGGAAAGAACTGCTGGGTTGAAGGAATGAAAATCATAATGAGGATAAAGAAGAGCTTTGGCGTCATAAAGCCTAAATAAAGATGGAATGATAAGAAAAAAATTTGACACAGGAATTTTGGAGTATGTAAGTGGAACATTTGCAGGTGATAGTAAGATCAAAGGTGTGACCATTTCTGTGTGTATCTGAGGTGGAATTGAGGAGTAGAGTAGGTCATGAGAACTTAGTATGTTGAAAAGCTGGGAAGTTAGGGTATTTGGTGGAGAATCGATATACATGTTGAAGCTTTATAAGATTAGGGGAGGAGAAAAAACTTTAAGCCAAATACTGAGCTCATTGAGGAGGAAAGGAGAATGTTTCAAAGAGTTTAATAGACAGACAGCTACCAGGATCTGGACTGAGTGATAAATCTGGATAGTATGAACCTCAAAAGTGGAGAGATTTCTGCATGAAGGTGGTAGAGGGAGAAGCTAGAAGTTTCAATAGGGAGCAAGGAGGATTCTGATTCCTTCATTGCAATCTATGACTTGATGGTTTTAGAGAAAATGTCACCAGTATAGAAAAGATGGAGAAGGAAGCAGTGATATCAGGAGTTTGCTAGGTTTCAGTGGGTTCCAGAAAATGGAAGGAGAAATGAAAAGGATTAAGATGAGTAGTATGTAAATTATGGAGGTGTTCTAGTGGAAGGAGTGGACAAATCTGGAGTGGGTCATTGGAGGTGGGAGGATGCAAACCGTTGAGAATTGAGTTCAGAGAAGAATATCAGTGACTGGAGAGAAGTCTATTAAGGGAAACATATAATTAAATTGATCCCTCTGAACATAGGTGACACAGAAGAAGCAAAACCTTATGAAGACATATTTTGTCAGTATCCTGATTGAATGTACTATTGATAAATTAATTGTGATTCTTACAAAGTCTCTAGACCTAGAAGAGGGACTACTTGAGATATTCTATTTTAATTTTTTTTTGCTTTTTTTTTTGGAGGGCAATTGGGGTTAAGTGACTCACCCAAGGTCACACAGCTAGTTTTTGTGTTAAGTGTCTGAGGTCGGATTTGAACTCAGGTCCTCCTAACTCCAGGGCCAGTGCTCTATTCACTGCGCCACCTAGCTGCCCCTCATTCTTGAGATATTCTAAACAAAGGAGCCTGGGAGCTTTATTTCTTGTGTGGCAGTGGCAGTGACAGGATTAAAGATGATGGGCATGCCACATAACAAAATGTTTCAAGATTCTTGTATTCTATACCTTATGATATGTGGAGTAGTTTGTTTTAACAGCATTCTGTAGTGCACGCTGTGTTTCCCTTTTAGTAGCGGCGCTTGTTACATTTTATTATTATTGCTTTGGTGATATGCCTGGTTCAAGCTTTTAAAAAAATATATGCTATTCTTGCCTCTTCACTATCTTTTTTTTTTGTTTTTAGCTTCTTAACAATATGTTTGTGGTTTAGCTTAAAGCAGCCTCTAGGCGTGCAAGCTTGTATAATGTTACAGGGGAAATAAAGCTGAAAAGCATCTAATAACATTGATGTGAGAAATGTTCTTCCATTGGCATCAACAGCCATTTAAAGACTTAAGTAGCTTTTGATAGTGTGGGTACAGTAAACCATATCGATTCTCTGAGGGGAATCTCACCAGGAGACAATGCCTTAGCTGGCTCTAAGGTGGCCATGGAGTTCATTATACCTTTAAGACAGTTTAACTTTAGGATTGTAAAGATGAACAAGAAGAACTCTTCCTCTTTTCTTTTTTTTCTTTAATATTTGGCACCTCATAGTTTTGTGTGTTTTCTCTAAAAACTCTACTAAGTATTTTTTTTAAAAAGGTTCCTTTAAGCACTAAAAAAAATATTAACCTAGACACTGGAAATAAACATGCTTTTTATTATCCCTGAAGCAGCTTTTGGACATTCTACCTTTGTAAAAATTGTCAGCCCTGGAACCAAAAATGTCCCTATAGTCATTAAAATTTGAGTGTGTGTGTGTGTGTGTGTGTGTTGGCATAAACTCTTTTTTGCCTTGGCTTCTATATAGGTTAATGGTGTTTTTATAGCTTCAAATGACATGCTGCTGTTGCTCTAGAGTGGAGATTGTGTATTTTGGGTCTGGACACAATAAGGATAGAAGGGGAAAAAAAGCTAATGTTTTCTTCCCACAGGCCCAGTGAAGAACAACTTCCAAACATTAAACATGGATAAGGATTTTTTTTAATGCTGCTGAGAAATTTTTTTTAAGTATATTGACTTAAAGTGTGATGTTAACAGGGTATCAGGAAAGCTTAACACACTAAAGGAAGCTTCTCTTTCATTGTTTCCTCACTGCATTGATTAAATGGCATAGTTTCTTAGGGTGTACCTCCTCTAGGCTTTAGAGCACTATAGAGGAATAATCTTCCTTATTTATCTTATTTAAGAGTCATGAACCTTGTTAAATTCACTGATCAGGATAAGGAGAAGTAACCGTACAAGCACCAAAAACCCAATTCCTCTCTAAACGGATGAAAACAAAAAGCTTTTATTAATTGTTTACTATGTACAATGCAGGTAAGTAAGGTGGCTCAATGGATAGAGCACTGGGCTTGGAGTCAGGAAGATCTGAGTTCAAATCTGATGTCAGACACTTACTAGCTGTATGACCCCAAACAAGTCACCTAACTTCTGCTTGCCTTAATTCACTAGAGAAGGAAATGACAAACAACTCCAGTATCTTTGCCAAGCAAAACCTATGGGCAAGATGTTCCATGGGGTAACAAAGAGTCGGACATGACTGAATGACTGAACAACCACAAAAACAATATATAATGCACTGTGCTAATACACATAGAAAATCAAGACCTCCCCAGTGAACACTTAAGGAGTTCACATTCTGGTAGGGAGATACAATACATATGGGAGTGGAGACCTATGGAAAGGCCCAGTGGTCCTTCTCTTCTCCCACCTTCCTTTCTAACTGTTCTTTATGTGTTGTGTTTTCTCATTGGAATGCTGGCACCCAAAAAATAAGCTTTGTTCTGTTTAATTGTATATGTATCCCTAGAACTTAAAAGAGTGTCTGGCAATTTGTTTGCTACCTCCCTTCTTCCCCTTTTCTCTCCCTTCTTTCCATCTTCTTTCCTTCATAACCTCCCTCCCTTCGTCCCTCTCTCCCTTCCTTCCTGTCTTCCTTCTTTCCTTCCTTCCTTCTTTCCTTCCTTCCTTCCTCCCTCCCTCCCTGCCTGCCTTTCTCCCTTCTTCCGTTCTTCCTTTCCTTCCAGAATCTTTAAGCCCTTCAAAATTGCTCCAATTCTCAGCCACAAGTAATCATCAGAAGCCTGTATGTTGGGTGTATTTTTGAAAGAAAAAATGTCTTTCTAGTTGCTCCTCACAATTGTGTTTGTTG
This sequence comes from Pseudochirops cupreus, assembly GCA_028627135.1. Taxonomy (NCBI): domain Eukaryota; kingdom Metazoa; phylum Chordata; class Mammalia; order Diprotodontia; family Pseudocheiridae; genus Pseudochirops; species Pseudochirops cupreus. Next base: position 85,491,742 of record CM053580.1, read on the forward strand.
TAGAAACTTGGAGACATTTTTAGCTTTATTAATACAATTTTTCTGGTCAAAGAAAATTTCCCGGTCAAAGAAAATCACAGCTTTCTAGCAATACTTACTTGGTGATCAATGTGTCTTCCTGAAATGTTGATTAGGATGTTACCTTTTTGTTCAAAGCTGAGGAAGTTGGGGATTATTTGGTCAACCACTATCCTATATTCTCCATCCAGTGGTCAATTTTTCTTTTTTTTTTTTTTAAGTGGTTTGACTCAATCTACAGTTAAAATCAGTTGTTTTGATATTGTGTATGAATAATTCCAGTTCTACTCTGCTGCCAAAGCAGATGCAAGTTCTGATAGGTTCTATCATGCTAGAAAGATTCAAAATATGTATGATGCTGTATATATGTCATTTGAGTACCTCCCCATCTAAATTCACATGATCTCGCAAGTACATTGCCTGCTGGGTAATAATTGTTTTTTCCCTTAGCAACTTTCCAAGACCATCTACCAAGTCATAAAAGAGTTATAAAAGGCATTAATGGAAGGAATACCCTCAGTATTATTGATTCTTGAAGTATAATCTTGTTGGTATAGTTGAGAATATGCTGGATTTGGTATTAGAAAGATCTGAGTTAGAATCTTCCCTCAGAAACTTAGAAGATGGGAGACCTTGGGCAAATGATTTAAACCTTTCCAGCCTTAGTTTTTTCAATATGTAAAATTGCTATACTAATAGCATAGGATTATTGTGAGGATCAGGTGAAATAATAGATCTAAACTGCACTTCAAACTTTAAGATGCTAATGTTTGCTATTAATTTTATTATAAATAAGTGTCGCCAAAGAATAAAAATCAGGAGAAAATCTAACCAGAAAGCAGCCTTCATATTTCCATAATGTGGAGAACTATAATAATACTAAGTTAACCTTAACAATTTGGAAATGAGTGAAAATAAAACCCATCAAATAATATGGAATATTTTGTTGTTCATTCTAGGAATGGAGGGAGGTAGTGGGGATGATTCTAGCAATTGACTGAAAACAAACTCTAATCTTGTAGAACCAATTCAACAGCCATGACATTTGCTAATAGACAATTCCTTTTGTTTTTTTAGATGGTAGAGAAAATACTGAGATTAACCTGGAATAGGTCTAGCCAATCTCATTAGTAGCATGAGCCATAAACTCAAAAGATAATTACAAAGATTTTGTCCTAGTTCAATTAACAGGACCTTTAAAACCCACAATCCTCGGTCTCGTGTCACTCACAGTTGCTCCAGCACAGAAATCACAGAGAAATACCAGTGATTTAACACATCTAATAATTTCAAGTAATTCAGGCATCCTGCTTTCTGCATGGGATAAACCAGTTTCCATTATTAACCTTTGGAATTAGATGCATTTAATCTGCCAACAAATCCCCCAGAAGGAGGAGTAGATATAGAGAGGAAGAAGCCAAGGTTCCTGGATGAGGCAGTTGAAAGGGAAAAGAGCATCTCTACAATGACTGGAATAATTTGTCTCATATAATTAGCCCTGACAGAGAATCCAAAGGAATCAGCATCAGCCAAACTATCCTTTCATGATTTGTTTTTCTTGGTCCTGAACTAAATCCCTTCCTTCAAGCCATGCCTCTAAACTAATAGACTCTAATCCTTGCTACTGTCATCAATAACTTTTTGTTTAGTGGTGCGAACAAAGCTGACTGTAATCAGGATCATGGCTGCATATTTGTTTGTAAGAGATTTCTTAAAGGGAGAGCTTTAATGTTCCTTTGCATACTAGTTATGATGTAGCCTCTCTTCTAAACAGAAATAGCTAAAGTAGAGAATGCCTGCCTTTCAAGATGGTAAAGTGGATAAAGCTCTGGACCTAGAGTCAGGAAGACCTGAGTTCTAATTCAGCCTTAGACACTTACTAGCAATGTGACCCTGGGCAAGTCATTTAACCTCTGTCTGCCTTAGTTTCTTCAACTGTAAAATGAGGATCATAATAGCTCATACTTCCCAGGGTTCTTGTGAAAATTAAATGAGGTAATATGTGTGAAGTGCTTAGCACAGTGCCTGGCTCACTGTAGTTTCTATATGAATACTTATTCCCTTCTCCATGTATTCATGTATCTGGAATTTACATATTCTAAATTTCCATAAATTATAAGATGGTTGAAGGAATTATTGAATAGAAATGCATCATATTTATTCAGCTTACACATGACGCACTTTAAGATTTACAAAGTTCAAAAGGACAAAACTGAGGTGGATAGTAAAAGTATAGCCCATTTTATAGATAAAGAAACAGGATACAGAGGCAATGTAGTAAATGAAAAGATCTCAGTGTGAACTAAGAAAATCTGGGTTCATATCTTGGATCTGACATTTATTAGCAGTGTTGACCTTGGCTAAGTCACTTAACCATTCTAAGTCATAGTTCCTTTGTCTGTAAAAATGAGGGAATTGGAGCATTTGAAGTTTTGTGTGTGTGTGTATGTAAGGGGTTTCCATATCTAGATTTGTGATCCTATGACTTACTATATAGATTAAATGATTTGCACATATTCACACAGGTAGTTTTGTTGGAACCTTGGTTCCTGCCCTTCAAGAGCTTACAGATCAGTAGAGAAATGAGATAGGTACACAGAATTTTAATCTATTGCATATTACTATACATATTACAATGTGGAAAAGTGGTAGGAGAGATACTACAGAGTAGCACGAGTGATTGATTGGGCAGGTAGGAATTTCGTGTGTGTGTGTGTGTGTGTGTGTGTGTGTGTGTGTGTGTGTGTGTGTGTGTGTGTGTGTGTGTAGGGATCAGAGAAGACCTTGGGAAGGAAGTGGCTTCTAGGCTGTGGCCATGAAAGGAAAGAAGGATTTCAAGAATCACAGAAGTGAAGTAGCTCTATTCCAAATATGAGAATGTTAATGAATATACACAGAGGTGAGAGATCAGTGAGATCAGGGAACAGCTATTACTGAACCTGAGGTAAAAATTTTTTGAGAGGTAAGTATTAGAACTAAAACCTTCTATTAACCAAGTGTGATTGTATCCAATCTTTCCTAGCTCTAGCACTTAACCATTTTCGGTACTTGGTTTGTTTCAGGAAATGTTTGTTGAATTGAATGATACAAAGACTTTCAATCAAATGTACATTCTAATAGTGCTTACACTAATCTAGAAAGTACAATGTATTTATTTATCTTTTCCCAAGAACATTTTTGCATTTTGGATAAAGATTTCCTTTCATATGGTAAATGGAGGAGGGGAGATTAACAGGATACTGGTAAAGCATTTAGCAAACTTTAAAGATCTATGTAAAAATATTATTAATAACAATAATTTTCTCTAATTTTTATAGAGTTCAGATAGAAACAGTCCTGGGATAAATCATTAACCTGCTCTCATTCTCTTATATTTAATATTCTATGGACTATTATATGGGGGATAAAGTAACTGCTTTTTATAGATAAAACTGTTAGCATATGCAAGCTCATCCTTTAAAGCAGTGGTTCTCAACCTGTGGGTTACGTTCAATTTAAATACATCCTGCATATCAGATATTTACATTACGATTCATAACAGTAGCAAAATTACAGTTATGAAGTAGCAACGAAAATAATTTTATGGTTGGGGTTAACCACAACATGAGGAACTGTATTAAAGGGTCATGGCATTAGGAAGGTTGAGAAACACTGCTTTAAAGGCTCTCTGAAAGCACCAAAGTATAAATGCATTCTTGATAGGACAATAGGGATGGTCTAGCCATAATCTATAACCTCTTCTTTTTATATATCCATACACATACACACACACACACACATATATATATAGTGTTATGATTATGTATATACATATATACACATATAATACTATAATTATATATGTACATATATATACATATATGGTATTATAATTGTTGTATATTCTTCTCTTCTAGGTCTCTATATTTTTAAAGCTTTTTGTTCACATAACTTTGAGATTATGAGCATTTGGTGTTATTATTGTTGTTTGGTGGTTTCAGTGAAGTACAACTCTTTGTGACCCCATTTGGGGTTTTCTTAGCAAAGATACTGGAGTGGTTTGCCATTTCTTTCTCCAGCTCATTTTGCAGATGAGGAAACTGAGGCAAACAGGATTAAGTGTCTTGCCCAGGGTAATGCAGCTAAGAAGTTATCTGAAGCCAGATTTAAATTTAGGGAGAGTCTTCCTGACTTCAGGCCTGGTCTTCTATCCACTGTGTCACTTAGGTGCCTTTGCTGTTGTCTAGTCATGTCTCACTCTTCATGACTCCATTTAGGATTTGCTTGGTAAAGAGAGTGGACTGGTTTGCCATTTCCTTCTCTAGCTCACTTTACAGATGAAAAAGCTGGTATTTGGTATAGTGATATCTATTCAACAATAATAATTAATAATAAAATCAGATAAACGCTGCTTATTAATATATAATACATAAAATGTGTAATAGTATATATGTATACATATATAGAGAGATATATAAACAACTTAAGATTTGCAAAATACTTTAAAAATATTTTCTCCTTTTAGCCTCACAATCATTCTAGAAAGTAGGTGCTATTATCCCGATTTTATAGATGGGGAAACTGAGGTAGAGAGCAGTTAAATGACTTTCCCAGGGTCACTCAAGTTTCCCATCACTTTCTTAAGTAAGTGTCTGGGGTCAGACTTGAACACAGGTGTTTCTGAATCCTGGTCTGGTGCTATTTCTATTGTGCCATTTAGCTGCATTTAAAATGTTATTCTTAAATTTTTATGACTCAATGGTCTATCTGGGTGATTGTGGGCAATACTTCTGTCTATGATGATAATTCAGTTCCAACAACAATTAATTGGTTGAGTTCTATAGGCTATTTTGAAGTCTATCTATATTTGTGATATTTGGAATTGTCATTTACTATGTTCACTATGCTTATGTGATAAGATCCTTAAAGTTATTCACAGCAGCAGTCCTCAGGGGAACTGTTCGTGATTGACTTTACATTAGTCCATAAAAGACAGAGGGTCTCTGATGTAAAAATTGTAGCCACTAGGTTATTTCTTTTAAAAAAATATTAATTAATTAATTTTTCAATGAAAGCAAATTTCCGTATCAGCAATATCCAAAAATATATATGTCTCTAGCAGGAGATAGGTGTCATATTTCAGTATGATAGTATATAGATATATATTCATATCTTAAGATTTGCAAAGTGCTAATATTATCTCATTTTAGTAGAGCCTTTCAAACTTGTCTTTAAACGTCTTTAAATGTTATAATATAAATTTTTCTTACATATTTCTTGCTAGGTGTTCAATGAGTGCTAAATTTTTAGGGTTTTCAATGATGTGATACACCTATGTATACACCTCTGCTTTTTCCTCGCATAGTCTGCTTTGGTTATAAAGTACCAGCTCCATTATAATCCTTCTGTAATTTCTAGTGGGAATGACTTGGTGCTTAAATGAATTACTTTGAGAACTTCCTTTCCCACAAACAAATCTGTAAGACTCAGTCCTGTTCAGTGCTTCTCTATCATCATATTGTTGGTTGAGTTCATTGGATTTAGTCATGGAAGTCCTCTTGATTCTGTTCTTCAATATTAGTGGCTTTATAGGTTCTATTTGGAGGCAAAACAGTTTTAGTCATAAATCTAATGGCATCTATCTGTTGTCAGCTCTTGCTACAAATTATTTAAATGATTGCTGATTGTTCCAAACGTGTTTCTTGAAGTTTTCTAAATGCTTATCATCTGCTCAGAGAACCTGTATCAATTCCTTTTTACTTAACCAAGGAAGTATTAATATTTCTCTAGCTTCCTCGGGAGTGATAAACTCTGTGTTTAGTTAATATTAACTAGAATTTTGGTTGGATATTTTTTAGATACATTTTTTTTATTAAGAAAAATATATATTGACTTGTATTACACAGTTGTTAATTGCTCTAAATGTTTTCTTTCCTTTAAAATTTCACTTTAGGATGACAGTAATTTTAACTTGCGTTGCCTTGGTTTTCTTCTCAGGAACATTATATTTAATGTGTCCTGTTTGGAGAAGACCAAGGTGTTTGTAAATAAATTTTTCCACTGTTCAATTTGACCTCTAGATTAAAAGACTTCAGGTTCTCTCCTTTGGTGAATATTAATCAATTTATACTTGAGTTTCAAATAACATTTTGATATCTTGAGGGAAACTTTCTATAAGACAAAGTAGCCATTTGATGTGTTTTTCAGTGGGGCCATATAATTTGATGTCATCCATTTAAATCAGGGTTTCTAAGTAGTGTGGGAATGTGTGTGTGTGTGTATGTGTGTGTGTGAGAGAGAGAGAGACAGAGAGAGGGGAGGGGACCCCTGTGACAATCTGGTGAAATCTAGGGATCTTTTCGTTCAGTTGTTTCAGTCATGTCTGACTCTTTGTGACCTCATTTGGGGTTTTCTTGGAAAAGATACTGAAAATTTTGCTATTTCCTTCTCCAATTCATTTTACAGATGAGGAAATTGAGGCAAACAAAGTTAAGTGACTTGCCCAGGGTCACATAGCTGGTGTTTGAGGCCAGACTTGAACTCAGGAAGATGAGTCTTCTGACTCTAGGCCTGGAATTCTATCCACTGCACCACCTTCCTGCCGTGTCTGAATAATGATTTGTTGTATTCAAAGAAATGCCAAATTTTAGTTAGAGGCTAATAAAAATAAAGATATAACTATTTTCCCCTCCAAGTTCAAGACACACCCTATAATCGGTATAATTGTAATTTATGTAGTCTATCTATAAACCCTTTGAAGTTTGGTGGATTTTAGATTAACAGCCCTTAATCTAAATCAAGTGATTAATGTTGATGCTATGGTACAACTTCCTCCTTGACTTCAAAGTCAAACTCATATCATCATCATCGTCATGCTAAAGAGTAACTAATAAAGAATAGAAGAAACATTAAGATTCTTTGGTTCCTTATAGAGTAAATTACATATATATATATATGTACATAAACATATTTATGTATATTTGAGAACTTTGGAGTAATTTTTAAATGTTTATAATAGCTGATAAAAATTCTAAGTAACTATTCTACTATGTGCCTAATTACAACTATTTGCTTTAAATATTATTATATTTAAATAAATTAAATTATCTAAATATTTAAATAAATAACTTTCTACTTGGGTATTTCAAATATACAGAAAATCCAGTTGCCATTTGGTAGGATGCTGTTTTTTTCTGTCTCAGCACTGCTTTTATTTCATTGGGGATGGGGAAAAGGATTAAATCCTTCACATTTATATGCAGCAAATCCATGCTCCTGGTATATTACATATTTTTTAGTCAAAGAAAATGAGGCTGATTGAGCTCTTCCTCTGCTGCTGATCCCTATTTTTCATTCACATTATGTGAGCTAAAGTGATTCTTCTGAACTATGTGCATCCTCAGCTTCCCTGCTAAATGTGCCTTCAATTCATGCCCTGTCTCTTCCTCCCTAAAAATTGTGAAGTATGCAAAAGCAGCAACAGCAAGACTCACTTTGCCTGATAAAAAGAAAGGCTGTGGAGAATTTCTTCACAGGATCTGGCAATTTCCTATTCTCTGAGGGCTCCTCCTTTATGTTGAAGAAGGAGATACCTTCATTCCTTTCCCCACAAAATGCAAGCTCCTTAAGGGCAGGGATTTTTTTCTTCATTTTTTGGTCTTAGTTTCCCACCACTCACTATTGGAGATGCTCACTCAATGCTTATTAAATTCAACTGAACTTCTGCCCTGCATTCTTCTTTTATAGCCTCTGGGAACTCTTTTCTGAGCCATTGGTGTGCTTTGTAAATATTTAACAAGATTTCCAAAAAATGAATCTAACTCCATTTTAAGTTTAATATTCATTATTCATATTTTCCCATCACTTTCTTAAGTCCAGACCATCAACAGAACAATAAACAAAGCTCTGATTTGTAACATTTGCTGATTTCTGGCTGGTAAGTGCTTACACTGAAAATTTAACAATGGACTTTCTGAAGTTATCTCCCAACCATCGCTGCTCTCTTTGTCAGCCCTGCTACAGTGGTTGCAGAGGCCTCTCTCTATATGAAGAATGGTTATGGAGCCTAGTACCAGGCAATGCACAACCTGAAAACTATTTGTTTTAGTGGCAGACTCCTTCTACCTTGGACACCTATTCCACAGTTCACTTTCTTCACATTTAAGTCTCATTCCCCATAATCTCATCTTCAGTACAATTCAGTTCAATTCAATAAACATTTATTAAGTGCCTACTATGTGCCAGGCACTGTGCTTAGCACTGGGGATATAGAAAGGTAAAAGACAGTCCCTGCCCTCAAGGAGGTTAGACTCTAATGGGGGAGACAACATGATATATGTAGGTATATAAATATATGTATATCTCTCTGTGTGTGTTTGTATATACACACTGCAAGCCATATACAGGATAATAGGAACTCATTAGAAATGGGAAAACACTGGAATTAAGAAGGATTATGGAAGCCTTCCTGAAGAAGGTGGGATTTTAGTTGGGACTCAAAGCAAGTCAGGTAGATCAGTAGTTAGAATAGAGAAAGGAGAGTGTCCTGGGCATGGGGGAACAGCCACAGAAAATGCCTGGAGCTAAGAAACAGAATGTTTTATTTGTTGAAGAATCCAGAGGCTAGGGCCACTGGATTGAAGAGTATATGTTGGGAAGCAAGGTGTAAGAAGACTGGAAAAATAGGAGGGGGTTAGGTTATGAAGGGTTATGAATCCCAAACAGAGCATTTTGTATTCTCTCGTGGAGGCAATAGGAAGCCACTGGAGTTTATTGAGTAGGAGGGTGACAGATTTATCTTCTCATTCATGATTTTTGTGGCCATATTTTAGATGGACCATGGAATCATGGAACATGAGAATTGGTAAGGACATTAGAAGTCACTTAATTCTGGCTACTCATTTGACAGATGGGGAAACCTAAACCCAGAGAGTTTAAGTAACAAAAATCAGAGTTACACTGAGATAGTTTGTGAGAGACAGGACAATTTTCATTATACCCTTAGATTCTACTTGATAATCCTAAAAATTCACATTTACATAAAATTGTAATGTCCTCAAAGTGCTTTCTTCACAACATACCTGGGAGAACGATAGGGTAGGTAAGTAAGGCTTACAGAGGTTTGCTCATGAACATGCAGCTAGTTTGAACCCAGGCTTCCTAATTCAAAGTCTGGCGTTCTTTTTTTAATAGACCAATAATAATGATAATAGTTAACATTTATATAGTGCCTGGCACTATTACATGCTTTACAGTTACCTCATTTGATTCTCATGACAACCCTGGGAGGTAGGTGTTATTATTTTCTCACTTTTACAGATGAGAAAACTGAGGCAAACTGGAATTATATGACTTGCCCAGGGTCACACAGCTAGTAGGTGTCTGAGACTGGATTTGAAGCCAGGTCTTCCTGACTCCTGGGCTGGCACTCTATCCAATGTACCACCTAGCTGCCTCTGATGATAAAGATGATATTATATCTTGCCTTTGTAAAACAAACTACCAAAGCTAGGAAAATTCGTTCTGTCATCTGTAAGAAGGTATGAGGTTGAAATATAAATTCACCTGACATTTGTTTTGTAGAGATTTCTATCTCACAAGCTTCGTGAATTCCTCAGTTCTGTATGTATTTAACGCAATTGACCATATGAAAATTTAAATGTCTGTGTAAACTAAAAATCTCAGGGAGAAATCTAGATATACCATGAATGAAAAGCCCCCATTTTCCCTTTATAAACGAATATTTGGATTTGTTTCTGTCACATGAATAGAATTTATATTACGCTCACCCCAAAATCATCCCAGAGTTTCCTGGAACAGAATTAAGTATTTCATTTATTTAAAAAAAATACTTAGTGAATTCTTGCTGTGTACAAGCCCTGACTTTGTAACTGAATGTCACATATTTTGAATGAGAAGAAAATATTAATCAAAAAGGCATATTATGTGCCAGGAATTGTACTAAGCACTGAGAATGCAAAGACAAAAATAGCCCTTGCCTTCAAATAGCTTAATTGAGAGGATCAGGAAGTTCATTAATGTTGTTCATTATATAAGAGAAAGCTGTTCTATAGTAATTTTGTTTTCAAGTGATGATAAATAATGATTTTTCATCTAAGGATCCAACCCTGAAAATCCTAAATGTGTGGAAGTCTCATAAGATTTGCTTTAAATGAAGTTATACACACTTAAGAGCTCCAATATTGGGCCTTAGATGAATAACATATGAAGTAAATCTTTCACTTTACATTAGCAATGAGCTAGTCATAAAGTATTGGCTCTTACAAACCTCAAGAGAGGTGTAGAATGATTGGAATCTTTCCGGATGTGAATAATATCTGACTATTGATTGGGCATCTCATTAGCAGGCTGAGAAAGAGCTTGGGAATATATAAAAAAATTAAAAGCTCACTTGAGTTTACCTATCCAGAATTTAAGGAGAGAGTAACTCTTCTATAGTGTCAAATAGTATGTGATTTAAGACCAATACAGTTTTAAAGGAAAGACACAGATGTCCTGTTATGTACACTTCTGGGTCTGCCATCCCTTTCCTGATGATTCCATGTGGAAATATGTCACCTGTCTTGGAAATCCTAGAGGCTTTATTCTTAACATTCATTTGGCATATACAGACATATAAATATGCATGTGTGCATATACACACACCCATACACACACATATTGTCTTTTGACCTCTCCTCTAGTGTTACCTTGAAATATTAGTTAAGTCTTGTATTATTGGTTAGCTTTTCACCTCTGACCAAACTCTAATTTTCTTGAAGGAAGGGAATGTGTAGAGGGTGAAAAACTCTACTTCTGACTTTTATGAGAAAAAGTTGTGTGGAATAATGAACAGAAGTAATTGGGTTGACAAAGATAAAATTATGAAGGAGATTTAGAGAATGTTGAAATTGTTAAGAAGATGAAAGATTGATTTGGGGGGAAGGGGAATTTGGGAGAGCTGGAAGAGATGTTGAATGATGAGGAGAGATAGAAGAACTCAAGAAGTACCTGAAAAGGAGGAGGGGAGTGACCCAAGAAGGAGGAAATCATTTTGGTGAAGATTAACATAGGACTAGAAGAAATATCCCCTTTGGAGTATGGGACAGAAAGAGGAAATAGATGAGGAGATAGGAAAGTACATTTCGGACCTGGCATAGAGACAGAGGAGACTTCACTTATCAGAACAACTTCTGGAATTCTCTGCCACAAGCAGAGCATCTATGAGTTTCTTGGTTTTCCTTAACGATGATATCTTTAAAAGGGTGGATCCAGCTAGGTTGAATAGAGGATTAGAGCAGTTCACTTGGAGTCAGGAAGACCTGTATTAAAATTCCTCAGACACTAGTTGTATGACCCTGGGCAAATCACTCAATATCCCTGGGTTTCAATTTCCTCATCTATCACATAAAATGAGGTTGGACTGGATTATCTCGCTGGACTCTCCCAACACTGGAGCTATGTCCTTTTACAATTTAGCTGCCACTGTAATCTGCTGTTTTTTTCATAGTTTAACTCATATTGAGAAATCTAATAGCAATGCTTATCTGAATTGACCTTTTGGCTGCTTTTGGCACAGTTCACCCTTATGAAACAGTGATATTCTTCCCTTATTTGGCTTCAGAGATAGTACTCTGTCCTAGTTTTCCTCTGGTTTCTAATTGTTTTTTCACTGGTTCCTTTCTTTCATTCTGTGCTTTTAATTTGGTTATTGTCCTCTTTTGATTTCACCTCTACACCATCTCACTTGATAATTTTCACTCACTATTTTAATTATTGTTTATACATAGATGACTCTCAAGTCCAGATAACGTCTATTCTAAGCTCCAGAATCTCATCTGCAGCTGCTCCTAGGACATTTCTGTCTGAATGCTTGAATAGCACCTCAAATTCCACACTTCCAAAATGGAGTTGACTATCTTATCCTCAAAACCTTCTTCTCCTGCCATTTCATTACTATCTATGGTGTCACTCTTGTACCACTACATACTTAGTCTCTTATCTTCTGAACTTGGGGGGTGATCTTGGATTCTTTTCTCTCTTACCTTTCATTTCCAATCAGTTATCTTGTTTGTCATTTACTTTGAATTTCAGTCTAACTAGATTTTGATCTGTATGCATGTAAGAATGATTCTGAAAAGACTGCTTTCCAGTTCATAAATTTCTAGCCAGTTCTCTTTTGAGTTTTTAGGATATCATTTGTTGTTTGCCACATTCCATACCTTGTGACTCTTTAAGAAAGTATTCAGGTATGTTGGTGTCAAACTTCTGGGTAGTCTCAAAACCCTTGACCTCTCCCATTCCTCGATCCCAAACCATGTTTTCAATTGTAACTTTTGTTATCCATCTTTTTGTCCACTTTTACATTGAAATTGTCTAGTAAGAAAGGTACCTGTTAACATTGGAGGATTTTTTCAAATTCTTCATAAAATTTCTCACCTTCATCCTGGTTTGTTTGTTTGTTTGTTTGTTGTTGTTGTTTTGCAAGAGTTATTTGTGTATTAGCCACCATTCTCTACAGAGTGGTCTGTTTATTCACACTCTCTGTGAACCCTGGCAAACCAGATGACGAAGCATCCTATGAGATCATGTTTCTAATTGCCTTTAGGTTGAAGACAAAGCTAAATCTGCCAACTTCTTTATCTCTGTGGTTTGTCTTTTTATTTTGTGTGTGAATATTTTAAATTGGGTGGGTTTCACCTATGGAATGAATATCAATAAAGCAAGATCAATTGCTCTAAGATTATGATATATACACACTTGTAATATGTATTGCATATATACATACACACATACTGTAATATACACATGGGAGGGGGAGAGAGAGAGAGAGAGAGAGAGAGAGAAAGAGAGAGAGAGAGCAATCTTGGAGATATTTATCTTGTGATGTATATACATATATATATATGTATTATATACACACACATATATACTTGATATATATATATTGCATCTAAGTTTATAAACACAGATATATGCATATATACAATTATCTATGCAAGAAACAGTTATTCTATACACAGTATGTATATATATATGCATATATATGTATATATATGTGTGTATATATATATGTATATACACACACACACATACACATACATATGTGTGTTTGTGTGCATTTCACTTGGGAATAGAAAAATGAAAGTAGGGGCCAAGACTGTACCTTATATTGTGGCATTTCCCCCACAAGTTAATAGCATGTATTTGTTAGAGAACTACTGTTAATATTCTCTAAGTTTCCATTCTTTCAGATCAGTTAAAAAAAATTATTGTTTTCATAAAAATCTCAGTTCCAAATTCTAAGTCTCCACATTTGAGGTGATCTCTTCATGATATAGTTTGACTACATAGTACTATGCCTCATACACAACAAGGACTTAGTAAATGTGTATTCACTGGCAGAAGGATAATTTAGTTTATTTTCCCTATATTATACATTACAATATAAAATTAATTTATGTATATTTGATGGCCTTGAATTCCAGAAGAGGGACCACATTTCTTAATATTTAATTTCAAACTTTCAGTGATTTCAATGCCACTATAATATTATAATTATACAGTAGAATTGGCAGGATTACCTACAAGAACCTAATGTAACATATGCATATAGTATTTCACTAGAAGCTAAAGAAGTTGTGATTCTTGCTTTTATATAATTATGAATTTATATACTATAATATAAAATATATATAAAGACAAATTTTCTGCTATCCTTGATGATGCACAGAGAAATAATTAATACCGTAACATAATTCAGCCTTAAATTTCATTCTTTAGAGGACCTTTTTCTCCAGAAGATAATAGAACATTAATGCTTATTCATAAAATATCTATACCAATGGATGATACAATTTGAGAATGGTTTCTGAGCTAATGAGCTTCCTTTCTTTTCCTCTTCTGGCATCACGGACTATAAATAATATTTCTGCAGTACAAATGAAGAAATTTCACTGATGTATAGAATTTTGGAATTGTCATTTTTTTTTTTTTAGCTTCAGGGGATTCTGGGTATCATTCAATAAAATCAATTCCCCTACCTCTGCATTTTTTTTGCATGAGGAACTGGAAGCCTCAAAGCAACATGCCCAAGCTAGTGATAAAACTAGAACTAGAACCCAATTCCTGGTTTAGGTCCTTAATCATACCACTATACCTTTAAAAGGAGCTACTGAAAGGAGAACAAAGTTGCCTTTCTATGCTTTGTGAGTGGTGCACCTCTGTTGTATATAGGATAGGAATGCAAGATAAACTAACCAGTAAGAAAGATATTTTTTTATTTAAACAGTCTGAGACCTTTCATAACTGTTTGGCTTTAAGCAAGACATAACCTCTTGAGCCCCAGATTATCTATGTGTGTATGTATGTATGTATGTATGTATGTATCTGTCTATCTGTCTCTCTGCCTCTCTCTAAGCTCTCTCTCCCCCTTTCTTTCTCTGATGGCAGCTGTCTTCTCTACTTTACATGGTTGCTGTAAAAGTAAATTTTTTTTAAAAAAGAATGAATTTAGGAAATATAGACCATAAATAGGTAGATGCTATAAATCAGATTTCTGTGTTGATGGGGATAATAATCCTCATTGTAAGTGATATTTCTATAATACATTAAGAATATTAAATGTAATATTTCACTTCATTCTCACAACAGCTCAAGGTAGAGTATTGGTGTTATATAGGAGGTAACTAGGTGGCGCACTTGATAAAGGGCTGGACCTGGAATCAGGAAGACCTAAATTAAAATGTAGCATTGAGCACTAATTAGCTGTGTGTTCCCGGGCAAGTCACTTTACCTCTGTCTCAGTTTCCTGAACTGTACCTTGGGGATAATAATAGCCCCTACCTCCCAGGTTTGTTAGGATAAAATGAGATAATATTTGTAATTTAGAGATTAGGGTATTTTCATCCAGAGGGATTAAATGACAACTGGCTTATGGTCATCCAACTAAGAAGTGTTAGAAGTAAGATATGAACTCTGACATTACTGATGTCAAACCCAACACTCTATCCAATTTGTCACCTTGCCTCACTAGATTCCTCCATCTCCTACTTTCTATGATTTCGTGAGAAACAACTCCCCTGATTCTGGTACCTTGTACCACTACAAAAACCCACAGATACTGAGAATAAAGTGCTCTATGTAGTAGAATATATCATCCAACTATAAAAATGAGTATTTTTAATAATAATATTACAGATAGCAATAAAAGTACTTCTCAGTTCAATTTCCCTGACCGCCTCTTACTACCTGTCATTGACAAGGATTACCTACTTCTCCCAGACATGATCTCAGCCTGGGATCACAGAATTATCAGTTTAGGGTTGGAAGGGGCCTCACATGGATGCACAGTAGAGAGGAAAGAGAAATTAGAATAGAGAAAGGGTAAAAGGAAGAGGAAATTAATACTTTGGGAAATCCTTAAAACCTCTAGAGCAGTGGTTCTCAACCTTCCTAATGCCCCGACCCTTTAATACTCCTATGTGGGTGTATCTGTATGTGGGCGGACTCGCTTGGAGACTGATAGAGGAGCAGTGTCTCAGTTCCTAAGACCATCGAAAATATGTGTTTTCTGATGGTCTTAGGCAACCCTGTTTCACCCCCAAAGGGGTCATGACCCACAGGATGAGAACCGCTGCTCTAGAGGGAATGAGGCTTCTAGGCTTCTGAGCTAACCAAATCTGGAGGATAAGCTCACCATTTCACCACCTTTTAAGGAAAAACTAACCTAACTTTCACACAGCAGGGTGGGGGAAGGGATAGAATCTCATGATCCCTTCACTCCAATAATTTGAGCATCTTCTCCTAATTCCAGTTTGAAATCTGAAGCTCAGGATCTGACTCATTGCATTGTGATTCTCTTTTATCTCCCTTTTCTAGACACTCAAACTGATTGACCCCCACCCCGCCAAAAAGAAAAGAATTAAGGTTGAAAACAAGATATTTGCATGATGCAGAGTCTTTAACTGATGCAGAATAACTTTCCTGCTTGGCTCGAAGGCTGACCAATGACCGTAGACATCTTTAAAAGCTTCTGATAACAGTATCTACACTGTCCTCTAATATTTTTCAGGCAAACATTATTGCCTCCTATAAATTCTGCTAGGCTCAACTGTTCTAACAGTCAAGTGAATGAGAGGGTTTTCTACAAGAGTCCTGTTATTTTTGCCTCTATTTATTTGTAAATACTTAATCTGAAACCTGTCTAACCTCAGTAATTCTGAGCTCTGAATTTCATTATAATCATAGACTTCAGTGGCAAGGGACCTGATGCCATAGTCAAGTTCAGGCTATTTGCTATGTTTTCTCCTTTCTCCCAACCTGTCACACTTTTATTTAACGTTACTCTTGTAAATTTAGTTAGATAGAAAAGGCAAGGGGGAGAGGAAACAAGCAGTTTGTAGTGTGTATAACTGAAATTGAGGTTTCAGATTTCAATTATATTTTTATTATAGGAAAATGAACATTAATTCTGCAACAATAGCAGTTCTACCCTGTTCCATCCACCCCTCCATTTAGTATTAGTATACTCTGGGAGATAAAGATGAAGTAGATTTTTTAAAAATCTTATGTTTCTTTAAACAATCCACATCCCCTTTTAAGGTCTATGAGTTCCCTCTCCCTCCATCTCTCTCCCTCTCCTCCCTCCAGGTCTCTATTTTGATCATACTTCTTTCTTTTTGGTAGTAGCTTAGCCTGAGGTCGAGCTGCTCCTTGCCCAGAAGAAAGTAAAGAAACACAAAAAAGAAGGCAGAATCTTTTGTGCTTTGCCCCAGAAGTGATTTTTTTCCTGGAATGTTATAAGTAAGGGTACTACACTGCAGACTCATTCCTTCTTACTAACCTTTTGGTTTTTTTTTAACTGCTCAAGTTCTTGTCAAATGAAACAGATACAATGTTCACAGTGTTTGCCAAGAAGCTATTGAGATAACAAAGATATTTTATATTCTGGTTCAAAAGAAAGTGATCATGAGCATAGTTAAAGGGACACGTACATTTAAGCAGTATCAATTCAAAGCAATAAAAGCTCAAATGGATGTTTTTTAGAGAAATTCTTCTGTTTCTGCTATAAATTTAATAGTTATATGGGTACATATATATTGAAAGCTTTATATATGATTAAGATAGAAGGGTATAGATACATACGCCTTTGTTAAGAAACCTTTACATTTATACATAAAAACATATATAATAGCTAAATAGTACATAACACTTCAAGGCTTACAAAGGGTTTTGCATATATCACCTCACTTATTCTTCACAAAACTCTGAGCTTCATCCTCTTATTATCTCCATTTTATAGATGAAGAGACTGAGTCAAACATTTTATATTATAAGTGTCTGAGATGGAATTTTAACTCAGGACTTCCTGGTTTCCAGTGAAGTCCTCTAATTCTCACTCCAAATTGCTTCCTAAAGTTATATTAAATACTTAAAATTAATGAGTTCTGAAAGTTTGGCGATTCAAAGCAGAAAGGTAAGTGTGGTATAGCTGAAAGTTATTTACAAAAGAGAGTGAATGATCTTTCAGAGATTTTACGTCTGAAGGGTCCATTGATACAGCTCAAAAACATATTCTCCAAAGAATCACAGAACACTGAAAATGGCAATCAGTCAGCCAACATTTACTAAGTACTTCCTATGTGCCAGGCACTATGTTAAGTGCCAGGGATACAAAGAGGCAAAAATAGTTCTTGCCCTCAAAAAGCTTACATTTTAATGGGACAGACAATATATATAAATTAGAACATTTAAGCTAAATACAGATTATAGGGGAAGGTAGCCATAGAGGACATGGTACTAGTAATTGGGGGAACCAGAAAATGCCTCTCTGGAGAAAGTAGTGCTTGAGGTCAATTTTAAAGGAAGACAGAGATTTAAAAAAAAAAAAAGATGAGTGGCTTAATTCACATACAGGTTGTCCCCAAAGTCTGGACACATAGGAAATTTCAAGAAAAGAAATGAATGAAATTTTCAACATTTTATTTAATTAGCATAAATGAGATTTTATAGGAAGACATAGGAGACACATAGAAAATCTCATTAATTAAATTAATCTCATTAATATGGAAAATAGTCCTCAATAGCTAAAATTTATGCCAATTAAATAAAATGTTGAAAATTTCATTCATTTCTTGAAAATATGCATAATTAATGAGATTCCCTATGTGTGCAGACTTAAATGAAATTTAATTTTAGTTTTCAACATTAACTTCCGTAAGAATATGAGTTCTAAATTTTCTCCCCTTCTCTTCCCTTCCCCCACCCCAAGACAGCTTATAATATGTAAAGAAGAATTAGAACCAATGGGAGAAACCATGGGAAAGAAGAAACAAAAAAAGAAAAAAAGAGAGAGCAAATAATGTTCTTTTATCTGCATTCCGACTTCTTAGTTCTATTTCTGGATATGGGCAGCATTTTCCATCATAAGTCTTTTGGAGTTGTCTTAGATCCTAGCATTGCTAAGATGAGATATGTCTATCAAAGTTAATCATCACACATTGTGACTTGTTATTATGTACAATGTTCTCCTTGTTCTGGTCACTTCACTCATCATGTTTGTTTAAGTCTCTCTAGGTTTTTCTGAAGTCTGCTTGCTCATCATTTCTTATAGCATAATAACATTCCATTACATTCATATACTACCACTTGCTCATCTATTCCCCAACTGATGGGCATCCCCTCAAATTCCAGTTCTTTGCCACAACAAAAAGAGCTATTATGAATATTTTTGAACATGTGGGTCTTTTTCCCATTTGTATGACCTCTTTGAGATATAGACCTAGAAGTGATATTCCTGGTCAAAGGGTATGGACATTTTTATAGCCCTTTGGGCATAGCTCCAAATTGTTCTCCAGAATGGTTCGATCAGTTCAAAACTGCACAACAATGCATTAGTGTTCCAATTTTCCCACATTTTCTCCAGCAGTTATCATTTTCTGGTTTTGTCATGTTAGCCAATCTGATAGGTGTGATGTGTTACCTCAGAGTTGTTTTGATTTGTATTTCTCTAATCAATAGTGAATGAGAGCATTTTTTATATGAATATAGAAAGATTTAATTTCTGAAAAGACTGGAAAGGTAGGAATGGGGGAAATTGTGAAAAGCTTTGGATCCCAAAGGACTTTAGATTTGATTCTGTAGACAATAGGGTTGACTTTATTGGAAGGAAAGGGAGGAAGTTGACATGGTCAGAGCTATACTTTAGGAAAAATCAGTTTGCCGGGTTGTGTGGAAGATGGATTAGAGGGGGGAGAGACTTGAGACAGGGAGATTCTTTTGAAGGTTATTGCAACAATCCCAGTTAGAAGTAATAAGGGAATGTATAGGATCATGACTGTGTGACTAGAGAGAAGTGAATGTAGGAGAGATATTGTGAAGGTAGACATGATCAAATTTGGCTACTTAAAGGGTATGTGGAGTGATTGAGAGGAACAATTCAAAATGACATTAAAGCAGGAACTTTTGATGTTATCCAGTCCAAATCCTTCATTTGGATGAGGAACCTAGGATTAGATATGGGAAGTGACTTGTCCAAGTTCAGTCAAGTTGTTGGTGTCAGAGCCATGACTAAAAACAAGGTCTTCTAACTCTTGGCTATCTGCTTCTATCATTGTACCATGCTGTTTCACAATCCTGAGAACTCTCTTAATAATAAAATGCAATTTTCCCTTTGAACCTCTTGTCTCTTTGACAAGAAACATGATACTTTTAGTCAGTTTTTCTGAGAAGAAAACAGTCCTTTTGAGAATATTTCAGTCCCCCTGAAAACCTTATTTCCTCCTTTTTCTCTCTTAAATACCTGGGAATGCTGTAAGAGCATTGTTACTTTAATCTTATTAACTATTCTTATGGCAGATAATCATGATCATAGACATTTGAATGCAAATTCAATCGTTCTTCAGAATGCTGAACCAGATTAGAAGACAAAAAGGATTCATTTCTTTTGGGGAATTTTCAAAGCTCATTCAAAGACAAGATGCTCCCCAAATTCACTTCTGTTAATTAATAGCTAATAAGACATGCCGACTTCTTAATTTGCTTCTTTGAGGTAGAAAGGTAAAATGAGACCTAGCTGAAAGAGATAGGACTTTATTTGAAAACAGAAGATTGCTCATCACTGGAGTGACTATTAGAGAATGAGGGCAGATATTAACAGAATAGGGCTATGGGGGTAAGGTTAAATAGTGGCCCTGGATGTGAAAAAAGGACATGAGATGTTAATCTAAGCTTACTCCAGAGGGATTTGATTTATTCTAGTTAGACTATTATGGTAGTTTCTGGATTATGACATCATGGGGACCAGCAGCCAATTGTTTTTTTGGTTGTTGTTATTTGTCCTATGTTCTCAAAGAGGACCATGACATCAGGGAGGTGATGCCATGACATGCAAGTGAATTAGGTTTAAGTGAGGGAGGGCTGGGCAAAGTCATCAGCCTTACTTACTCCTCTGGAGCCTCTGGGACCAGTGGCCAGATAAAGATCAAGCCAACTAGAGATGGCCCATAATGTATTGGGGGACGTTGGCCTTTTCAAGCTAAGGGTCTTTAACAAGTCTCTGTTTTTCTGATGCAACACCCATTCAGTGATTAAGGCTTAATAAGAAATGAGGCAGAGAATGGCCTCTTTGTCTAATTTTCTATCTGGAAGGGGAAGACCTTCTGGGTTTCTGGCCAAAACTGAGACCATTGCTATTCATGCTCTTTCTGAGCCAATCTGGGCCCAAACAATGACCAAGTAGGGCCTGGTTTGAGACCTATTGCTGGTCAATCAATAAGAGCCTGAGTACATTTGCCAGATATACTCTGGTTCTAACTCGTACAGACCAGGTTAAGTGCATCACAGTTAAACGGTATGCTAGGATAAGAGCAGAGCTATCTTTGACTCTTCTTTCATTTGCAAACTTAAAACTGGGGGTCAGAATGGGCATTAGATAATATGAGTGAACCCATATCCCCAGAACTGTTCCCTACATTTTGATCAAATACATATTTTTTTAGGCATTCTGCTATAGATGTCTAGATATTTGGGAATTTTAAAATGCCTTTCCATACAAAGTTGTAGCCTAGTTTTGCTGCTTCCTCACATAAGCAAATGCCCAAAGTCAAATAATTTATAGAACGTGAGAACTGGAAGTTTCTGTTAAGATCATCTTCTAAAATCAAAATCACAGAATTTTGAGAATTGGAAGGGACATCATTGCTCGTATAGTCCAACCTGCACAGAAAAGGAATATTACCTATAACATACCCAGCAAGTAATCATTCATCCTTGCACTCTCTCTCTAGGTAGCCCATTCCACTTTCAGATAGTTTGAATCATGAGTAAGTTTCTTCTGATAGTAAATCTCAATTTGTCTCTTTTAACTTGCACTTATTGATCCTGGTTTTGTTCTTTAGGGCCAAACAGGATAGATCTAATTTCTTCTGTATGTGATAGCCCTTCAAATACTTGTTATCCTGTCCTCCCTCAGTCTTCTATTCTCTAAACCAGAAATGCCTGGTTTAGACTGACCCTCAAATGTCTTTACCATTCAGGTGGCCCCACTCTATACACTTTCTGGTTTGTCAGTGTCTTTAAATTGTGGTACTCAGAACTCAATGAAATATTCTAGTTGAGGTCTGAAAAAGGCAGAATACAGTAGGATTATCTCCTTATTTTTGTTAACTGTCCCCTTCTTATAGCCTCTGGTTTCTCTTCCATCTCTGAGGTCAAGATAACATCATTTTTTTCTTAGCCACAACACACTGCTGACTAATATTGAGCTTGTAATTCACTAAGCTCTTCAGATCATTTTCAGAAAAAAAAAACCCCAAAACTGTTCCTCAATATTTTCCCATTTTATGCTTAGATAATTGATTTTACACTTAGCCATACTAAATTTCACTACATTAGATTTAGCTAGGTACATTAGCTTGTCAAAATCCTTTTTAGATCCTGACTTTGCTATGTTTTAAGTTAACTATTCCTCCTAGCTTTGTGTCATCTGCAAATCCTTTATTCAAGTCATTGATAAAAATGTAGCTAATATAGGGAGCACTCCCTGGGAACACTTCACTGAAGAACTCTTGACAAATTGTTGTTGAACCATTATCAAGTACCCATGTAGCCTGACTGGCTATTCAACCAGTTATGAATTCATCTGAATTCATCATTTAATTTAATTTTTTCCATTTATTCCTCAAGAATAGTATGAGAAACTTTGTGAAAACTTTGTTAAAATCTGAGCAAACTATATCCACATCCTCCTCCTTATCTACTAATTTACTAAACCTGTCTAAAAAGAAAATGATATTAATCTGTCATAGTTTGTTCTTGATAAGCCATGCTAGCTCTTTGTAATTACTCTTTGTTTTCTAAATGTTAGCTAAGCGTCTTTTAAATGATCTTTTCTTTAAATGATTTCTTCATTGTATAGATGATGTGGTCCAAGAGGTGAAATTATTTCTCCAAGGGGCAGAACTAGGACTTGAGCCCAAGTTTTCTGCTTTCAAATCCAGCATTCTTTTTTCAACACCACCCTGCATCTTTTGCAAGAATTTAAAGATAGCACATGACCTAAAGTTTCCTAAAATCACATAGAAAAGAAAGAAATTATCAAGTATGATAACTGGATAAAGTAGAACTAGTAGTTGTTTCTCATCTGCCTGCTAACTGTTCAATCAAGACATGCATTTAGATCTCTATGGGTACCAACTCTCATAAGCATTCCATATTGTTATTTTCATGTTGTTAAAATCTAAGGTCATTATTTCATGGGTGTTTTCTCTCCATTGTTACACTGAAGCATCTAGGAGTGGATTGTTTGTGGGGAATAGGATTTTTTAAAGGCATCTATCTGGTGGGACAGGTATAGGTTGTTTTCCACTCACTGCAAGTTTCTGGCCCAATATATTGTATCAAATTCCTTGGACCTTTAAATAATGCTCTCTGAGCTTCTACTGAGGGTAGGCACAGCACTAACATTAATAAACATCTTTATAGTACATGTTACTTTTTCAAAATACTTTGTCATAATTTCTTAGTTAACCTTACAATATCACTGAAGATTACATGCACTATTGTTCTCCTGGGGAAAATGAGGCATAGATGAATGGTAATTAATTTCTCTTGGGTTACGTTGGCAGAAATGGGACTATAATTCAGAAGGTTCTGACTCCCTGTATGGCTCTGTATCTATAAACCACACTCCATCTCAAAGATCCCCAAGGCATGTAAGGGGGCATTTTTGTTATTCACTGTTTTATATCTTCTGATTAATGCTTTTATTTGTATGATTATTCAAATGCAGAGAGATGAGAGTTTCCATTTTTCATTCCTTTCTCTAATGAATCTTTTCCTCCCAGTGCATTGTACATTATAACTCTTGACTGGATCATTGACTTCCTTAGAGCATGGTGTTATAGACTGCAATTGCCCTTTGGGAGAGGGAGGCATTCATTGAATGCCCTGTAGGAATTAGAAGCTTCATCATCAGATGCCATTGATTAATGATGGCTGAGGCTGTTACCAGGAAAACAACACAGACCTAGTTAAGACCAATATCCTCTGCTCTACCATATGCCTCTCATGGACAGAGAGTAATGTAATCTAAGGAAACAGGGATGTATACATACATGTATGAATGCATGGGGAGGGGAGGAGATTTATTAAGTATTTGGCATATGCCAGGTACCGTGGTAAATGCTGGTGATACAAAACAAGCAGCAAGACAGACCTTTCCCTCAAGGAGCTTATATTCTGATATAGGAAGACAAAACAAAAAGAGGAGTTAGCATTAGAAAGGGAGGAATAAGTGGCACGGTTTGGAAATGGGCAGGAAGTGTTCTGCTTGCCTGGTTCTGGGAAAGGAAAGGTAAAATCTTACCTATTGAGGCCCCAAGTCTTCAGGGCAAATTACCAGGAGTTAAGCAGTAAATCTGGATGACTGAATATTTCAATTCTCTTACTCCACAATAGGCGTGCACTGTAGTTTTCTCTCTCTATTTTTTCTGGAAAGAAGCTGACTACTTGTTACATTTTAAATTTCCATAAATTTTGCTCTTGTATTGGCAGGGTAGCCATACCATTGTTCAATTCATTTGGCAGCCAAAACAATAAAATGTGAGAAGTGATATCTGATACCGAGAAACATTTGAAAATTACTTGGCTCTTTTCCTTTGTCAATTCAGTCTCCACTTGCCAAATTTGGCAAAAATTTGTTTTGGTTTTCAGGATCCAGGGAGTTTGAGAATTCAACAGAGAATGGATTTTCCAGTTTGTCACAGATGAAAATTTTCAAGTACTTGATAGTAGCAATGATCTCTTTCTGATTATGTCTCTTTTTTGTCTTTATTTCTCTTTGGCTTTCTTTCTCCTATCCCTGTCTGTCTCTTTCTCTCTCTCCCATACATCCAGACTAATGATTTAATCAATATGGGCAATTTCTATGTAGATTAGTGACCAGCAGCTCCTCAGTAATATCCTGAAGGACCTGAGAAGTTAAGTGATTTTTTCATTGTTCCATAGGTAGTATGACATAGAACAGGCCTGAACACACTTTTTTCTTATTCATAAGCTTGCCTCCTATCCACTCACTATGTTCTCTTTTATATATATGAAGAAACAATGAGGCACAGTGGCTAGTGTTATACTTGGACTCTGAGACAGTCAGATTCGCTTATTAGTTTGTACATCGTAGGAAAGCCATATCATCTCTTTGAACTTGTGGAAACTCACTAAAGTCTAATCTATTAAATTATAGACAATCAATGAAGAGATAATCGACTTTTGATACATTGATTTCTACATAGTACTTTATACTTTAAGAAGTATATTGACATATAATTTCATCTTTATAATAATCTTATAATATAAGTAGTATAAGTTTTATTATCCTTATTTTACAGAATTAATAAAAAATAGAGACACAAAAAAATCAGACTGTATTGTCTGGAATGACACAGCCAAGGAACAGAAAAAGGAGTAGAGGCTCGATTTCCCAAATCCCATTTCGGTACTCTTTCTACTTCACTGTATTATTAATTGTGGCCACTCTTTTCAAATGCAATGCTGAAAAGAGGAGAATTACTTCTATTTGCACCATCAGGAGGTAATCCACTCTCTAGAACTATTAATTATGGGTAGGATATTACTGGCCATGTCTATATTTACTTGTAGTATAGCACTAAAGGTGCCACTTCCCTTAATATCTTTAGTGAAAAGTTATTAACCAAAGCTAAGGGACAAAATGCTTTTTGGTAATCTCCAACTTCCAAGGATATTAACTTGTAAGAAGATCAGTAACTAAACAGACATCAAAGGTCATGGCTGACTGTTGAAGTATCTCTGTTCAAATCATATTTTGTAATCATGCTATCTTTGGGGCGATGTTATTTTGATGCTTGTTTTCCTGCTACATCCAGGGGAAGCCAATCTTTATTTCCTTAGATGAAAACTAATTCTTAGGACATTCCTTAGATCCTTATTGCTCCAAGTGTGCACCATTCACTCTTTCTGTTTTATGTGCTTTGGACCATGCACCTAAATCTATCTTCCTCATTAATGACCAGTATCTTTTCCACTTGGATCATCACCCTGACAATTCCGAAAGGAATAGAAACTGTATTAGAGAACCAGAGCTATTATCTAGAGTCTAGGCTTTTGGGCTGATTTCCACAAAACACGTTCAGGGCAAGTGGTGCCAAATGTACCCTCAAATCACCATTTGGAGAAAAATTCATTTGTGGGTAGAAGAGAGATCATAAAACACCCATCTCTGTGGTTTGAGGCATGAGGTCATGGCCTAGCTCTACTGATGAAGCTGCAGGTTCAGAGAAAGGGTAGGGCCAAGTTGAAGAGGAGCTCATATGGGGTATAGCCACTGAGGAAAGGGGTACCATTTTGTAGTTTCTTACATTAATTAGTTAATCCAACTAATTAGGTGCTAATGTCAGATATTTACAATTCTGAAAGAGAATATGTTATCAATACTTTCTAAATTTTGGTCTTCTAGAGTAAAGTCCCAGTTGCCTACCCTACTTATAGCTCCAATAAAATTACAGTATCTCAGAAATGGAAGAGAAAGCAGAGACCATTTGTGTTTGAATGGGAACATTCTCTACAATAGTGGTGTCAAACTCCAGAAATGGGGGAGGGGGGAGCAGTGTCACTAAACTATAGATAAGAATCCCTCTGGGCTGTGTATTGACTTAGTTTTAAAATGTAAAATTATCAATGTTTTATTGTATTTTTATCTATTTTCTTAAATCTTTCCCAATTACATTTTTACCTAATTTGGGTCACACTCCAGAGTGCTGTGGGTCACACGTAGCCTGTGGATAGTGTGTTTGACACCTTCCTAAAACACATTGGACAATTGTCATTTAGACTTTGCTTGAAGTCATTTACTGAGGGGAACTGATTATCTCCCAGGGTATCCCAATTTACGTTTGGATAACTCTAATTTTTAGGAAGTTTTTCCTTCTATCCAGACCAAATCTGTCATTCAGAAACTTACTACCATTCTTCTTCATTCTTCTCTCCACGGTCAAGTAGAACAATCCA
This sequence comes from Pseudochirops cupreus, assembly GCA_028627135.1. NCBI lineage: Eukaryota > Metazoa > Chordata > Mammalia > Diprotodontia > Pseudocheiridae > Pseudochirops > Pseudochirops cupreus. The sequence goes on from CM053580.1 coordinate 85,518,283, forward strand.
TCTTCCATATGACAACCCTTCAAATACTTGAAGGCAGCAGTCATCTCCCATACAAATCAGATGTGTGAATGTCTACTAGCAGAAATTCAGAAAGATAGCCACCTGTGAGAAGGAATCACATATGTGGGGGAAGAAAAGAGCTTTGGCCTCAGTACAGGGCTACTCCACTGCCTCCTTCTTTAATGAGAAGTGGACCTTGTGAATTGTGAGGTGTCCAGAGGATTTTTGACTTCCTATCTTCCCCTTGGTGTCCTAACAACAATCTGGGGACATTGCCATCAAATTACAAAGAACCCAACGAGAAGAAAACAAACTACACCTAAGGCTAACGTATTCAACAAAAGAATGTCTGTGAAATGAGTTATCCTTCGCCACATACACTCTACAGGGTGTCCCTAAAGTCTGGACACATTGGCAAAAATATATTTTCAAAAAAGGAAATGAATGAAGTTTTCAACATTTAATTTAATTGTAATATTAACAAATAACATCTTCAATATGATTTTCATCATTTGTGATGCAAAGGTTCATGCACTTTGCAAGATTCACGTGAACTCGATGCAATAACTTCACATTTCCTATGTAAATTGTTCATATTCACATGATGAGTTGAGACTCGAAACCATATATTCTTACTCCCTGTCTTTTGCCCTTTCTGCTATCTCATAATGAATCAAGAAGCAAAATACTGTCTGCAGTTGTCTAGTTTAGTTCCATTGCTAGCCCAAAGGCTATGTTTAAAAAGAGCCACCTGGGTTTCACGGCAAACTGCTGAATCCACTACTCTGTATACAATAATACATGCTTACCTTCTTGCTTTGGTTTGTCATTTTCTTCTCCATCGTGTATTATATAATGGCATGTCATAGAAGCAACAATATCCCAAAGGTATTCTTATTCATATTGGGAAACAGACTGCTCCTGAAATGAGAATGGACAAAAATGTGAAAATCATTGTAAACTCTTTGGAACAGAAGAGATTAAGTATAATTGAAAAAGGATCATTTGCATTTCATTTCTTTATGACCATTTGGCTCAAACCTGCATCTAGGTAGTATTTCAAAAAGGTTTCCAATGTTTTCCTCATGAAATTTTCACATTTTTGGCCATAGTATTTGAAATAGAACCTTCAATTTCAAGAAATACTTGTGTTTTTTGAAGATTCATTTAGAAAATGAGAAAGTGATTTTCTATTTTATTAAATGAATAAGCATGTAAATTCTCATGTGCATTGAAGGAAATAACGAGATGACATAAAATGAATTAATGAATTAGAAAATAATTCCCAAATACTTACACTAATCCAAAACAGAAGTCTCATATGAGTACCTGTATTTGTAGATCTTCCTACCAGAAATTGACATAGTAAATATGTACTAATTATATTACCATATGACAAAGGCATGCTTTGCTACTATAAGGAAGGACCATGATCTTATCAGTGTAGACACTCCCTTCCCTAATGCAGACCCCAGCCCTTCTGTGCTTTGGTAGTTTCTGTGGCTAAAAATATTCATCACCTATTAGCTATTCTTTTGATGTGGAGCCTCTCTGAGTTGCCCCAGGCTGATCCTTTGATAACAGGAACAACATCCATCATCAGGCTCACTTCTCAAAGACTTTCCATCTTGGCAGGAAATGTTGGAGCTCATATACTGCTGACATAGACTTAAGAGGCCAGAGTGATGTCCATGATCTGATGAAGCATTAGGGTAAGTCACAAGATCATTGAAGAACTTAGTAGTTCTGTGTTTCTACTAACTGTAGACATTTGAAAACAAAGACACAATGTTCATTAGGGAGTGTTCAGGCATGTAGAAATAAATGCAGTATCACATTTATAATTAAAAACAATCCTCTGGCTCAATATTGCCTAGTGATCAATGACAATTTTCTGGTAGTTCACAAGTAGCATGTTTGGGCAAAGATGGTAGCCTATCTTCCTGAGAACTGTAGCTAGATTTTATTTTTGGAAAAATGGGGGAGGAGCAAACACATCTCCATTGCTTTACCAATCTATCTGTCACAGCAGCAATGACTCACATCTGCAACAGATTCAGTTTGATGGGAACCCTGACTGAACAACAGAAGACTCATTACTGAAGATATGCAGGTACATGTGTATAAGTGTAGTAGATCCTCCACCAAAGTCCTATTCCATAGATTCCTCATCATGTGGAGATGGATTCTGGGTTCTTGAAGACTGTGCTTGCCTTCAGTGTAAGCAAGCTCTGAACAGATCCTGAAAATACGGAAAAGTCTTAAAAACAGGCCTAATAATGGACTGTCATCTGAGGACTATAGTAGCACAGATACTGGGATTTTAGATCTAGAAGTGATTTTAAAAGTTATGTAGTCTATACCTCAAGAGGAAGTGACTTGCTCAAGCTTACATACTTTCCTTGGACTGTAAATATCATAAACTGGGATTCAGTCTCAAGTTCTTTGCTTCCCAATTCAGCATGCTTTTCAATGCACCGTGCTGATCAGCCTAGCTAAATTGAAAGCAACTCATCACCAGAAGATTGGCCAGTAGGTGAATGAATTTTTTCAATAAATCCATCAACTAGGGTGTGGTATAGAAGGATAATTTTCTATACTAGCAAAGGCAATAGACATGCTGATGAAATCATGCATCCTGGAAGTATTAAAGAAAACATGCTATGGGAAGAAAATGTGGGTAAATAAAAAGCATAATGTGTATGTCTGCACACAAAGTAAATTTAAAATCTTTTCCCATCCAGTGTGTACTGCTCTGGTGGTGTCTATATTATAATCTACTAAGAAAACTCAGCTTTGCATTATTACATTAAAATGGGAAACATCCCTGTAGCAGCCAATTTTCTACAGCTACTGCTTATTTTATATACTGACTGCAGTTCAAGAGCATAATCCAAAGGCCAAAGGGAATCCCTTGATTTCCTATATGTAGTCGTTATCTTAATAAAGTTGGTATTGCACTCGGGTTATTTGCTTGATTCATGCTGCCTGGAATTTCCATTATGTAAATGTGGTCTTCTCACTAAATAATTCGTATGGCAATTGCTTTTTCAATTTAAAAGTTTGTCTCCTTTCAATTAAAAAAAAATGCTTCAAATTTGCCAATAACTTTACTTGTTTGTAGTTTGTTATTTAGAGAACATCTGGGACTAGATTGACAGATGTGAGTGGCCCAGATAGTCTTCTGATTTTTACTAACCATAACTCAACTAATTTCTCCAGAGATCCTGCAAATGAATTGAGGCTCAGTTTCCTGAGCTTACCTCGTCTAATACGTCTCTTTAGAAGCAGGGCAAATTAGTTGCTATTGAATCACTTTATGCAAAATAAAAACTAAAGTCTGATAGTTTCTGGTCATAAAAGAGAAAAATCATAAAGTTCCTGCTTTCTTTGTTCAGTGAGGCCACTATTTACTTTAGATAGATTATCTACTTCAGATAGATAAACAAGCCTAGAATTGTTTATGATGAGGCTCTATTTACCTTGTTTTTGTTGTGAGTACGGAGTAAGAATAAGTTTATGTCCCTTTACTGTGCAAATTAATAAACAAATTCAAAGAAGTCATAGCATTTAGAGCTAGAAGAGACGTTTGACTCAATTCTTGATGGTTTTTGAATGAAGAAACTAAGGCACAATTTTCCTCTAATGTCTTTGATTGTTAGAAGTAAAAGATGAATCACCTTAGTAAAATGATTTAATATTGAATAGGTGGAAGGACAAAGAAGTGATTTCATTAAATTCTATTCAACGAACAATAAACATTAGTATGCACAAAGTAGGAGATAGTCAAAATATTTATCAAAATATGCTTTGATTATGTGACTGCAAAAATAACTATGGCATAGATGCGCTCTCAAGGAACTTTTAATTTAGGGAAGACATGTACACTAATTAATTTGAAATAGTAAGATAAGTATAAAATAGAGGTTCCAGAAAAGTACTATCAGAAATTTGAGAGGAGAGACGTTCTTTTCACCTGAGGAGAGAGCTGTCAGGGGAAGGTTTATGGAGGAGTGGGTACTTGAGTTGGGCCTTGATGGAAGAGAATGAGGGAGATTGAAATGAGAGTCCATGTATTTCAACACATTTTTGTTGTCTTCCCTTATGCCCACCTTTACATAAAAGTAATTGAATATTAAAGTCCATACTGATTGAATATGCAAGGTCTTATCAAATTCTACATAAAATTCTTACTCATTCTCTCCAATAGATGTTGGTGTCTAAGCTGCAATTAATCTTCATGGTGACTTTTTATTTTTTTCTTGTGTTCATCAGAAACATTGCAAGGAAACAAGGGAGAGAAAGGAGCAAGCATTTATTAAGCACCGGCTGCTTTTGTTGTTGTTATTGTTCAGTCAGTTTCGGTCATGTCCAATTCTTCATAATCCCATTTGGGATTTTAATGCAAAGATACTGGAGTGGTTTGCCATTTCCTTCTCCAGTTCATTTTGCAGATAAGGAAATTGAGGCAAACAGGGTTAAGTGACATGTCTAGTCACACAGCTAGTAAGCATCTGAGGTCAATTGAACTCAGAAAGATGTCTTCAGAACTCCAGACCCAGTACTCTATGCATTGACCTCTTAAGCACCTACCTTATATCAGGTACTGCACTAAATGCTTTGTAAATATTACCTCATTTGGTCAAGGAAGGTAAGATACCCAAGGATATGTCTGAAATCATGTTTCTCATTACCTTTGGATGGATATTGAAAATTACTCTTCTAATAGCTTTTTTTTTCCTCTAAGAAGGGCTTGTAAGTCATTCTTTCATTGACATACAATGTACTCATATCTTCTTAGGAGAAGAGAATAAACATTTGTTAAGGGCCTAATATGTGCTAGGTTATGTGCCCCTAGGTCACAAGTGCCACTATTGTATAACTTGTTTCTTCCAGAAATATGTTAGTTATTGAACAAGGATCTCATATTAAAATGTTAACATCTAAGTGAGAATTTATAGAAGTTCAAAAAGCTAGGTTCTCTTTGTTTATCTTTTTTGATGTCTCTCATATTGGGAATGCCCACTTCTACCTCTCAGTTTCCCTGGATATGTTAAAGAATCAACTCAGATCTCACTTTTCATAGGAGGTCTTTTCTGCCCCTCCATCATACCCCCATGGTGTCTTCCCCTCTAAGATGACTTTCCATTTGCTCTGTATGTACCTTATCTCTCTCTCTCTCTCTCTCTCTCTCTCTCTCTCTCTCTCTCTCTCTCTCTCTCATTGCTATCCATCTATCTTTCTCTGTAACTATCTGTCTAACTATTTCTATATCTACCTAATGTTTTCTTCCCCATGATAATGTAAGGCTTTTGATGTCTGGAGCTGTTTTTGCCTTTATTTTAACCTCCAACACTTAGCACTATGACTAGAACATATTAAACATTTATAGTAAATGCCTGGCATTTATAAAGTGGTATATAACCTTGGAGTCATCTTTGACTGTCTATCCCTTCTTTACCACCTTGCTCCCAACCTACTGAGTGATCAGTCAATGTTTCCCACATTTCTCCCTTCCTTTCCACTCATTCTTACTGTCATTACCCTAATTGTAGCTCTGACCACCCCTCTCATTTGGACTATTAGTATAATGACTTCCTCTCTCTTCTCTCAAAATCAACCTATACACAACAGCTTAACCATTACTGAAGAAGCAGAAAGGGGATGCACATGGCTAAAGGCCATTACATTTTTTTCCCCATGGGTAGCTATGACCAAATAATTTATCCCAGTGACCACCCTCCTAGTAAACAGCCTCTCCATACTTAACTAAGCTGATCATAAAATAGCAGACAAAGCCTCTCTAGCTGGCACCCCTATATGCCTCATAAATTAAAGATGGGACTTTTTGAAAGGATCTTATATAGGTCTAAACAAAAAAAAATACATTTCATCAAATTCTGGATATTCACATTTCTTAAAGACATTAGTGTCTAATTGTAAAACTAATCATTCTTTGAGTTGAACAAACATTCACATTAGAGGTCAGTAAAAATGAAACTAGACTTGTAAAGCTTACACTTAGAAAGCAGAAATCATGACCATGAATGCTGTCTCGCTGTTATGGAGGGCAATTGAGCTTAAACAATCAGAAAGTTTCTTAATTAAAAATGAACAATGAATAATGTGCCAAATATGTAAACCATCCCCACCCCTTTAAAAATAATTAAAGATTGTGTAAAAGAGGATTTCAAGACTCAGAATATTAAATAAGTTTCATTCAATGATCTTATCAAAACCAGGTCACAATGTCTTAAGAAGATTGCATGCACATTCATCCAAAACGTTAACTACTGTGTCAAGTCTAATACTCACAGAATAATAGGATTAAAATTTAATTTAACATTATACTTTTTTCCTCCATTTTGCAGGTGGAGTCTTAACTAGCTACATCAGGTGATTTTTCTTTTTTTTTTAAATTTCATTGACTTGTTTATTTACTTTTAGTTTACAAGATTCAATTCTACAATCCCTTGAGTTTCAAATTTTCTCCCCTCCCTTCCTCCCTACCCCCATGGTGGCGTGCAATCAAGTATAAGCTCTGCAAATACTTTCACATTGGACATTAGTCTGGTTGTGTAGAAGGGTTGTAACCAATGGAGTGAACAATGGGAAAAAAGAAAGAAAACCAAACATGAAAAAGAGCGATAGCATGTAGGTTGCTTCAGTCTCCATTTAAACTCTGTTCTTTCTAGATCTTTCTCTGAATGTAATTATCTCCTTCCATCCTGAGACTTGTAGAGTTGTCTTATACCTGTGTGTTGCTGAGAAAAGTCCAGTT